>QRAM01000048.1:69928-180359 GCA_013436055.1 Halocynthia roretzi | reverse complement strand
TATGAGACGTAATACATAAACCAACATTCTGTGAATAAAAATAGATCGATTGTTCGAGGTTAACCCCGAAAAAATACATTTCGAAACTAGGAAACCTATTCCGGGTCGGCCGTAACTAGGGATACCGCGTTGCACAACCCTTAATAAATCGCAGACTAATTGCCGTCCTACTATATATGACACACCAATGAATGTAGAAGTTCATATTGAACCTTTGCCCATAGGTCTCATATACACTGCTAACTAACGGGAGCCGTTATCCCCCTTTTAATTCACCAACCACCTGGTTACTTAACCTTAACTTAGAAAGAGGATAACAGCTCCAGTTAGTTTGCTGTGTGTACATATGACACTTATATGTATGGATTTGCTATGAAATTTTGCATTTATTGGCGTGTCGTATATAGTGGGACGGCAATTGGTCTTCGAGGTATTAAGGGGTGTTCAACGCAGGGTCACTCGTTACGGCCGCACCGAAATAGGTATTCGAGTTTTGAAATAGATTTTTTCGGGGTTAATCTCAATTAATCGATCAAATTTCAATAGGGAATGTTGGTTCAAGTATAAAGTCTCATGTAGGCTAATTTTAGCGTGATTGGAACATTAGAAGTTCATTTATAGGCGTTAGGTGAAGTAAAAAAAAATTCAACCGCTAGACGTCACTAACGAATCATTTATAACGTTCAGTGAAGTAAAAACTTCCAACCGCTAGATGGCAAAGTACAATCAACGTTTGTAAATGAATTATAATGATCCATTCACGCTGGGGTGGGAGAATGGCTCAATGGTAGCGAGCTCGACTCACGTTAGCGAGCTCGTCTCGTAATCGAGAGGTTGCGGGTTCGAGCCTTGCCGGAGCCATCCCAGTGTCCTTGAGCAAGGCACATCCACCAGCTCGCAGTTAACCCAGCTGTTAAATAGGGTACCGGCAACGCCGGGGTCACTGCAGCGGTGATGGTGACCTTCACCGAGGTTATTGTAACCTCTTGGGTCCATCATATCCCCCCAGTGACTAAGCAGGTAATACAATCATTAACGAGTATGTACGTCACGCAATATTGCGTGTGATTTCGAAACAGGAGATTGTAAGGCTCGACTCCTGGCATGCTCGTTACATTACTTTTAAAAAAAAAAAAAAAAAAAAAAAAAAAAAAAAAAAAAAAAAAAAAAAAATGATCCATTCACGCTGAAATTAGCACATATGAAACGTAATACATAAACTAACACTCCCTAATACAATTGGGTTTATTGATTTAGGTTAACCCCGAAAAATCTATTTCGAAACTCGAATACCTATTTCGGGTTGGCCGCAACGAGTGACTCGCGTTGAACAACCCTTAATAACTCGCGGACCAATTGTCGTCCCACTATATACGACGCGCCAATGAATGCAGAATTTCATAGCAAAGCCATACATATAAGAAAACTAACGGGAGCCGTTTGCGTTTGAAATTAAGGAATAAAATGAATTGCTCCGTAATTTCCCGCCAAGAGTGTGCTCACACGTAGCCTGCGTTTTTCAGCAGTCTAATTAAGAAATGCATTTACTCTCAACACCTACCATCCATCGTATGACCATAGACCTCCATAGAAGCCGAGCGCAATCGCGGACGCTGAAGCAGTGGTACTTTGGAATGCATTATCAAAGTGTTGAGTTTTACCCGCGCCGATTTGAACAAAACCACCAATTATGATAGCGGAAACGATGAGTAGTTTTGCAGCAGTCATAAATATTTGAAGAAAGTTGGACAGTTTCACACTGAAGCAGTTAACAACCGTTATGGCGACTGTAATGGAAAGTACAGTTATTAGCTCTCTAGTGTCATATTACGGTAGTGTTTTTAAAACTCACGAATGCACACGACTGCCGCACACTTTTGAGCGCTGAGCGGAGGATCACACCCCGGATAAAAGGGCGACGTGACGTACTGAGCAAATCCTATGGATATTATTGCAAACGAGGAAGGCTTTAGAATGATGACCGACGTCCATGCAAAGAGATATCCGATAACATTTCCGTAGGCTGCCTTAAGATATTGATACTCGCCTCCTGATTTCTTGATACTCAAACCAAGTTCTAAGTAGCTTATGGAACCTGAAAATATGAATAGAAAACTTCAAATTAAATCAGAGGACAAACGATTCATGTAAAGTTCTACAGTAGCGATTCTGCGTGTTTCTTACTCAGAGTGGCGAGGACGCCACACCCAGCCCAAATGCACAAGCATGCTCCCACGGATTCGGCATTTGATAATATGGATTTCGGCGAAAGAAATATTCCAGAACCTATCATGGTTCCAACCACCATAGATATACCGCCAAGAATTCCAATCTGTATAAGAATAGCACGTGTGATAAAATTAAAACTGTCGATCATGACGACATGCATGTTGATTCACAATCTGGATTTTATTTCAGTTTTGCAAATCTAGATGACGCTACAACGACATGGAGACAGGAAAATTACATGCCTCCTGTTTTAGCTCCACTTTCGCTGGCATTTTGGCATCAAAATCATCATTTTCCAAGGACTTGGATACTGCACGTTTTCTTAGCTGTGTATCTCCTCCCATAATTAGTTGTATATATTTTTTCTAAATAAACAAAAATGAAGACAAGAAATTTTAAACATTACGCTGATAGCACTGAACAATGATTATCTAAATATTCTAAACGCGACAACTTCCAACTGGAATTGTGCTGCAATTTCTAGAGATGTTTTCTGCTGCAAACGTAACAAACAATCTTTCGTAGCATAGTATGAAGGAATCTTTTCAAGAGTTGCATCAAATATATTTTGGTAGCGCGTACTAAAATTCATGTAAATTGAATCGATTTATTTAACCACTCCATTCTCCAAGCTACTACACTGCTTTTTTCCTTTAAAAGAAAATATCTAAATACTCCTCATTTCAAACCGCAGCAGAGGGTTTTGTCTTAATTAGACGATTTTCACGATTAGCATTAGTTCTCATCTACAGGTGAAAATATTTAAATCCTCTTTACTTCAAACCGCAACACCGAGTTCTGGTATGGTTAATCCTGTATTGTCCAAGTTACACTCGCCTACTCGAACGTACTTGAGCGACTCCCCGGCTATCTTTCCTTATTATCTGGTACGTTACGGTCTGGTTACTTAACTATTTGGTGCAGCACGCTACATGCCTACGGCTATAACCCTTTTCTATCTAGTTATTGGAAGATAAATGATTATTTAACCCTTTTAAGCAAGCTGAGAATCCCGAATTTCGGCTTTTCCAACCAACGTAACAGACTAAAGTAATTACATTACGACCGTCCTTCTATTAGGTTATTTTTCACAAATCGACGCAAACGCCCACATATCGAGTTACATCACACGATCTACAGCAGCAAGTGAATATCACTCCTTATGAGTGCCTCTTAAATTTTTACGCCACAGGCAAAGGCGAAGAACTTTCAGAGTATCGTACAATGACGGTATCCAATACAAACAATCACAAGGTGTACATTCTAAGTACAGACCGTTCCCCAACTATACTTACAGCGCAATTTATGGTAAACGTAGTACTTCAGGTAAGATTAATGAAACTAAATATCCTGCATCTCTTCCACGTTCGCAGAAATAAAATTCTCCTATTTTACGGCAATCGACAGGGCACCCTGTCTACGGTCTGTTGATTTCTTCTGAATTTATTAAGAATATTAGAATTGTTAAATTGCTAGAAGGGCCAATTACCGATTGACTGATTGGGCATCGAGAGTTCTTATTCTCACTATTTAAACAACAAGGATATCTTCGTACTTTACATATCTATCGTTCAGACCAGTCATCTGAACGGTAGCTTCGAGTAAGGGGTTAGAATTAGATAAACTGTGGTCTTGGTTTAATGGAAATCATTCCTTGCATATT
The DNA here is from genome assembly GCA_013436055.1 of Halocynthia roretzi. NCBI lineage: Eukaryota > Metazoa > Chordata > Ascidiacea > Stolidobranchia > Pyuridae > Halocynthia > Halocynthia roretzi. The sequence continues at coordinate 176,467 of QRAM01000048.1, read as the reverse complement.
TGTTATTTCGTGGGTCAAACTCATGACATATACGTATATGTTTTTGTATACGTATATGCTTTAAAACTTCATCAAAACAATGGAGAATTTTTTGATATTCTAAAGAGAACTACAGTACCATGTCCTTAGCTTGTTCCACACCAAATGAAGATTTTGAGGACATAAATCCTCTACTTGGCTCTGTTTGTACATCGACAGATAACAGATACGGAATGCAAGACGGTGATTCAACGGAGAAAACGCCAGATCCGAAGAGTAATCCTAATCTAGGTGATGATGCTGGGTAAGTATAGTCATACTGTTGCATATTAAATACAGCAGTTATTATATACAGCATAAGTTAAGAAGTGGTTGCGTTTGGTTAGGATAGGTTTAGTTAACCAACCAAACCTCACCGAATCTACCGGATTTCCGGAGACACCGTAGTTCTTAACTTGTGCATAATTTTGTATATTAACTAGAAGGTATTTATAGCGAACGGTATGTGAAGAACGTAACCAAATCGTGAATTAAAGATGACGTAAATGAGTATCGCATCCATTGATACATACATCTTCCACTTGTCTAGAATTTACAGAGAATTACAAACCTTTAGCCCTAAATTTTTAACATGTTCATCGTAGTGGAGATATTGCTCTATATGAGAATGCGGAGAAAGTTACGTTGAAGCGTACTCTCGGGCTCCCTGGTGCGGTTGGCATTGGTCTAGGAATTATCGTGGGATCTGGCATATTCATATCACCAGAAGGTAAGGTTAAATCAGATAGAAATATATATTTATATATTTCTTGTATCATCTGTCTTCATTACCTATTAGGCGTTGCAGAGAACTCCGGTTCAGTAGGAGCAGCAATGCTTATCTGGGTGGTGTGCGGATTATTTTCTACTATAGGAGCGCTATGTTTTGCTGAGCTCGGTATCACTATTCCACAGTCTGGCGGAGACTACATTTACATTCTTCAAATCTTTGGTTCTGTATGTGCTTTCATGAGGTAACTGAAGTTTGAATTATTTCAAATAAATATTATATAACAAGTGCAAAAGTTTATTTATCTGTTTGTTTTCAAACAACTTTGCCATGTATCAATGGATCTTCCTCAAATTTGGCAAGGGATTTAGATGCATCTCGTGATAATGCATGAACCAAAAATGCTCAGGACGAATGGGATGAAATTCTTCACTCTAACGCCCCATTCTGTTAAAGGCTTACCCGAGCCAGGCCGTGTCGATGTGTCAGTCTCTAATAAATCTTAATACATTATTTGTACAGGCTTTGGATTGAAGTTATCGTTATCCGTCCCTCTGCTCACGCAATCATTGCTCTTACAATGGCCTTTTACATCTTGCAGCCATTGTTTCCAGCAGGTCAGCATCCACCGACTCTTGCAGTTCAGCTTCTGGCGATCTCTTGTGTCGGTTAGTAGAATTATTAATAGCTAATGTATGCACGTTGGCATTAGCTGACTAATGTGTCAAATTATCCCCAGGTTTTTTAGGATGGATGAACTGCGTTAGTATAAAATGGGCCACCAGAATGCAAACATTGTTTACTGCTGCAAAGGTTGCTGCACTTCTCTTAATCGTGATCATTGGAGTTGTGCAGATATGTAACGGTAATTGATTGAGACAGAAGATATGTAGAAATATAGAAGTTTTAGATATGGTGTGGGTACGAATGTTATATACAGTACGACGTTTCCTTTCTAGGACACGTAGAGAACTTTAGATCCGATGTCGTGTTTCTCGGCAGCAATCTGGACCCAGGAAAAATATGTATGGCTTTGTATTCAGGGCTCTGGGCATTTTCCGGATGGTAACATAAATTCCTCACAAAATTTTAAGTTAAAACACAGTATTGATATTGACGACCAGTAACATATTTTGCGTTTTACAGGAACGAACTCAACTACGTTGTGGATGAAATTAAAAATCCTGCGAGGTATTTTTCTTATTCTTTACTAGCTGATCAACCTGGCCTTGCTCGCATAAACCTTTAGCAGACTTTTTGTATGTTTCCTAGCGAAAATGCCTTCGATATTTAAGTGATTTAACGACACTTTTAAAACTGTGATACTATAATTTTTCTGTGTCTGTCCTCGATGCACATTAACAAGGCCATTGAGCGACGAGTGGGCCCCGGGAAATATTTTTAGAAAGACTTTCGCCATCACGACATGCGCCAGAGCTACCTAGGTCCACACATCTAATTTGGTTCAAATTGGTCCAGGGGCTTTCGGAGGAGAAGGCGAACAGCGCACAGTAACATATTTTCTTACATATAAATATATATCCACTTCTTAGACACACCTCAGTTCATTCCGTACAAAAATACAGGTACAAATTTTTTAGACTTCTACGATTGCCTTATAGCGAAATTAAATTGTACTTGTTCTTTTCTCTACAACAGATACCTTCCACTCTCTATAATACTCTCAATTTCTACGGCTACCGTTTTATACATTGCAGTTAACATAGCTTATTTCACTGTGCTGTCAATTGATCAAATGCTAGCGAATGAAGCAACCGCAGTGGTAAAACAATACAATTATATGAAGAATTTGTTTAGATCGCTGCAGTTTTATCTGATAATATTCACAATATACTACTATCCATATGTTTTTTTATAGATTTTCGGGAAAATCACTCTTGGTAAATACAGTTTTGTAATTTCGCTTTGTGTTGCACTTAGCTGTTTCGGTGGAATCAACGGATCCCTATTTACAGGATCTAGGTGAATGACCAAACTTACTGCTCTGTACTGCTATGAAGCTCTCCACAATTTTATGTATCTTTATTTTATTCAGACTATTTTACATCGGAGCATGTCAAGGTCATCTTCCACCCATCTTAGCAATGATAAGTACCAGAAGTACTGCGCCTGTTCCAACTATAATGCTTATCGTAAGCTGTTGTTATTCGAATAGAATTACAACTATCCTCTTGATCGAACTGAACATGACCAAATTGTTTTCATTTCCAGAGTATACTTACAGCGGTATACATGACTACAGATGATGTTTTCGCCTTGATAAACTACAGCAACTTTGTATACTTTTTCGCAATGGGTGTTGCCATCCTGGGGTTGATAATCATCCGCCTCAAAAATCCATCAGATAAGAAATCTTTTCAGGTGCGATTTCTGATGCACAGGTATCTGGAGATACTTTAAAATACTCTAAAATGCATCCGTTCTGCATCATTTAATTTTTGGCAGATGCCGCTGGTGTTCCCTGTAATTGCGGTGATAGGATGTCTAGTCACGGGCTTTTTGTCGTTCTTACAAGCACCGATTGCGTCTGGCATAGGCGTCGTCGTGGTGCTGACAAGCCTGCCTGTCTATCTGCTATTTGTGGAACTAGAAAAGCCGAGGTTTCTCACCGCAATATTTGGTATGAAAATCTTCTTCGTGATATGTTTTTTACGAATACGATTTTTTTTTTCAAATTTATGTGTGTATTCAACAGATAAAATCACGATTATCCTGCAATGCGTAACATTGGCTATCCCAGAAGAACACTGACAAGAGCAAGTGAAAACATTCTATAGTGCTAGGTTCTGAAATTTTCGATGATAAGTATTGACTTGGAATAGATCTATTACAATACATGAAATAGCTTTGAAATTATGCTTATAGTAGCACACAGATATGTATACAGAGGGAAGGGGTTATCAACCTTTCTAGCCTCTTTCACAAAATGTCATATACATTGGCGTTTACATTCCGTTGTTTTGACCCAAAAGGTTCATTCCAAATAATGTGCTTATAATAAATACTGAAAATACTGATAAAGAATACAGTTAATGAGAAACTGGTGATTGACATTTGTATCCCAATTCCGGGCTATGCAGAGTATCTGATGAGTATTTCAAAAGGTTTGAATCTAACAATCTGATTCCAACTCCCCTGAAATGCTGAAATCGCTTTGCGGGGGGGGAATTTGTAATATTGTAATATTTATATCCGAGAGATGGCGCACAAGACCTATATCACACAGATTGAACTTTGATAATATCGGTGGGGAGTAGTAGTAGGGAGCGAGCGCGTCTCACAACCGAAAGAGGTTGCTGGTTTGAACCGCGCTAGAGCCATCTCAGTATCTTTGAGCAAGACACAATCATCACCCAAGCTCATGGCCGAATCAGCTCTTAAATAGGGTACTGACAACGCCGTGGTCACTCAGCTATGATGATAACCAGGATATAGTAACCTCATTGGGCCTATCATCCCAGTAGAAACAATAAGTAAACGCCATTATGCAAGCTACCAAATAACATTTAGGGAGATTCAATCAATCAGTTTATAGTAGTAACATCTAGTTAGGCACGCAAACAAGGAAAATTTAGCGCAACTACGTCTGAAGGTGGGCCGCGTTTACCGACTCTCACGTCAGATATACTGTATCCAACCTCCATGTTACTTTGTTATCAAGGATCAAAGAAATTAATAATGTGCGTTTATATTTCAGTCATGTTGGGTTAATATACCAATATATATTGATATACTAATCTCTAAATGCATTTTGAATTCGAGATTTTTATCACATCAATAATCATTACTTCAATATAACAGTTGGAACCCATGCCAAAATAATAAGGCTATAGCTGAACCTAACATAAGGACACTAACATTCTGTTGTAGTGAATGGAGACATGAAAAGGGAAGTTATTATTATGTAGTGCCATAATTTGTTGATTAAAAGAGTAACGAGCCTGACTTGAATTTTCAAGTTGATATTATGGTAAAGTTATCTTTTAAAGACAGGGGCGTCAGGTGTTTGGACGGAGAGGCCTAATTTCAGTGCTAGCCATGAGCGGTAAGAGTGGTCAATGTCAGTCGACTCAAATCTCAAATACGAGGCCTAAAAGAGAGGCTAAATAGGCAAAGCCATAAACTTTAATAAAACCGTTACGTGTAAACACTCGCAAAGAAATCGCACTCGTCTTACCAAGAACAGAGTTCCCTGAGTTCAAGAGATAATTACACCACTAACTTTATGACATAAAGACGTCCAAAAGTTTTTATTGCATTCAGGTAAATTTCCTTTTCGCACAAATCGGAAATATCGATCATATCTGATGAGGACTTGCGACATTTATTGCAGCTGATCAGTCTCCTAAGATAATTCATTACTTTACTTGTCGGAAATGAAAAACTAATCCATTACTGTATGTAGGTTGCGAGAGTATAGTTTATCTGACTTGCTGCAAAACGTTGATGTGGAAATAATGTCTAATCTTAGTACATGACAGATGTACTACCAACCAAATGTTCAAAAACGTTTGGGAAGTGTCTTTAAAATTGTCACTGTCCATCAAGCCGACAACTAGGGTTTGGAGCAAGAAAATTGGTACTTGAAACAGTAATTAAACAATAGGTGGCAGCAAAATATTTTTTTCATGAGAATTTTTAATTTTTTTGTAAATGGTTCAGAGGAAACATGTCCTGTATAGTTTTTCAGGTACGAACAGCGAATGAAACGTAAATTATTGATAGAGTAGTGATGCTTATGAATATGTGGCTACTAATTCCATTTCCATACAAACACGGCATTCCTGTTTCAAATCGACTTTTCAAAATAATGGAAGATTCTCTACCTTACTCTACATTATCTGTCCTTCAAAATTAACCGTAATCTATTTGCATCGATTAAGCGTCCGGTTGTGAAGGAGAATATACCAGAGGCGGACAGCCAATTTCTATAAAATCTTAGTTTCGTCTTAGATATGGATGTATTTTATTATAAACTTTATATCTCCGATAGATTGGAATGCATTCAAAACACACAAATAATCAACACCACTTCTATACGGGGCTGTTCGAAGTATTTTTAGTATTCGTCAGTCATTCAACATAAAGGAATCGAAGTGCAACACAATTTAATGCTATGAATAAATGTCAGTAACGATCTGGAACCTTCACTTTACGGTTCATTCCGCCCTTATTACGCGAGATTAAAAACTATTGACTTTTTTCTGTAAAATGGGAGAAGATTTCGCGAGAAAGGTTATTTCTCTGGGGTCAGTTGACTTAGGAATAACATTGAGAAATAATACTATAAATTGAATATCATAATTAGTATTTTCCTCTTTGTTGGGATGATAAATGGATGATTAAAATCACAGTCATTGGCTATGTTCTCACTAGTCATTTCGAATACTTAGCATTTGCCTTGCACACAGAAGGATGCAATTTTTTTTTATGTGAATACTTTTAAGTTATTTTTAATAGGCTTTGCCTTGTCAACCACATTCGTTTACCTTCAAAGTTGATGAATTAGGAGAAAATCGGAGTCGATTTACCACGGGACTAGATAGCTCTCTACCACTAAAATCTCGTACAACTTCGGAAGAAAAAAGTGACCCCGCAGGCGAAAACGACAGAATGATCGATGAAGATGTAACGTTTGACACGACAGAGCAAGAGGCCGCAATGATCGCCTTCTAATAGAACTTGTTTCATCATCAACAGAGTATCGCGGGTCTCAGAAAATTAAAAATATATATATATAAAACGAAATTTTGTTTTTACGTTTTAGCAGCGATAATTCACAACATTGCCTCCGGAATCTTGTGCGGAAACGAGGAAGGGGAAAAACGATTCTGCGCGACGATGACGTGGCAACAACATACGTTTTGCGCATTTTCTGGTCTCCAAACATAACACGCCAGAGCAGAAAACATCTGCTTGTTTGTTTACCATTGTCATTACTTCAATTTTTTCGTTGTTTCAAGACCCCTAGAGTGTTTAAAACGCTCCTGGAAAAACATTTACGCCAGACCTCGGTTTCTTACGGTTTAAAAAAACATGCACAAGTCGTTCCCAGTTCGATTTATGGGTCTGGTGAAGATGCAATTGAAATAGGGCTGTCAGAATCTAGTCGAAAGATATGAAACACATCTTCATGCGTAGATTTGCTTCGTATGTATCGTGGAATGAATCAAAGTACATATCATGTCATTTCCAATACACGAGAGTAACAACTAATATAATATGTCGCGTATTGCCTTGTAGCACTCCCGGGCCAAATACACTAAACCAGATTAGACGGCGGGCCGCACTTGCATTTCACCCCCCCCCCCCCCCAGTGACTGGCATAAAAAATCGATTTGGTTTTCTTGCTAATCAAATAAATTAAATTTAGGGACGCTTCGCTTCGCTATTCATATAACATGAAAAACAGTGGTACTGAATTCCTGTTACGAGCCGTACTCTATTCAAACCGCAGCTTCCATTCGCGGGCCGCAGGTTGCACACCTCTGCCTTACACTGACAATGGAGCAATAAGCACCGGTTATCCTAGTAGTAGTGAATATTCAACTGCAGTTGGGTTTAGATCATGATTGGCGTCCCATAATAAAATACCAAATTCAAGATGAAGTCTAATCAGTCGTCTAACCTACACTATACATCATTGCAAAAGAGACTTACACATGAAGCGTTTTAAAATGAGCATTCAAAATAATTCTGTATCAATAAAAATCAATTGCGAATAAAGACGGTTCATTCTCACTGGTAGAGGCGTTGGCGAGAAATAAGGATATAGAAAATTTATACGTTGTTATGGACATGCATATTCCTTTTCATATGTATTTAGCAATGATTACAAAAATACTTAATAAGCAGTTTAAAATGTGCCCTATATTGCCCAACTGCTCTAGGCATCCAGATTTACATAGCTCAGGTGCGAGCATAATATGAGATGACTTTTGTATTCATTTTAAATAATTTTTAATGCGAATCATAAGTGACATTCCAATTCACGTACTTCATACGGATTTAATAACGTCATGACATTATTTTGTGAAGAATTCAAGAAATAGCCGTGCGTGAATTACCGATAAATTCTCTACGATCAGAATAAACATTTCAGAAATAAGCCAGTCGTTTTAATTTAGTGACAAGAGGTATTTTTCCATAATGTAGTCTAGATTTTCGCGACAATTTCGCGTTTTTCTTGTATTATTACATAACAGTTTACATTTAGTATCACGACTTGAGTAACATACTCAGAAATACAGTTTCGACATTTTTTGTTTGAGTTCAGATTGTTTATTTATTTGGGCCGAGCCGCGCATAACATTGTCATTCAGATGTACGAGCTATTTCGATCAAATATTTAAGGCAAGAAGAATTTTGTACTGCTCCAGTATTAGCCTGAATGAAACATAACTTCTCACTGTAAGAATAGTGCTATAAACATACGGCGAAGGGAAAAGTCTTCTTTACAATGTATAAAGAATTTTATTTATTTACCATAACATTTTATCAACATATTTGTTATAAATCTGCCTACGAGATACGATCACAGCTACTTCTGGTTGTTCCTCCGCTCACCATCGCGTGCTCAAAGAAAGGGCGTTACCATTTTTCCACCAAGATTGCGCGAACCTATTTGAGTTTTTGTACACTAACCGAGACGATCAGATCGCGTCAGGTTAAAATAGTTATTGCCGCAGCATTAGCTGACAAACAATGGCTATATTTACCAGCTAACGGTGCCCATAGTTACATTTGACTCGAGGCGAGATGGCTGTGGATTAAGATCCTTATCTTTTTCAGCAAGTTTAACAATAATAAACTGCGTAATTAGCCCGAACCGATCAACTTAACGAAATTAAGTCAAGCTCTTTCGTGCCATTTGCTTTGAAAAGCTGTAAAAGCAATTCTCATCTCGTGTAGATACTGAACAGAGCTCACAAGATGCTGTCTATGAATGCAACGACATCACATACTTCCTAAATATATTCGAAAGTTTGAATGAGTGTCTTCTCCTCCAACACCTTAACCGATTTCAACCAAATTTAGTATGGTAATACATGATGTTCCTGTACGCGTCGTGGCGACGTTATTTTAAAAAAGTATTCCTTGGGGCAAATTGCATCTTCGATGGGACACACACTAAGTCAACCAGAGGGTTACACAGGCAAGGCAGGGCACGCTATGCTAGTTTCGTATAAATATTACACCAGGTCTTTACATTTTAAGGTCATTAGTATCAATTCGACTTGGTAATACTGTAGTTTTGTTTTCAAACGTTTATCAACTGATTTCTGACTAAAATAATTACCAAATTGAACTACCATGAATTGATTTGAAACTTATATCGAACGGTTTACCAGTTGAAGTTGGCAGTTATAGGAATTAGTTCAAAATACACCTGCAATAGCTGATATTTCACGTACTGAAGCTGACAGAGCCAAAACCCATTCTTGGGGATCAAGTATATTATACATTATAATATTTGGTGGACACTGGTTACTACTACCCGGTTCGATAGTCATTAATCATTCTACCAGTCGCGTATCACCAACGTAAATTAGCAAGTTACTAAATCGTGGTAACAACAAACAACAATATACTATTCCACACAAGTCTTATATTACTATATACAGTATTACAAAAAAATGATATTGAATGAAAGACGGAACTACGAAGCTAGAGTTCTTGTCATCGAGTACAAATATTAAAGTCCTTAGTAATAGCTGAATTTTGATGTCATGCGAGATCAGACCATGATTCATTAAAGTTATGCCGACTTAGTCAACTTAGTAAAATTCTTTAATAAGCTAGGTATTAGTACTGAATGTACGACTTATCTAGTGTTGGAATTAAGGGCGTTTTCAGGGAGCAAGGAAATAACTCCCACTGTCATATACGTTTCACCGTGTAATGGAAGGCGATGTCGATTAAAAACGAAAATTTTTAAGTTGTATTTACCCTACCGTGACAATTATTGGTAAAGGAGAAAGCTACTAACAACTCATAAACAATGAAAATAAATTTGCATACAAGGTTTAAAGTGTAAAGTGAAGTGAATTGGGAGGCTGGACGGTGGGTGACACAAAGAATCATCATAACCAACTCTAGCGTTATTTGCGTGTACTGCGTATTTTTCTTCAGAAACTTGTCTTCTATGTTGACGAGGATTTTTATCTTTATCAGCAAACTGTATTCACCTTTTGATGGTTAGAAAAGTTTATAAATTTTGTGGGATTTGAGTTCAGATTAAGGTTCCCATACCTTTTGCTGTCGATCATCCATTACAATTTAAACGATAACTTGATCATTGTTATTTTATTTATAAGAAACTAAGTAGATTGGCGGATGAAACCACAACAACAATAACTTTGCACCTAATCCTATCGTAAGCGCAGCTTTCCATTTCATACACTTAATAACTCATCCTAGCTGAGATTTAAAATACAGTATTATCATTGTTCAGGAAGCAATCAAGCAACAATATCTTAGCACGAGTCGTTTAAATACTAGTCGGATAGCCTGTTAAGTAAATATTATTTTGCCGCAATGTATAGCTTCAGCCTAGTCTCTCTATAGTCTATATAGAGAGAATATGGTTTTAGCGTTGTTCGATATTTTATTATCTCTTTCAATCTTCCCATGGGGATAATGTGATAATGCAGTTTTCTATAAACAACCAGTCATGCAGTCGCAGTGAATATCATGACTGAAAATAGATATTAAAATATTTAATTGTTCACCATGCCACAAAGTCTATTACTTGAAAAAAAATAGTTTGATTGTTAAAGATGTTTCTAGCAAGCGCCTTGGGTACGAACAGAAAACACGTAACCTTTGACCTCGGGCTCTCCATGACATCTCATGGAGTTAAGATTGCGATTTTTAAATAACTATTATCATGGAACAGCAAACAGGTTATATATAGTACTACCAGAAATGACACACCATCTACAAGAAGATAGGTTTTTACTAAAAGTTTGTTTTCACGCGTCCATTTTGCATTCTTACACATTGTGTTAATATTATTCAAAAGTAAAATACTAACATGGTATGAAACACATTTTATTTTTTCAAATTAAATATATCTTGAGACCTCGGAAACCAGCCCTAGTCAGAACAAGCGTAATATTTCCGATCCGAGATAATTTCGGCTTCATGTCTGTTTATTTAGATATCGTCAATGAAATTACATCGGTAAGCGAGAAATGTTGCGGAACAATGGAAAACCAGAGATTATTAACATCGGATGTAATACTTTCCAAACAGTAAAATAGAAAGCTCCCTTATCCAAACAATATGTGTTACCTGTCAGGTTAGAAATTAAAACAATTATCGACGCCTACCAACGAAGAAATCCAATTAGTAACGAGATAATTAACAGAGTTGCTGTGATACGCGTGTTAAGAAGGCCTCTAAGGTTGTAAAATGGAAAACGAAAGCTGCTAAACTTTGATGGAAATGAAAACGAATCGCTGTGTGTCAAAGGGCTCTTCGGTAACACGAAACTGGAATGAAAATTCGAACGCAACGAACCTACTAAGAACAAGGGTATCAATACAGACGACAATTCTTATACTAAGAATGAAATCCAGCTGCAACAGTTTAGTTGGTAGCAAACACACATTTTGTGATTCAGTTAAAATTTTAGCTGGTATAGAGCATTATTATACAGTTAATATCGTCGAATTAGTCTCAACAGTTTCGTAGTATTGCAATTTCTTACTGAATTCAAATCCAACAACGTCTGCCTTGGTTTAGATATACTAAAATGATAAATTTTCTTACAGCACATTACCCTCAATGAAGCGTATTTTGATTGAGCCATGCGTGCCGTTATCTGCTCATAATTTGCACAACATGTTTAGTAATAAGTCACAAATGTTTCCTCATTATCTCATCTTTTTTCTACTGAAACCTCTCTAGTGGTAATATATTCTCAATTGCACAAGTGGTGCGGTTCCGTTTCTGAGAAATCTACATGTAGTCAGAACTGTCTATGTATGTGGTCTAATGTAGTCTATGTAACTACAGCTCACTAACTATACCAACGTTATCTGCGACTAAAAAATTCGAATTATGTACATATAGTATTCAAAACATTACTCCAGAACGACTTGCATTTGCTTACAAGACGTCATGTTTTGAGTACAAGGCCACACGGGCAAAATATGAGTATGCTATGACATATCGCCAAGCCACTTCCTATACTAACAACAACAAATCGGCCCAAGGGAATAGTTTTACATTTCGTGAATTCTATATATTTCTCCTATTCGTGAATTCTAATTGTAGAAAAGTCTCTAGCAATTTCACGCTGCTCTTTTTAGTCACGCGATGAATTCATGACATTATTCTGCATCGCCTTTCCAGGCTTCTATACAAACACTCGATTCGCCGTTACACATTTTACACACCACATTACACTATAAAACTATAACACATTTCACCATAGAACTCACGTTTATTAAGGTGAGCGGTTGCCGATTCCACGAGGTCCGCGTGACAATCCAACCGTACGAAAGATATTGGAGATATTNATGTCGGCTCACGGGCCGGCTCCATTATCTCGAAATAAAATGTTGGCTCCTTCAAATGCAGTGTCAACAAAAGCTATATGATTATTGTAAAATCATTCATGTATGATATACGGTAGATAGTGATAAATTTATTTAAGACAGGCCCCGTTAATTCTATTTTATATTGTAATTATTTATTTATTTAGTAACATTGCAGACGTACAAACAGTGCTGTTAAAATAATTTTGTCTTGCCTTCGAATATCGATACCAACCAGCAGTCGAACAAATATTACATACGGTAAATTATTACAGCTTCCAGTACCTTAAATATAACCGTGCATTCGTCGATGGTATTTTACAATCTAATTTGGTTCAATAAAGCAAAGCGGAAGGCCCGGTGAATCGGTATCACAAATTACACCACTCACACACCTGCAATAATTCAAATCAACGGATACTGCAAAAAAAGTTTTAGTTTCCTTAGAAAAATGGGGTCTGCGTTAATCGACGTTGAACTAAACCACAAGCATGCGCGGAACTGCATAAGTACAATGTCAAAGTAGTGGTGTCGAAGTTGTTTCAAGAACGTCCCATCTTTATTTACACTATCCGGCGTATAATTGTAAGATTTTCGCTGCAAATGTGCAACGTCGTGTCAATTACGGCCGTAAATCATTGTGACTGACAGTCAATTTGAAAATCGAAAGTAAACAATGGGGATTAGTGTCGCACCGTCGCATTACAGCGCTTTCGACGATTTTCGTCCATCCGTACACGTCAGTACGCCGTGGCACGTTCGAACGTCCCACGGCTACTGTGACTCCTGGCTAATAGTGTGGGTTGGTATGTATACAATTTTCCATCGTTAAGTAGCTTTGTAAAACCAGGACGTCATATAGCACATATATCATAAGTACGAATACTGTTATCGATAATGGAATAATTATGATACTAATTTAATAATAACACCATGAAATGAATTAGTATTAACAACAGATTAGTTAAGGTAAAAACAAAGTCTTGTTATATGACTAGATATATCAATAGGTATATACTTAAACAATTATAACTTTTAACTACCGTAAATATATAAATCGACCTTGGATATGATACTAGGTCACAAAACTCAAGTAAATCTGATTGCACAATTAAAAGCCGAGCTCAAAGTCACGATATCTATGTTTTTCGAAGATTTATATTATGATGGTTTCGTACCTACATGACATGATGTTCTCCATCATATTTCAACATTTACTGTAGTTCTCAACACATTTCCTGTTATCCGTCACAGTATTTCAGACATTAGACATTACTCTACAATTGCTGTTAGAATTTTAATATCGCTCACATAAACTTTATGTATGACTTGACTTGGTATTTTTAGAGTACGTTTTAGGTAAAACAAAACCTTGACCTATTCTTGATTTCTATTTTTTTTAAACAATGATTCACAGGTACGTTAGTCAGAGATATACCGAGGTTAACAGGCTCAGGTACTGATATAAAGTATATCGGGAAATACTATATTCTATTCAAACAGTTATATTCAGTTCCAAGAAAACATGTACAGTGGAACGTTTCCATTATTTTTGGTTTTCGACCTGTTTTGCTCCGTTTTTCTTCCGCTTCAACACATGTTACTATCAGTTACCATCGGTAACGCGCATAGTGCGGTTGTGCCTAACAGAGTTTCTAAAGACATTTATTGTTTTTTTCGCTATACTATTAAAGTTTTTGTGCCACTTTGTAATAGCAAGTGTAAATTATTAGGGACCATGGCTCCTGGGAAAAAATGCAATGGTTCATTTCGTTTCCCCAAGAACCAATTAATGATGAAAAACCAAAGGTTTCACTTCAGTAGTAAAGAGTGGTTTTGCATTTATACGAAAAAGTCTTAATAATGTTTTTCTAACCTTTAGAACATTCGACTTGAAACAAAAATATGTACACGAAGCTAAAGCTCACTAAAATGCTTTAACAAAAACAGTTATTTCGAAATCGTGCTATTAATCTAAAATGTGAAGAATCGAATACATTGTATGGCCGCCTCTTAATCGACACATCTTATATAAACTCGATTTCTGTATCGCAGTCGTAAATTCATTTACATTTAAAATTCCATCAGCGAGTTGAAATGAGGGAATATTCGTGTGCCGAAAACAGAATGAAGCAGGAATTGTTTAAAAGGGCTCTAAATATTTATGAGTCCTCGTACAAACACACACGGGTAGTACAGTGGGAATAAGCGTGTAAGAAATACGAAATGTCTGTATCGACGGTAGTAAACTTTGCTGGAGATTCCGCGATGTTTGTAGCGTACACTGCGGCCTAGAACTTTAAAAGCCAAAGAGGCTTTTAACGTGCAAAACGGCCGGTCGAAATGCTCGTGACAGCGTTTGAAACCGTCGTAAAAATTGATTGAAAATCGACAGATCTATGTGTGTGTATATACATATATCCTATCTATCAAAGGCGTCAATGTTCTCGATGAAAGTTTTGCGGGTAGGGTACAGCGGCGATAAAATATTAAATACGTTCTTGACATTTTCCAAGTTGCGCTGTCACCTCTAATATACTTCACGGTTCTTAGAAGGGTTTTCTATTTGCGCGCGCAGTCGCGGATATGTTATATGAGGTTTATCCAATGACTATATAATATGATTTTTGGAAATGAGAACCAAAGTAGATCAATAAAAAACCGCCAAAGGAAACCAAACATATGAAAATCTTAAGATGCATAGTACATTATATCTGGAATTATGTCAATATCCGATATGCCAAATATTGGGTGTCCCGAGAAAGCAAAAAATCCTGCAGTAATACCAGATAACTGGGGATTGAAATAATAGCAATTAAATATAATGTACACTGAATAAGGTTGGAAAATCCTACCGAGGCTTTCCTCTTACCCGTGTCGCAGGGCCATTTGCCATTCTAAAAAGATTTTCCTTATTGGGACACTGCTTAATTAATACAAAGTGCCCGATTCTCCGTGGCATTAAGACAGAGACCGGGTTTCCGCTACGCGATTAAGTACAGCGTCATTAGTGCCTTGAAAGCTGCGAATTTTTTACTGCTTACCATTCGGAAATCGTTAATAAAAATATTTTCCTTAATTGGGACAAACATCCCAATTAGTTTTAATTATCGCCGGCGATAAAAAATGGAATTAATCCCCCGTACGAGGTCCTTATCAAACCCTATGTGACAATTATGAACTGATCTGCTTTATTGTCGACTGTAATTGTCGTACGGCGATTTGTAGCATTAGATATTGTTACTGTAGACCAAACGACCACACGAAAATAACTGAAGGAGACTGGCGGAGAGTATCGCAGGTGCAGAAATTTCGTTGTACGGAACTGTAGCACACACTGCATACACTACGGTCACGAAAGAGGAAAATACAAAATGGCGGTGTCGTTATGCACACGTATAACAATAGTCGCCCTGGGAATCCAGCAATCGAGAACCTACCTTTCTCTAAGTAATATTCACTCTAGGCCAATAAATTACTAAAAAACTTATCCCACTCCACGACACGCCCCCCCCCTCGTCATTTCATAGCGATAATGACGTAACCCAGATTATATCTTGTCGATTATTTCGACTTGCATTTGACAGGCTCAGGATGTGGTTATTTAAGATAATTAAATCGCTGGGTTTTCGCTCGCGTTGCTACGTGTGGTAGGGCTGCAAACAACGAATCAGAGATACCCTAGAAATTGAACTATTATTTCCTTCAAGCGAGCTGCCGTACATCATTAAGCAGCCTAAATCTTGCTCGCTGATCGCAATCACTGCTGTCTTGGTCGGATAACATACTTATTCTGTTTATAATCAAAACGATCTCGTCTCTGTCCCACCCGAAGGATATACCGTTGTTTTTCGTACAAGGTCTCAGATAGATATAGTGTATACCTGAACGGAAAGAGATTTGATCTCCTAATATGTACTCGAGGCGCGCTAAATAACGGAACTAAAATCACGGGAAGGGGTCGAGGAAGAATAGAGAGTGCCTTGAATTTATTGAAAATTGTCGGTTAACGATTCCAATATTCGATTGGTTACTTTACGATTATAGGAAGGCCTGTGGTTGTAGCCTTATGCAACTTTCAGTGACCTGTTTACGAATGATATATTATCAAGTACTCTTAGTAATTTACCGAAAGCACACTTCACATAATTTTCAGAACAATTTTTAGGACCCTAAATTTGGATCTTGAATCTTGAACGATGATTCGACTTAAAACTGCAGTATTAGAGAGGACTTTGCATGTTCAGAGATTCTCTATGTGCTCAGAGCCATCACCGTGTCCTTGATCAAGACATATTCACCTAGCTTGAAGCTGTTTAGGGTACCGACAGCACCGGGGTCATTGCAGCAATGATGGTGACCTTGAACGACGTTATAGTAACTTCAAGGTCAAGGAAACTAGTTTTCATCCACCCTGACTCAGGCTCTCTTACAGAGGGAACCCTAACCCTATGATTAGAACCATAAGGGGTGTGGGGAATTTCAAATATTGACCTTATGAAGAAAGATGTGTACAAATACTTTACGACTTCTGAAATTGATGTAACTTTAAAACTATTGAATTTAAATTTCTATTGCAATAGTGAAGTGGGAAAGCAGTTACGATATGCTGACGATAAAAACAACCCGTGTTGTTCTATACGGTAAGTTATGAATTCAATGAAATAAAGTTGTCTAAAAATACTCCCGAAAACCGCAACAATACATGCATTCTCGGAAGGCTTCTTTACGCGAAGGCGAACGCCTCTGGTGATGCTCTAGCTCCGCAACTAAATTCGCCTTAGCATGATTTGGCGAATGATATCAACAGTTCAACGGGTGCAAGATGACCAAAACGTTTTATTGCATGGGTTTAATGAGATTTTATCGATGCGGTGGAACGATACGACGAGATACGAAGAAATGGAGCCAAAGAAACAATTTACTTAGAAGAGAATAAATATATGAAATAAATACATCTGATTCATCGTTTACTCTGTTAACCCGCTAGAACGCGGCTTGATATAGCGCAGAATCGGTTGAAAAGCGATATGGGAACGGATCTCAATTTTCCCTACTATAAAATAGAAAATTCGTTATAGTGCTGAGAAAATTGAGGACCCCATCTTTCGCGATATAATTGGTCTACTATAACATTGAATTTTTTTTTAATATTAGCTCCTCTTGACGTAAAATATTTCTTTGCTCTCGGACGAAATTTTGGTGTCCGTCTCTGCTCAACTCATATTTCTATTGGCGTCTTATAAAGTCACGGTTTTTTGTGATACTATTGAATTTTTTTTTCATGACAGGTTTTAATTATGAGAGACCATGGCTTATGGGGAATATTGCAATAAATTTTGGTTTTCGACCTACTCTCAGGAACCAATTTATGACGGGAACCGAGGTTTCATTTTACTTTACCGTTGCATCACCTACAATATGGTTGAGGTGGAAAATACATCAGGATTTGGAATACACCATTTTATCGTTAAAACTTTCTCTGCAATGAGCTAGTATAGTCACACGTTATGTGCCTTTGCTAAGCTTGGAAAGTTCGCCAAACAAAACGAATCTAAACACTAGTATCAATAATAATAAAAACAATTACTAAATTAGCTAGCAATATAATACCACTACTAATAATTTTCTATCGTAATATCACGCGTTTGCTTCTCGTTACTTAATCGGCGAAGACTAATGCGAAAACTTTTTTCCGTCGGGCTTTTTTCTCTAACGCTCATCTCATTACTGTTCGTCTACGCTTCCGACTTGCGGCCGTAGAGTAACAGTTAGACTTAGTTGACTTTCAGGGACGGCGGTGTCAATTATTAGCAGACAACTTTCTAAAATATATATGAGTGTCTTACAGCACGATCCTGTCATATGATAGAGCAGAGATAGTTAACTCACCAACTCTGTAAAGTTCACTGCTAAATTTGATAGGGAATTCGATTAGAGTCAGCTTGATGGAATATCTCGTATCAGTTACGAACGTTGCAGCGTTTATCAATAAGCAGTTTACTTCAGTGTATGAAAATTAATTGCTCGTATTCCAGTACGAGCATCAGAAAGTATTGAGCATTGCCGAAGTATCGAAAATGATCGACAATCGTTCAATTTCGCAATCAGTCCTACAATTACGAGCAGAAGGTCTGCAATTTGCCGAAAAACTACAGGGAACTTCGACAAGATCGCATTAGGCAGAACGCATATAGTAATGTATAGAGAATACAGTATCACGTATATGCATCCTACATTGTTTTTGTATTTACAGTTCTACAGGCTGTGTTTATGATTGTTATAGAAATTGTCTCATAAGCTATCTCATCGAACCAGCAGCAGATCTCAATCTGGACCGACAGACATAATATTTACAAACAGAGGGAATTTGTATACGCGTAACCGACGCTCTGCGCAAGATAGTAAATAGCAAAGACCGATATGGAATCGGGCAGTTGTCGGAACGCTTCCGTAGGAGTCATGAGTCCGAACGCTTCGGAAAGCCGGTTGTTACCGAATTCTCATCCTTTGTCGCATACTGGTCCGCCTCCGATGCACGGACAGCACAATTCGCCACATTCAATGCCTACAATTGCGCATCATCGACTTTCTCTGAACGGCCCACACCTTTCGGTAGCGCCTCATCCAGTGATACACGGAAATGCAGTCGAATCTTTTCATCAAGCTGCCATGGGAGGCCACATGCCTCATCAGCAGATATCTCCAGTAGCGCAACAGCAACATCCCAATCATCACATGCTGCACATCAGCCACTCGCACGATCCTTTGTCTTCGCTCCATTCCCTGCACTATCAACAGCAACAACACCAGCAATTGCAGAGGTCACAGTCTCACCATATGTCAACAAGTTTGCCTCATCACAATCAACCGCTCGATGTGGGCTCTTCGAGACCGAACAGCAACGAAGGTCTTCCGCACATGTCCCCACATCAACGTCACCAACAATTAAACAACCACGATCATAGCAGTAGAGATTCAGGGATGATCAGCCACCAAGGATCTCCGGGTGAAAACAACAGGCAAGTAAATTCCGTTCAGTCGGTTGCAGACAACAGTGCAAATGGAAATGATGACAGCAATGTTAACAACAGCAGCAATAATTTAAATAACGTGGCCATGTCAGAGACCGCGGTAGAACAAGATCCCGAGGCTGAAAACGGGGTGAACTCTTCGTTCAACGCGGAATCGGAAACATCGACGTCAACGGAAGAAGATGGGAGCGACGGAGGTGCTACAGTCGGTTCAAAAAAAAACAATTCCGGCGCAAACAATACCTCTACCCACAGGAGACCAGAAAAGCCTCCGTATTCCTACATCGCACTTATCGTGATGGCTATCCAGAGCTCGACAACAAAGAAACTTACTCTAAGCGAAATCTATCATTTCCTTCAAACCCGTTTCGAGTTCTTTCGAGGTTCCTATCAAGGATGGAAGAATTCCGTACGACATAACCTGTCGCTCAACGAGTGTTTTATCAAGTTACCGAAAGGTTTAGGAAGACCGGGCAAGGGCCACTACTGGACAATCGATCCGGCAAGCGAATTCATGTTCGAAGAAGGATCTTTTCGGCGGCGTCCGCGAGGATTCCGACGCAAATGCCAAGCGCTGAAACCGTACAGTATATTCGGAGGCCCGCCTGGATTCATGGCACCACAAGGATATCCATCACACGATATGTTCCCTCCATCGGGCTCAATGCCGCATGGTCATATGCCTCCGCCAAGGCATCAGGCAAATTTGATGGGTTTCGATCCATCGGGTGTTAATTTTCTCAACGGAGCAGCCGCTGTTGTCAACGGTATGGCAAGTCCCACATCCCCGAAAATTCCCGGTACTCCCCAATCACCCAACCCCTCTTCCAACAATCTGTACCCGTCGCCAACAAGCTCTTCCATCTTGTCCTGTGCTAATTCGTTAATCGACACACGCACGACACAAATATCAACGTCAGCATCGGGAATGACCATGCCGAACCACCATTATTCCGCGTCAATGTTTAACTGGCCGGGCGCAGCTGCTCACGCTGCCGGCGGCTACATACGCCACGGCCCGCTGACAACAGGTTCTCCGTCCGATAATCAACCACCACATATCATGAACGGTGTTCCAGGAGGAAGGATGGATTATCACTCGTTTTATGCTTCGGCAGCTCGTGATAATTACATACCGTACGAAGGTAAGCTTTGTTTAAATATTTAAAGTTTTTTTGTATGTAATTCACTGCGGAAACCAAAGCCCATTGTCGATAATATGTTAGGTACTGTGTATTGCAGCATATCATACGTTCGGCGATATAATAAAAATGGCGGACACAGCAGACAGCAAGTGCTATACAATAGATTCGTAAAACAAATCAACACTTATCGGTATCAATATATTATTATTATTATTTAATAGAATTCACCTTTATGTTACTGTGTTCTATCGCATATATATCCGAACCGTAAATTTGCCATAACACGAACTTTAATCGGGAGTTTCTCTCTAAGACTCGCTTCAAACTGTGTCGAAAAATATCCGCGGGGTTGATGACTTTCCGCCTGAACTTACTTGTTAACGAGCGTAGTCAGTCCAAATAAGTTCTATAAGTCTTATGTTTCTTTCGTGATTTTTTTATACTCTGGTATGAAAATTATTTCGGAGTTGCGTCACTCTTGTCCGGACGTGAATCACACTACATGAGATGGGAATTAACTCGCTTGAATTTTAGAGGAACTTCCGTAACTTAATAATCCACTGTCTAAATAGGAACTGTTTAGATATCGAGCATGGTGAATGGAATGGAAATCATTTAACTAAAAAAATAAAGTAATTAAACTAAATCCATGAATTCTTATCGGAGCCGGGGAACTTTTTGTATATAAATAACGTTACGTTATAATGTTAAAATCTATCTGATTATAAAAGAACATATTGTAGTTGAAAGTTTTATATATAATTAGTGTTTAAACATGGTGTTTAAAGGAATGCGACCATCGCGATACGTGTCCCTTAGGGCTTAGAGAAGTTATATTACCAGTGTCTGGAATTCTGGATTTGTGACATTATTCTGCAAATACACATATGACAATGAATACGATACTTCAGTAATTCGTCATTTGACGGTTAATTGCGAACAACCTTACATATATATATATAGAGAGAGAGAGGAGATGCAAAATATTATTACTTGGGGAATACATTAATCACGTCTATGCTAATGAAATAAACTTACGTTTGTAACAAAAAAATTCATATTATTGAAAATTGAATTTGAAAAATTTTCCGTGAGAACCTTCCAACAATTAACCTCGCGTCCTTCAACCTGTCCATAAACGTTTTCTTTCCCTATTTCAATAGTGGAATAATTACAGGCGAGCCCTCACGAATTGTTACGAATGCTGAATCGTGCTCGGAGTAATAATGATCAGTTGGTTCTCTCTAAGCGACCAGTTAATTTAATCTTAATGGCAAGAGTCGTTAGAATAGTGACCGCTATTTGACTGACGACGATTCCTAGTCCTTATTTCCGTGTTGTTGTCAGGTAACAATTAGAATCGCAAATCGACTGGTAATTACCAATAAATATCTCAACAAAATCGGGCGATTTCGATGTAGAGTAATTTAGAATTTATCTCCGATTAATAACTGCATTGCAACAGTGATAGGAGGTAGTGTTTGACCATATAGCATGCCAGCGAATAGTTAAAATTACAGTCACCCTTAGATATAACGGATTTCGGATATAACGGACGGTACAAATAATGATACAGTATTTTACATTTAATATCAAATAATTTAAAAACAACCTGGAAATGAACAAAAGGAATTCAGAAATAGTTAATGTGTATTTCATATCGGACTTATTGGGAGTAGAAAATAGTAGACTTGCTCTGTTGCGGCTAGGTTTTATGTAGAGTAACAGGGGTTGGTTGAGCTCATATACTGGAACTGGTATTTGTGTAGCTTTTGATCAATTTCATATCCCTTTAGATCAAAGATACACACTATGCACACAATATAAACTATATATAATAAGGTTATTATGCTACGTTCCCAAACAGCCACCGCGAACAACTGACACAACAGACAAGAAAGCCCCAAGTATTCGCCTGAGGTGGACTAAATAGGTCGGTACTTAGCGATGTAATCAAACGATGAAATATGAACTACCACAAAATTTAAATCTTCATCTCCTTATTCTTAATAACTTATACGTATGACACATGCCATAGGCGCTACATGAAGGGGAAGCCACTGTAACCGACTGTGACACATCATCTTGCATCCATGTAGAAAGGTACCGCAATTCGCTAGTCAGAAGATTACCGAACTTCGTATTTTTGAGCTGATATTACAGTAAATCTGTCTAAAAGATGTGTGTCAGATGATTTGAGAGGGGCGCAATTTCAATGCTTGTCATAGACGCATCACCGTGGGTACGTAATCTTTCTGAAACGCTGCATTGCTAATAAGTCCGAATTTATTAGGAATTTAAACTACTTGAGAAATTAACGTAAAATCTTCGATAAAATTGAAACTGCACCTTCAATGCTTTCACTGATGCAACTTGATCCTATGATGCACGACTCCCAATAAATTCCAAGCATATGTATCATATATTTCGGAAACGCAACGTATTTCGTGTCTCGTTCGACCCCGCATATGTAATGAGGTTTAGTTGAAATACGTAACAAATTAAAAGTAAACATTATTCTAGTTTTCGGTATATTTTAGTCATAAGTCACAAGTAAAATATTCATAATTACAATTGAACGTTGTCGAATAAACTAAATTTATAAGTGGTTCTGACTGAGATACAAACAAACCAATGGGAGGAGGAAATAATTGCCATTAAAAGCTTCATTTAAATTTATTCGTTACATCAATAATTAAACGCAACCCAGAGCAATAACCGAAGATAGATGGTAAGGCTCCGTTTAAAGCAATTCGGAATTTCATCTGTTTCTCGACACATGCACACAAACACACACATACATATGCCAGATGCCAACTGCATCAGTCTTCCTGTCCTATTTTTCCAATACGAATTATCATTCAAATAAACAGCGCTATGACCTTGAAGCACTTAAAATAGAATATATAAAAACTTGGAACCCGATGGAATCTTCACCGCATTGCAATATGCAATATTCTCCATTAAATTGTAAAACGAATTGAAATATCAATCCCAGTTCAATAATGATATCGTTTTCTTATCAATCGAAAATTCTTTTTAAGTGGTAACTAACTTTTGCAATGATTCGAAGGATAGAATAATAAGTTTATAAAGTCAAATTATACCACCTTTGTCTGGTTTTGCTCTTCTCCTTATATTAACCATTTCGATCCATTTCTATTCATTATCGCCTTAATGAAAAAGCCTTAAACCCCTGCGGCGTCGCATAAAATATAAATTAACTGATTGCTCTCTTATCAAGATCCCAAATACTTCAACGCAGCAGCGCTCTTAGTTTCTTTCGAATCAAAATAAATCAGAATTTTTTTCTGCTAAAAAATTAACAACCGAGAGCGAGTGAGATAGGATTCGCGATTACCTTCGAAAGCATATTCGCCTAGTAACAAGAACACAGACGTATAAAATTCATATTCTTGGTGGTATGTTTGCTCATTGTTACGCCGACTGCTTTCTTATCCCCATAAACCAAAAACTGTAGAGAATCAAACTCAGAATTAAAGCAAAACTATTTGCAACACAAATGTGGCCGATCGTTTGCACATTCTCTCTAGACACCACCAGTTCGCAGTCGCCGCCATTTTGAAAATCAGCTCAAATATAATAAACCCAGCAACGTCGTGTTGTCTAGCGTTGTTCATAAAATCACAGGAACAGTTTTTTAACATATCTATTTGGATTGAAATATGTTGTATGTGTAATAAATATATGTGTATTGTGTTCGCTGGGGGATGGCATATAACATAGTAGATTATCAGCACTTCGTAGTCATTTTACAAGCCAAAGGATTAGTTTGAACCCTTCAAATTAATTTTGCAACGGTCATGAAACACGAAAAAAGTTGAGCAATATATAATCTACTATATAATTACCTACTTGGTTAATTGTATTAGTTTGTTAGTAACAATAAGCCTTTTCCATCAAAAGAGTCTCACACCTTACATTACAATATTATTTATTTCCAGTAGTATCGCTACACTTTACCATTTGCCAAAAATGATAACACATTCCTATATCCATATCCCATAGAAATTATTTAATTAAAAAGACTTGACGGATGACTTGATGCATTCACTAAAGATTTTGTTAGGTCGGAAGATTCTCATAGAATCAAATATCGTTTACTGACTACACCATCTTAAGAGGATTTTATCTCCTTGAACATATTTTGTTAAATGTGATATGACTTTGATTGGTGTACGTGTTGGGTAGCAAGATATATGATAAGGCCAAGTTACAAAACACCGAATAAAAAAGACATAAGGAATACCTAACAATACAACCGAATAGCTACCAGTGACCTAATATTGAATAAATTGTTTACAAGCCAGTTTCCAAGCCAGAACTCGAACAAAAATGCAAGTACATCTTCACAGTCCGTGTTAATTTATTTCTCTTACGTTTTCAGCAGTTAAAATATTCATAATCATTTTAACGAACAGAAAATATCTGTTTTGGCTAAAAATAATGTCAGCCAGGTCACTGAAAAACCGAAAACGTTGCCGCGTTTATCATTTATATGGCTTTCCGCGATGTCGCCGTTCACTCTTGGTCAGCAACGACGCGCGACCTTTTCATTGTCTTGTTTTAACAGAAAACAGGGGGCCGCGGTCGAGAATCTCATTATTTTAATAATTTATTTTTTCGATAATTAAAACAGCCAGGGTAACAAACTCGTTTAAAAACTGGTTAAATAAATACTTAAAAACAAGAAGTACTGACAAGTTGGCAAACAATAAAAACAACGTGGTCCAGAATTGACAGCACTCGCGGAATAAAAGCTAGTTTACACTTCCGACGGGAATTTTGCAACGTATAAAATACGTTATGAATTAAAATAGAGCGAGAATTTTTATTTTCTATTAGTCGTAGGCCAATTTCAAATTGCATTATACAATATATAAGACATGAATAATGAATGCATTGAGCTCGAAGTACGACAAAAATTCGTACGACACTTGAATGTCATCGGGGATGTCGTATGCAGAATCTTATCAGACCTCAATCTAAAAACGTTTAAATTTAATCACACACGTGACGTAGCATTTTAATTTTGTTTTTTCTTTCAGAACCCACATAACATTTAGTCTAATTTGATTATTAGCAAGATGGGTCGGTATCTTATTATTATTATTCCAGCTATTCCGTGAATATGTCAATTATCAAACGTCTTATTACACTTGACCACAGTCCATCAAATTGCTATATTTTTAGCTACGCTTCGTGGTAACAACCATCCTATTAACGTCGATATCATTATTGTCTGTGAGATTCGTAAAGTACGAATTTAGAACTATTCTATAATCGGTGCACTACAAAAATATTAGATTCGGAAATAAAATAATTCATATAATTAGCACGGGCTTTTAACGACATAAGGGCGATGGTGGTGATACTGGGCACACTGGTGTATATTACAAATGAGTGGAAGGAAATCGTAAGGACTAAGAGGCACACGTTAGTGTATTGATGCAGGCGCCACGCTTGCCCTAGAAACGACGCTGGCACTCGATTGAAGTAGCATTAAATTTCCCATTAGCAGAAGTTTTCCAATATCAAAATATTCCAAATGGCAATCGACCATATGACCGTATAGCGGCGTGTAAATAAACTATTTCTATCTAGTACACTCTAATCTAAACACAGGGTCGTAACGGTAACCTGAAAAGGAACTAAACGGGTTACGGATCCGTTGCATGGTGAAGTTGTAATAATTTCGATTCAATTTCAACACCAGGTCATTGATTCAAAATAACTAATGAAAAATATTGTTTTAAGAAATTTTTACGAAATTAAAAACCATTAACTAACCAAGTATCGTTTACTGGAATTTTAGTTTCTTGCTAAGTATGCAAGCGTCCGCTTCGAGTTTTTTATCAGCATGATTCCCAAGCCCCCTAAAAATGCAGTTATAATCCTACTAATACCAGTAGTTATTTCCCTACATACACGTCTACGCAGTATCATGCCACTAAAACCGAAGTAGTTCGACTGACGTGCAAAATTAAAGTGTTAGTGATACGTACATAAAGGATATGTACATTTTATCAGAAGACTATAAAAGCGCAGTCTCATTATTGAGTAACTTTTATACCGCTTAGCAATGCTAAACAGCAATAGATCATTAAGTAGGCGGGGCACAGTTGTTCAGCGTTCTAAAAAATACTTCAATAACTTTCAATGATTTATTCATATCCCGAACCGCGTATTCGACGCAGTACAAACCGAGTTTGATCAAATCCACTTACGTAAGAAAAACATCCTTGCAGACTATTTCGTCTGAAGTTAATCACACATTAAATTCAAATTAAGTGAACGACTTCGCAGACAGTAATAATATTGTAGTCGGAATGGGGCGAGGGTAATGCGGTGTTTTATAGATGCCAGTCGTTCTTATCAGTTGAGGAATTTTAGGACGCTATCTGGTGACGACAGCCAACCTGCTAGATCGAACTCTGCAGACATTGTAGCGGTTTTTGGGTGAAATAAACCTGATCATATACAGCAAGAAAAAATACGAGCACTACTTCGTAAAATGAATATTCGACATCTGCGTTTGGTTAGCAGTATTCGTAGGGTAGGCTAGTGTCATACGATCATAATAAGTTCAATCAAATCCCATCCTCATTCAAGAATTTTCTTCAACTTTTTCTTTTATTTTAGCACATAATTTTGATCCCCTAACTAACTCTTATGTGAATAGTGATTCATTAATATGTCCATACATTGTAATAATATACCGTTAGATATTTTCGGCAGCGAAATACAGACAAAGCCCATAGGGCGTTGATTGATTCGAATCATTCGATAACTGCATAAGGAACGATGCGACACTATTTTTTTCGAACGAAAATATTTTGAAATATTTTGATGAACTCCGGCGACCGGTTGATATTAACCAGACACAAATTTGAAATTAATCTCCGCATCAATCCACGATTACAAAAATCCATAAAGAATAACAGAATTCAACTCAATATTTGTAAATCCTTGTTGTTATGTGACAATGCGTTATCTAGTGAACTGTATATGAACATGGGCGTACGCTGGGGGGTGACAAATAGGGTAGCTGCCCCCTAGTATAGATCAAAAACCATACAGCTCTTTTGTTTCACTACTGATAGTTCATTCATAACTTTAGCTAGTCAGTACATTACTAAAAGATTTTTGTTCTGTTTTACTAAGGCTAAATCATCATTTATATATATATATATATATATATATATATCAATTTCTGTATTTGGACTTCCTTTGGATATTCCTTTAACCTCTCCTGGAAAGGTCTCACGTACTTGCATACTTAGATGCATAGCAATCCCAACTGGAAAGCATAGCCTTAAAAGGGGTCTCACGTACTTGCATACTTAGATGCATAGCAATCCCAACTGGAAAGCATAGCCTTAGAAGGGGCCACGGAGGGGACCGAGATGAAATGTTTATAAGTTTAATGGCTAGGACTTTAGGTGCTATACTAATGTTGGGTAATCTTTAAAACAAATCACAGATTATTATATTTTACATGAAATTAAACACACTTCAATACATTGCTCCCAGCTTAGTATTTCGTATATTCAACACCCAGTAGTTAGTTACCATTCATTATTAATTACGGAGCAATTACCACGCTACTCGCGTACACGTCACATGCAGCCAGAAATTCACTCAAAGCAAAATATTAACATCGAACGCACGAAAACTAGCATTAAAAGAATCCTCTCGATAATTATCAGTTACATGGAAGTTTAGTCGGCATAATCTTTATGTGTATTGTATGGTATGACCTCAGGCCATATTTACGGGCGTGAAAAAAGAATAGTATAAACAAATACCCCAAGGTGACAAGTTCAACTCTTTCGTTCCGAGAAATGTATAACGGGCGCGCGCGTCCGTGAAAGATTGTCCGCTCTGATCGGATTGTAGTTATGTAATTGCAACCGATACAACCTAGCAATTGAACAAAATGTTCGTAAAAGGTGATGCTCAGGAGAGCTTTTGAAAGTTTTCCGAACTACATATTGGTTCTACATCAGTACTGTAATATACAATGGTAATAAACTTGGTAACAATATATTTTGCCTAAGTATATCGGTAAGATGTGCGAGGAACTTCAATATAGCAGAATTTTAGTGATATCGCAATCATTATACCCTGTATATTGACTCATCTATTCAAACCATCCGAGAAAAGGCCACCTATGCGGCCAGAGGAAGACTATTATTTTATCCCGTGGATTTGACGGTTTTCGCAATTATGTTCGGGATTACTCCGGCGAAAGTTAGAGCACAGCCCCATAAAATCCTTCCATTACGTACAAAAACAGCTAGCTACCCGTTTTCTTCGTCCCCTAAAGGTATAGGGAGATAGTACATGGCAAAAAAATAGTTGGCGTCCGGCAAAGATGAACATAACGAACTTCCATAAGCTACATAGGGACTATCTTCTGGTAAATGTATGGTTAATAAAGTAAGAGATAAGGGATACGAGTTTTGGAGTAAAATCGATGTTTCTTTCCTTGGGTGGCCCGAAAACAGTGAAGTCATAGCTTCGCATAGTTACCAGTAATCTCCTAATCCAGTAATAGATTCCCCCACAGAAAGTATGACAACTCTAGCTCTCACAAATTGCTCCCCGTTGTTCAGAAAACACACATGTTGTCGAAATCCGATCCGCGCTTACTAAACGACTCAATTATGTGTTCAGACTGTAGTAAAACCTGTTAATTTCGCGATCGTTTGGATCGCACAACGAAAATTAGCAGCGAGCAGGCGACAATTTTTAAATTGCTTTCGATCTAAGTAAGCCAATTTTAAATTGAGCTCGTTAAAATAAGATAATCGAGAATAGATATTCCCTTACTTTATACACGAGTTTCTTATCAGAATGATGGGTATGTAGTTTTTGCATACAATATACGTTAGCCTGACACAAAAGTACAAAGTATGGTACACATCTTACTGAACAAGGAAATTAGGATGTCAAAAATCGTAAAGAAAATATCAGATTAGAAATCGCTGTGGGAGCGAGGATTAGAATTCGTTTGTGGGAGCGGGCATTACTTGGGATCGATCTCCTAAGATTCAGGGGCGTGTCTATAACGATATTTACACCCAGTCTTAATTCGCTTGATCTATCAGATTAGACACCATAACCAGAATATCAACGTTTTAGAGAACCAGTTCACAAATTCGCAGATCCTGTTTCTGAATTGTTTTAAAATCAAGTGAACTAAATTGAGTAAAGATGAAAATTTACAATTTTTCTCATAAATTCGGAATCAAGAGAATCTTTTCCTAGAAAACAAAGATCCCGCCAATGCATACAGCTATTGCAAACATGTAGTTGACCTGAGGACCCTGTACAATTGGATTTAATTAGCATTTAATGATGAGGATGCCATCGCCATTTTTTAAACTATGAGGTTGAGAACCAGCTACTACCAGCTTACGTATGCCCACATACTACTCTACGTGCATATTTATGGAGCTTATTATTAATATTATTTCATCGGGATTTGTAATCTCGCGCGTTGAGTTTGTAAGAATTGTAATCGTGTTAATCCGATTATGTGAAAGAGTGATTGAAAACCAAGGAATGGAGTTTTCTCATCTCACCTTGTTGTACCAGTTACCGATTGTTTACTAAACAAAATTCTTAATTATTCTCATCGAATGCATTTTAACAATGCGCTGCTCAGCGGACGGGAGGATGTGAGACCAGAAAACAATATCAAACGATGTTTAACTGATTTCAGTTAAAAAGAAACACAGCTAACCAAAAAGAGCGCGACCATATAAAACTAAACTGTACAACATTGTAAACATTGGGGTAATTCTGAGCCCAATCAAATTTGCGTAAGTTGTATATGCATCTATTTTTGAGCGACCCAAATACTGAATGCAATATACTGAATGCTGTAAAGGGTACGGGTCAATAGCATCGTTGTATCGACATTTAGATACAGACGCGTCCCATGGTAAAACATAAACAAACGAACGGGTCCTATCGAATGAAATCCTACTCAGACCTCTTCAGCGTCCCCTAGCGGTAAAAATACGAATCTGCATATACATCAATAAAAGACTTTTCGTTCATGGCTTACCCGTGCAAGGAAGAGTCTTTCTGCTCGTAATTAAATGTAGATGAAAAACTAGAAATAATATTTATGTTAATCCTCATATTGTTTATTCTAATTTCAGCATCTCCAGGCATGAAATTGAAAACGGAATGTTCAATGGACCCCTACGCAATGGGAGATAGAAAACCCCCGTATCCCGGTCTGGCACCGCCAATAACAGCAGCCGGTTACCCAAACGGATATTACGACGCAAAAACCTGTGCCATGTGAGAATGGGATCGATAGAAATGGAGCCAGGAATCGTCAACATGGAAAATGGTGCACAAGCTAGAAGACAGTTACCATGCGCCGCCTTTGCTCGCAAGTCGAGAAACTAATTTGTGTCGGAAAGCACAAAGTTACCCAAGGGCAGAGGTCTTATATAAACAGTATTGTTTCGGTGAATATTTCACAGGAAATTCATTCGAACATGTACTTTATATCTTTGCGCGAATACAAAACTCCATACAACTATACAGAATATATATGTTATCAATACTGTATACACAATGAAAGTACCCACAGTATTAACGTATACACCGTACTATCACCGTTTTCTACTGCCATCTAACCATTACTCGATTGCTGTTTTTCAGTTCGTGAGAGTGTTAACATAAGAGTTGTTCATTTCTAAAAATTACCTCCAAATAACTTCATCCACGGGAAATTTTTCCCATAGTTTTCAGTATTAAACCGAACAACAAACTTTTCTTGCTCGACAACGTCATAAAAGTCGTAAGTAAATAGGCAGTGACATAACGTAAGCAATGCATTAACGTTGAGCAAACATGTTTTGGACAACAGCCTTAACCACGATCGCACCTAAATCTATCATACTGATTTACCAAACAGATTTGTTGTTCTGACGACAAGTTAATTTATCACGTGAGAAATTAGCCTCCTGGTAAAAATTCTATCTAGTAATAAATATCAATCAATAAATCAGCCTTTACGTAGGCGAGCGTACGATGTTTCGCAGTAACCGCATTATCGGGCATGTAACCGACGTCATTTCGAACGATAAAAACAATACTGCGAACAAAAGTAAACGCAGAACATGTCAGATTTAACAATGAATCATATATATCTATGTACTTACAATCGGTCCAGAGCTGTTTTCTTCCATTTTTTCTAAGTTTCAGAACCGAGACGATGAGGAACGAAAAGTTGATGTCGATATAGTCAAACGTTTTGTTCATTTCTTTTCTAAAACAATTTTCCTAATAAACTTATTGAAACAAGCTCCTGTATTCTATACAGCTCTAGATATATGAGACAGGATATGTTACGATTTAACCTTACAATATAACTACAGCATGGTAATGAATATATGTCACTCAAGATGACAAAACTATAAACATGTTATTCAACTCATAATGTTGTAACAAGCATTCTGTAACAGACAGTGTTAACACGAGGCAAGCAAGACTTTACACGCACCGTTGTAGGATACTCTGTAGTCTCTAGGCGCAAAATTATGGAGTGTCTTACAAGGTAATTAAGAAAACTTACGTCGCTTTATCAGCATTTATTCTCAGCTTCAATAATTACTTCTACGATGTGGTTACAATAATTGTTTTTGCGAGAAATACAAACAAAACGCACGTGAGAGTAAAATTACATGTTTGTCCTGGGAAGTGAGTACGATATTCATACAAACCTATAACAATAAGCATACCCTTGCGAAAGCGTCCACCTAGTGCTGAATGTTTGTTTTTGTTTGGTTCGAGTGGCGGTAAGACTTGCTCTATGCAATTTTTGCCTCGTACAATTTATTGTATGATTTATCTATTTTACAATGAGTGTGAAGCGTCTACTGTTTATACCAAAATCGCAGCTTCCAAAAACCTATCCGCGACCTCAAGTGGGAGGAAAGTTTTTCACAACGAATTCAGTAACCCAATGCATGCAACTCATGTTCATCAAATATCGAAAGAAATTATTACAGATTTATTATGGCGTTATTACTGCATATTATTATCATTATCATTATTATTATTATTATTTATTATGGCGAATCCATGAGAATGGTTATTCGGTGTTTCTGAATTTCTGAATTAATAGAATGAATTAGAGAATTTTATTCTTCCATACCCAGGCAGCAAACGAATGAAATCACGCGAGGACGATTTTACGCTTGCAAATCAGCGGAACCGAAACCAAACAGATATGATCGACATAGTTTATATCCTTCGGCCATTTAGTTAAAATCTATTCTCCGTTCGCCGATTTCGCACCCATTAGATGGTATTGTTTCACGCCAAAACAAACGAAAATTCCACTACTATTCCGATGCGACCTATAGAAGTTGAAACAAATGACGAAAAAGAGGCGAGTTCACTTTGCTATCAGTGTCAGGCCTGATCAGAGGGGCCATGTGAAAGTGTATTCGTGATAAGATTTACTTATTTGTGTAAACTACATCTACCTATGTGAACAAGACAATCCCCTACACAAGTAAAAATGAAAATAAAAAAAGGGCATAAGAGTAACACTGATGAACTCTAAGGCCATGTGGACATCATAATAAGAACTTTCACACTGTAACCGATTTGCTTCAATGTGATGTTCAGATAAGAGTGATGTGTAGCTATAAGCCAGTCTAACTTGCTTTCCCTCACGTATTTTTCAAAAGACTACATAGATATTATCATCACTGCAGTGACCCCGTCATTGCCGATACACTATTTAACAGCTGGATCGACTGTGAGCTGGTGATTGTGGTGATTGTATCTTGCTCAAAAACACGGAGATGGCTATAGCGAAGTTCCAACCCGCAATCTCCCGGTAACTAGTTTTTTATCACTGTGGCGGACTGATAAATCCACCACGACCCGACCACAGTTTAATTAATTAATCAGTATCCCTTTTTTTTCTTTATCGCCATTGGTGATTATAATCATGTCTGGTGACGTGTATATTCCACGCTAGTTGGCGGCGTAAAAGACCTGTTTTAATTCATCCTTTTCTTCAATATTTCGCAACAATAAACCATCGTTTACCACAGCACTATACCACTGCCTATAGGTCAAGGGTAAATATATTATTCAATAATAAAACCACAATATTTATATCTTACAATATCAGAATACTCTCGGGATTTGTATATGTAATATTCATTTACCTACCATACATTGACCGCATGTAGTTCTGTAAACGCCTGTCTTACGAAAAATTAGGCATGATTTTGCGAGTGGAAAGTTCAAGATCAAATAAATTCAGTAGTTTATACTAGAATCGCGCTGCAATTATCCAGAATGCTGGAATAATAACCCCAATTAAATTATATAATCGCTAACCTTACCACCCAGCGGTTCATAAAGGTTGAAGGCAGTACAATGATAGAGACAGTGCAGAAATATTGAATCGCAGACTAGCGGCGGGGCCCGTGGCAAATGGTACTATTAATCCAGCACCGCATGATTTTTTTTGCAGAAAATACCGGATATCGATTTCAATAATCTTGATCGGTTACTTTTTATTTCAACCCGATATTGGCAAACGGATTATGTTATTTTAAGATGTTTTATTTACTTACTCATCTATTGACTTTATTTACAATTTCATTACATGGTATTCTTATTTTAAAATGTTACAATTATTGAAACAGAGGTTTTATTTATATTCAGTCGCGAGTATTACAATACTTTTACAACAACGCAATTAGTTCACATGCGTTTGATTGATGGCTTGAGAACCGCCGACGTTTTCTTCCGATGAAGATAAAATTGTTTTTGTTTAGATATCCGGTTCTTTTCCGCTCCAAAGAATTCGTCATTCCCGAATCATCCCGAGTCCGATTTTATTATCTATATTAAATGCGTTTTGGAGGAATAGAATTACAAGATGGACAGCGACAGTAGACAGGTAGAAAATGTACGACATGAATTTTCTGTCCTCCAACGATTTTTAATTTGAGATGGGACATGACATACTGTATATTTCTATTCACACATTCACACGGCTCAACGGCAGTACGTGGAGATTGGATATTTGATTAATTTCGAGATATTCACATGCAACCAAAGCGCGGGTCCATGAGTCGTCGCTTAGTATGTTTATGCAACAATGTATAAACGTGATACCCTGCACCTTATCTTTCGAAGGTGCAGTTACATCAGTGTTTAGAAAGAGAATGGAAAAAGTTAATTTGTATAAACATTGCCGCATTAAGTCCCATTTAAATATCGTCAAGTTTTCGGCTGATGGATGAGGGGCAGAATAAAATCTGATGGATGCGAAAATGATTCCCGAAACCACCGTGAAATTGCGTTGACGTTAGAAAGTTATTTTTCCGAACGAATCCCCGACAAGTGAGAGACCACATAAGATATAATGACAGCATTAATTGATTTTCCTGCTTGGATCAATATTGGATTCCCGAGTGTTTATCTTATTCTGGTACGTAATGAGAGCTTGAGTGAGATGAAAATTAGCCATTTTACACCTTCGAGCACGAAGGATTTCCTTGCAATATTCCGACATTTTTTCAGTGAGAAAGCTTAGTTCGGATACAATTACATGAAAGAAAGAATTGCGATCTTCCCCATCGCATTTTAGTTTTATGGTATTTTGCTCAAGCCTCCGACCACACACGAAATTTCGTAACTCATAAATTCATAATATATATAGCTGCAGTTCATGAATGCCAGCAGATGATACGCAAACGCTGGGAATCTATATATAAAGTTCATTAATTCATAAATACATAAAAATATCAATTGTAATTTTCAAAGGATTTTCTTACTCTCATTCATAACACTACGGATATGAACTTAACTGTGGGTGTGTGTGTGTGTGATATCGGGAGAAAGGAGAAAATGGTTTAAATTCAAACTAAACGCCTTTCCACAAAACAAATATAATCCTGCGACTGTGCACCGTAGCTTACGTCTTTTTCGTCAACTCTCTGTTTTGTTACTGTTAATTAAAATCCATTGATGGTGAGAACACTAGCGTGGACACATTTTTGTCACTAAAATTAGCCAGAGTGACCCAAGGCATCCGGAACTCATAAATTATTTAAAAAAGGTGAGAAGGTCGTACATTGAAGCAGTCTATTCATAAGCATACTTCCTGTGTTGAACGCTATAAGCTGACAAAATAAATCAGCGACAAAAAGGTAAATTGGTATCACTGCCAAAGGGAAATTTTCCATATTTTCAAAAATTCACCCAACGCGAGTGAAATGGTGAGATGCGGCAATAGAAGCTAAAAGCGGTATTTTCATTAAGAAAGGCGATAAAAATTGAAGTACTTGACAACAGTCGCGTACTTAAAGTATAGCACATGCCCCGAGTTCCACATGAACGTGGTGCTATCGACACTAATTCTCTGGTGAGGTCAGAAAAGCCCCCAGATATTGCATAAGTGAAAGCATAGAAGGAGCACTTGTAATTTCCATGTAGTGTCATCATTTGTTAATTAAAAGATTGCCAAGTTTGACTTGCATTTTAAGTCGATCTTATGGTAAAGTTATCTTAACCATGGGCGCTTGGCCATGGGTGCAATTTCATCGCTTTCTATATGATTTATTTTTCGTAAGAACTTCTCCGCTTAGCAGATAATAAGAATCTTAATTTGGATTGAAATAAACTAGTGGGGAATCTTATTAACTCGACCGCCCTCGCTTCTCTAACCTATCTCGATCACCAGTATATTATTTACAAATATTTAGCTTCATTACAAGATAACTCCTAGGCGTGTTGTGATGACAACAACTCGGATAGCAATTGCCCCGTTATCGTCTCTAAGATCATTACAATATAATTGACAGGAATACATAAAAACTATATTTGAGATAATCCGTCTGAAAACTAGCATGAGACTGTATATAAATTATAGATAATGTCGCCAGCAGCTCTAAAAATGTGAGTAAAGTTACATCCTCAGTACCATACGATATGCATCAATACCACAATCTGAATAGAGCGTGATATTGTGCGGGTACGTCTTGCTTAAGAACATATTAAAAACATTAGCAGGGTAATGCCTGGTATTTACTAGATTTTGAAGCTCTCTAGTCTAGAGTCTAGATGGTAATCAGAGGCTGACAAGGTGATAACTATAGTCGCTGATGGGATGGCGATGGCTTCAAGAGGGCACTATAACCTCAATAAGGATCACGATCTTTGCTGCAGTGGCTACGATGTCGGTACTCTAAGGGACGACTCTTGAGCTGGGTGAATATGTCTTGCTCAATATACTTGGCACGGACATGATCAGGGCAAGATTCGAACCCGCAACCTCTCGGTCCAGAGACTCTTTGGTTAACCATTCAGTCACTTCAGTTGATCACGAGCAAGCATCGCGCTCTACCGCAGACTAGCGGATGTGAAATATTGGAACTTCAATTATGAGCGATGGAGATGACAGATCTTTCACCATGATACGAGTCGCCAGTTAATAATAGGTACTAGGGATATTCAAAATATATAATAACGAGATTGAGCACGGGCGGTAAAATTTTGTATAGCCAATGGCCTAATTAGAATCAATGGGATCTGGTTGAGAGGAAAATAACTCTGAAAATGGGAAAATAATGACGGACGATGCGACACAATAATAACATTATAAGGCATTAGTGGCCAAAAAGTAAACATATTTCTGCTGATAACAATCTGAGGATAGGCAGGTAATAGCAGGTGTACGCAACAACGGGCATATTTTTAACTTTTATACTTAAATAGGCGAATTGTAGTTTCTCAATTAGAGAGAGCAATACAATCTTGCAGAGCTAACCTGGCCCCAGTTACCAACATTTGTCAATACACTAGCCTGCGTATGCAAGCTCTTTGATTATTTGTACTGGGCTGCAATGCCCAATGTGCCATTTATAATCACTAAATGTGCCATGGGTCGGCCTCCTTGTCTGAATAAATAGGATTACGGCAATATTTATATGGTAATACGTTTTAAAGATTCAATATGTTAAAAACTACCCACACATTTAAAAATGGTTATTTAATATCCACAAGAGCAACATACATCCAATACTACGGAAAACAAAGATAATGATTCCATGCAAGGGAGGTCTACACTACAGGTAAACAACACGATTTTTTTAACCTTTTCGCATGACATATGCTCGTAGAAGCCAGCTGCTACGAGCTTGTGCCCTTTCCGATAAGAGTTCTGCTCAAGGAACGACGTCTAGATGGATCAACGTGAGAAAAATGAACTGTGACCGAGCTGTCGTCTTAAATTATGAAAGGCAACAATCTGATACAGCTCGAAGACAGCTGAAAAATGTTTTCTGTCAAAGACCTGAAGATACTGCGACAAAAGTAATGGATGCGACGACAATAGATTTTTCATTATTGCTTGATAAATCAAAACGAATTCTATTAACACCGCGGAGATTCTAGGCGAATGACAAGATGACCTTGTGACTCGCTTGCAGGCTGCACGCGATACGGCGAAATGTATAAGCGATAAGGACGGATAGTTCACTTTTCTCCGGTATCTCAGACCACTAATCACGCCCGCAAATTAAATTAGCAATGGAAATTACCTCTGATGGAACGATAAAGGGCAAAGCCAAGAGAAATAATCCATAGCGTATTTTCTTTAAAAATTATGTACTTTCTTTGTTTGCCTAGTATAATACACCTTAACCTTCTCCCCATACATAGGAAAATAACCAACACATGCTGTTAACCTTCCTGTCTCTTTTCATAGCGGTGTTCATACAACAGAGCAGGCTGAGGGCTTCATACTTCGGTGTACGAGGGGCAAATCGTTCATTGAACATCATTACCAGTATCATTAAAAAGTCATCCATTCATTCATTCTGAGATGGCACCTGAAGGCTAAGGTTTGCTACCAACAAAATCTAAATAAACAATTTTGCTCAGTTCATTTCTTAGTTTCAAAAAATTGTGTTATATAATTTATTAGGCATATATATTTTAAGCGGGCCATATAAAACCTTGTACCAGGTCGGATAAAGCCAGGGTCATGGTTGTAGTTTGGAGACCAATAGACCATTCGCTTCGTGCAAACACTCATGGTTCATACTCTCACTGATAGACAGTGCATGCACTCCAATCAACGTAATTCTATAGTACAGGGCTTCCCAAACTTGGGGTCGCAAAGAGTACAACAATTTCACACAAAGTACATCTATATAAAATGTACTTTTTCTAGCTTTCGAAACGCAATCAATAAAACTAGTGCGAAACATAAATCTTAACTGTGTTGTAGACTCTACGTAAACACCACTGGTGCGACTAGTGCCACTAAAGTGCGACTTGTTACATAGTTAAACACGTACCAGTAACTACATTAAGACTAACATTGTGCCTCGGTTGGACTTGCTATGCAACAAAAAGTTGCACCCATCACACTGAATAATTCAGTAGTGTTAATCTGAATAAATGTTTGTTTGTTGTTTGTTCTCGAGCACTAGAAGTTAATAAAATATCTAAGATGTATAGTTTGAACTCTTTATCACTGTCAAACATGAAGGGTCGCGGAAAATTCTAATAGATTGAAAGGGGTCGCTAGCAAAAAAGTTTGGGAAGTACTATAGTATAGTAACAGTACACCAAGATCCAGATATCAAATCCGCCATTGACTCAGTAGATGACCATAATGCTTTTAACATCAAAGGTTACTTGTTGAAAAAAATGCTGTACGGCTGGATTGAGTC
Source organism: Halocynthia roretzi (assembly GCA_013436055.1). Lineage (NCBI taxonomy): Eukaryota > Metazoa > Chordata > Ascidiacea > Stolidobranchia > Pyuridae > Halocynthia > Halocynthia roretzi. Next base: position 137,206 of record QRAM01000048.1, on the reverse strand, counting down.
GGACCTAAATAGCATGAGGCTAACTCTAGGCTAGGATCTCGGTAGCTTAAGAAATACTTGTACTTTTCAGTCATTGTTTTGTAAATTTTAAAAATCATTAAAAGCACGGTGTAGCCGAAGGAATAGGTTGAAAGCAAAAATTCTAATGAATGAAGGTCAGAAGAAAATCCATTGAAGTAACGGACTCGCATGTCTGTTAGTAAGACGACCCGATCCTTGGCTCGTTAGATATTTTCCTATTGTAAAGAGTAGAAAAAATCACCATCCGGTATAATTCATTCAAAACTACAAAATCCTCATGAAAAACTACAGTAGTGAAGTTGTTAAAGACGTATTTCTAGTTCCATGGTATTGTTTTCAGCTATTTTGATGACTCGGTCTTAGCTCGCATGGGATTGGTCGGTTCGATTCTGCCGTCATCGATACCATGACTACGCAAACACACGATAGCGGCACACTGTTCGGCGAGGCGTTTGTTTCTTTCCCTACGGAAAATAATATGGTAAACCGGTGTATAGCGACCATGCTTTATCACTACAGATTTCAATTACCATGCAGAGAAAAACGGTATATCCTATACCTATCGCATGCATTTTCACCATTACAAGATGTATCTAGGGTCTAAATATATCCCAACGATCTCAGTCATGAGATTTCTGGCAGACGATATAATGTGTATGCATCTTACGCTATTTACCAAATAATTCAAGTCTGACATATATAATAATGTTATGTTGCAAACTAATACTATACTGATGACAGCTGAAAAATGTGCGATTATGAATCATGTCATATTTGCCACAGTTAGTGATATTTTAAAGTTTCGCTGACAGTGGGGGATATTGCAGAAAATACGCAGTCTTCATGATTAAGAAGCTCTATCACAACGACGAGTTTATGATTACGAAGATTACCGTGGTAGCCGATGATAGCTTGAAGAACGACCCTTTGACCTGTCGAATAATACGTGCTGAGCGTGTGAAACTGTCTTCAATAATATGACGTCACGGGTTAAGAGGATCAAGATTAAGACGACAAGTTCAAAAACTGGAGGATATTAAATCCTGACTATGGGGGAACGTAAACAGATGAATAAATGAGAAATTTACAAGTTGATAATCATCAAATATTAGAAAACCAATGAAATGGAGATTTAATTTCGCAGCGGTTGTAGAGGAGGTATAGTGTGACCGAGACCAGTTGCTTGGTTTTAGTGTATTCATAACTTCCATATTTACTATTTAGATTGGGGAAATCGAAATTGTAATATTATAGACCTCGAATAATCTAACGGAATATCAAATCAAATGGTGTGAGATAAGGATCGCAAAGTCACGATTGCCTGAAACTATTATTTCCGTTTCTATTACCAATACAGTTGAACTATTGTTCAGGTTCTCGGGAGTAGGTCGAAAACCATAAAAAACGAAAACCAAAGCAATTAATTTGGAACCATGGTCACTAATAATAAACACATATTGACATTTGCATGGGCCTACTATTTTAAGGTGGGGGCAGGGTAACTCCCACTGGTGGAGGTAAAGAGGGATGCTTTGGTGAAGAATTTATATTGCAAGCAATTGTGTTTGCGAAAAGAAATTAAGGTTAAGGGATATAATTCCTCATGTACATATATCCGCCAATAGATAAAAGGTATATTTATCAATAATAAATAGGGTCTGCATATTCCCCATCTGGTCTGGGCCAATCACCAGTCCCTGGTCTTTACAATGTTTGCCAAAAATTAGGCGGGATTTACAAGAGAACGAATGCATTTGGACCTTATTACATTACGGGTAATCAAGATTCTTTTGACACTAGTTCAAATGAGTCTACGAAACAGAATATTCCGACCACATCATTTCACAGGAATACTTAAATAAACTTAATCCAATCATAAAATTGCCCGAAGAACCACCATGCAAGAATTTGATTAATCCAACATGAACTACATTTAACGTAGCACGCATATGTGACTACCACAAAATATGATTTTCGTGTTCGAATTGTTTGGGCCAAAACAATGGAGATGGATGATCTCAAATATTTTCGACAAGATAGCTTTCGGATCAGGAAGTAAATAGTATTAAAATACATCACAGGGAAGCGTTTTAGCACGATTTCTACGAAGTTAGACCATAGGAGAAACAGCACGATTGTTCGGAACTGCGCCATTTTGACAGCAGCTGGATTTATCCTTTAGGAACGCAGTGAGAAGGGAATGGTTCGTGACAGCGCTAAAGAACAGTCATTAGTTAATTATTTTGTGGAAAAACTTACCAACGCCGCATCGGATTATAAAACAAAAACTTCACAACGCTTGCCACGGTAAGGAATTTGATTAAAAGGTGTTGAGGTTACGATAGTGATGACCAATGATTATGAGAGATAGAAAATGCAGTATTATTAGGGGGCTTGACAAGCCGCTTCCATTACTAGATTATTGGTTACTCATGTAATTTAGATCCCTGAAACTAGAAGTATGGTGCTAAACTTAATTAAGAACCGTTCAGAATTAAACACAACTAATTCCCTTCCTAGCTGGGTTACAGGAAAGTACAGAAAAGCTATATCTCTTATTGAAGCAACATTCAACCATGTAGCAATGACAGCAATACCGCCTTTCTATTGACAAAGACATTTTCTATTGATTTCGACAAAGAAACTCGGGGGACCTGACGACAATATATCCTTCATTTTTTGTATAACAGGCTTTATCAACACTTTACTATTATCGGTACTATTACTATTATTGAGTACAACTGAAGTGTAAATGTTTGCCCGCTATAGGAAACCAAACAGTCGAATTTACGAATTTTAAAATAACTTCATAACATGTTTAAACGAAGATACTAAAACGGATGAAATAGGAACGTGACACACTACACAGATATGGTCATCATTTCCCTTGGATTTCACATTACTTGGTTCTGGGCTTGAGAACGTGCAGGAGAGCATGGCAAGGGTCCGAATTGACGTTGACAAATGGCATAAAGCCACGAGGAGGTTATCTGCCCCCGAGGCTATCACCGCTAGTTTGAAGGCCCCTGCAGGATATGAGTTTTATCGAACCTTGCCTCATTTATAAGTTTAGGGTTGAATTATGACTAAGTATTTATTTAGTAATGATTACAAAAATATTTAATGAGTAGTTTGGAATAGGGCGAGTATATTTCTCATCTGATCTGGGTCAATCACCAGCCCAGCCATAGTCCGGGTCTATACCTTACAGTGTTGGCTAAAAAATATCCCTGCTGGACACGACCTTCATCGAACCCTGCCACGTTTATAATTTGAGGGTTTAATTGTGAAATAACTAACAACAACGTATCCTTACCACACGAGAAGAGTATCGCTAATAGTCTATTATCTCCTATTAGGAATTCACCCGAGGCTAAACTCGATCGCAACATCGATGTAAAAAAACATTTCAAGTACTCGAGTGCTAGAGAAGGAAACCAGGAGGCTGACAATTTTCTACCATCAATAACAGAGCGATACTCCGCGAGTTCGCTTCGCACGGCAAAGTCGTCGTGAGAATTCCGGTCGGGTCAAAGATATAACGCAGAGCTGTCATGGCTCCCTCGTGCGCACATACTCTTCGCGGTAACATGTTGTGGCTAATGCGATCGTGTAATAAATCAATCAAACTCTGATATAAGCTCCCATAATCCGATTATTATCGCTTGAGTTCGTACTTGTTCAAGGTACCAAAATATCGCCAAACTATTTACGAGGGTTATTCGCGGAATCGAGCGATTAATTAGATTTTTCAAGAAGTTACGAAATCGCGCGAGCAACAAGTCCATCCGAGAAATTCAGTTCATGTAACCCAGAGGATGACTGCAGATAATATAGTCTCCATAAGCAGATTAAGTAATAACGATAACATGATTATTAGAATTCGATATTGCGTACATCAAACTGTGTGAAGAGTTGGGAACATGGTATAAAAACATAAATAAATATATAATAAAAAAACATCAGCAATTTGTTTTAGTGCTCAACTCAAAGAATAACACTTTACACTTGAGATTGAAGCCTACTGGTTACCATGCTATTGGTTATTTTACATTTTGTTGTGTAAACACAGCAAGGCTTCACACAACAGTATATAGTGTACGGCTTATTACACCACCCCCGCGGACTTGCTCAATGTAAACACGGGACATCGTTGCTTGATTGAGCGCCCACCGCCAACAACTACCGTACATACAGAATGTTAGCAGTAACTGAAAGAAAGAATGAAAGAAACTTTTTTTGCTGATAACAATACATACTATCACTTACACCCATTGTCAATGCAAACTGCGAGAATTCTAGTATTTATTTACCGTTTAATGATCAATACCGCAACTCCGATATAGAGCTGCGCGTTTGTAACAATTCGAAACTAATAGTGCCTAATTCGACAATGTAATCTGGATTTAACGTCAAGAATGAAGAACTTTTCAATCCAACAAAACATATCATAGAGATAAAGTACGCCTGAACAAAAGAAACCTTCGAGACACATTGCATCTGGTATAGCGACACCTTGTGAAATTAAGTTGACGGACAATAGCTTATGTAGTTGTAATACTAGCAGGGAACGTGTAAATGATTAGAGTACGAACATGGAGATATAATTGTATATGACGCTACACTGGTACTTAATGTTGAAAAGATGTAAGTCCTTCAAATATTTACACTCTAAGCAAAGAATATTGAAAAAAAATACCGATACTACAACAATACAAAGTCTACTCAGGCCCAAGACACACTTCTTGCAGTTACAAACTACACTATTATTTGTTGTTGAAGTTATTTGAATATCCATGTACAACATACAGGTTGAACCACTTTAATCCAGGACTCTGTGGTCAACCATCACCATTTTTAAGTTATACAGTTCAGTTAATTTCACGTATTCAGTCCCTCAGGATGACATCCAAGAGACCAAGAGGTCCAGAAGATGATGCATCCTTTATATCACGTGAAATAATAAAAAAGCCTTGTTTGGAGGATTGTATTATTTACTGAGTTGATTTTTGTTTAATTTCCAAAAACACAGCAATATGAATGGGGAATAAGCTGAAAGCGATCTGGAGTAAACCCTTTCTAAGTTAGTATTAGACGAGTCGTAATTTGTTCTAATGAATAATGGTTCATGATGTGTCTAGTCAATTCCAACTTGGCTCTAATTGAGGACGAGTCTCTATGTCAACTTGCTAGCAATGTACAGTACAGTATTTGTGTAACTTAAGAGTACAAGTGCCTATAAAACCATTGTATTGCATTTTCCGAATGCTGTGTGGCCCTTCTTAGTGTCACCTGTCCCACCTAGGACAACTTGTCAACTATAGCGCTTGTGAGTGTTATTGTTTCTTTAGTACTTATTGTTTAAGGTCGGAATTTTTATTTTTTTATTTCATTATTACGATTTCAAGATGATAAGGGTAATATTGTAACTTGTACATTTACATAGGTCATAAAGCTTACAGGCGCAAGCATTACTCGTTAGTTTGGGCTAACAGTATATGATGGTATAAGTTGGTCCAAGGACATTCAACATTTCCACAGGAATGTAATACTGCAGAAATCAAGTTCAGAACATCTCAGATCTTTTTTGATGCAACTCACAGCTTAATATATTGCGATTACCACGGTGATTTATTTATCCATTTACAAATTACCACTCCTCTTACTAGACGCATAGTTATATTTCAACTTTGGTATGTCACCCTTTATTAATTAAGGCTTTGGTCACCTCAGGCAACAGGTGACATTATTAAATTCAGCAGTAAAGTAAACCAACAAATTACCATGTTTATAATTATTCTTCCAAGAATGCTGACTTAACATTTAACAAGATTATGGCAATTGCATTATCTAAACACAAGGAACGAAACTACATGGCAGCTGAACAAGGAACTAGCTTATCATGTCCTGGATGTTTAGACAACAAATCTTTGCTGCCTCGTGCGTGGTGGCGTTAACGCAACCGAGACATCGATTCGGCGTTCACGCAACGCGGATTTATTTATCTGATCACACAAAAGGATTGGCATTTGTGATTAATCGTTTACATGTGTCTGTTTTGTCATCAGGTAGCTTATGCATTTAGTTCCACTACATAACATTGACATGCTCTGTGATTATCCTGTAGATTTTATCACTAAAATTATTTCCATAACAGCCGTGAAATGCAACGCAAGCCGTGCATGTCTTTATATATTACTTAAGATTACGAGACTTCTAGTTTTTGATAGTCTTTGTGTTGTATGCTGTCTATAATTTCATAGACATTGTATGACTAGTACTATTACTAGATTATTAGAATGTAGCAACGCTTTAGCCTTAGAAAAGTTTAGAACATTTTTTAACCAAACATTGGGTTAGCAAAAGAAAATATCTTACCAGACTGTCGAAGCGTATTCCTTATTGTCGACTGTAAGAATAGATCTGAAATTTCTGTCAGTGGGCCGACAAATCTAAATGGAGATGGGCAATTGTTTTAAACAAACAAACAAATCAGCAATAGACATGGCCAGCTTCTTATCGATTTGGTTAGGTTGTTCCTCTGATCGTTTTACGCAAGGCAAAAAATCAACAAATTTTGTAAATCTGAGCTATTTAACCGTAGAATGCCAAGCATGTACAAATTATGTTCAAGCTAATCATGAGCTAAATATACCCAATTGTAGGGTAGTAATTTAACATACTTACACTAAATATTTATTGAAAACATAAACAGGGTATGGAATTAAAACTCCCACTCTTCCTTCACACGAAAGAAAACACACACAATATAAAGAAAATAAATTTACATGTGATTTTATAGTAAAATAGAAAAAATTACGACTTTTCTATGGGATTTAAACTTAAAATCCAAGACATAGTAAATATGGCCTCAAAAGATACACTTTGGGAAAGAGTACTATAATCCGTGAAGATCATGCTGGAGGTGACCAGAAACTGCATAATCCTAGTAGGATAAATCTTATAAATAATCACATCAGGTAGTGCTAAACATTGGTAAAATTCACTTCAATTCGCGAGTGCAAGGGGAAATATGGGAGAGATGCGCACTAACAACTATCATGGCGTGGGGATGAGCTGAACTAAGCACTTATGGAAGGACAGCTGCCTACCGTGCCTCGTCAACACGGAAAAATAAGCCAAGGTGAATTCCTTCCACGTTTGGCTTTCTAGGGTTAAATATGTAAAGTTGTTCCGTATGAATGTATCGATCTCCGTCTGTCCCCATTCACGCTTTTCCTAACTTCTATCACATCTAACGAAAGGTGAGATGACTCTCTATTATGATGTTACAGATGCTAAACAAATGTCTTTCGAGACAGATTCAGGTGTCTTATAGAGGAACAATAAAATCATAAAACTAAGAAATATCCCTGTTATTTTCAACTGGATTTTTTATATCACCAGCAACGCCACTGAGTGCGGTGATAACAGCAATATTTCTTAGAGAAAAAGTAACTGGTTGCCAACAACACCTTTTCTATACTTCACATGCGTTGCATGTGTTTGCATTGCTAGTTTCTATATATTGAGGTTTATGACTGCATGGTATTAAAGAGTCTTCTGAGATTTGTATATTGCTACAATTCAATAATTAAACCTCAAACAGTGGTAGATAAAGCACATAATGTAATTTAATGTAACATTAACTTACAGTTTGATATACAGGGGGAGGTAGATTCTGTTTTCTTATCCATTCAAGCAAAATTGTTTTAGGCGTCTTATTTTTCTTCAAATTGTATTCACACCTGGAAGAAAAAAACAGCTTGCTGTAATCCAGGGATTATAATAAGATTACCAAATTGTTCAACTCTCAACACACTTTTTGAATGCAATATGCATTTCCGTAATATCTGAAGTTTTTTTTCGCTTCACTTGCGGCTCAAGATTTTCGTTTATACCCAATTTCTGTCTTTTACTTTCTCTTATTTTTTCTGCTTCGTCGTACTCATCCTCCATGCTCCAGATGCAACTATCCAAATTATTTAATATGTAATTATAGAGGGTAGCTAATTATATGGTAGCTAACATTATTTTAAGAGTAAGCATAAATATAAATCTTCACGTATTTGAAAATCAAATCATAAAAATATATACCTGATCTCGCGCAGCGACTGCGCAGCACGAAGTAGTTTCCCCCTCTCGCTTTCTTGCTGATCTCGTAGGATTTCTTGGACGCAAAATTTTGTATTCACAAAATGATTGTCGTATTTAATTGCCTGAGGAAATAAACGCCACATCGGTTAGTCAATCTGCATCCACGGCACAACAAGCAATATAACTCCATTTTGTACATACGAATGATAAATAGTCACGGATGACAGTGTCCATCGGCAGGATTCCCTCTTTTCTAAACACAGACATATTCCATTGAGCAGCCCTTGCTATCATTACAGACGAAGCATTCGTTAATTGTCGAAATTTGTTTATATCTTCGTAAGTTTCTATAATTCTTTCGGAACCTCCGCTGTAAAATATGGATAAACCTTTCAATTTCGTTATATATTTGTAATATTTCATTTGAAAACCAGTGTTTGTCAAAGAAATCCACCAGAACCACTGTGATATAAGACCAAATTTCATAGTCATTGGTTATATAGTGAACCAGCTATTTCTGAAGTAAGTTTGCCTTCTACACTGTTATTGTGATAACTAATTAACAGAGTCACCGAAATATAAGTACCATCAAAAAATCTTAGGTACTTAGAGGTCATTGGGCCGCTTATTTAGTTTAATCCGCAAAAAAAATTAAAATTACGAACAGCCATAGCTACGTCTGTACCTTACAAATTTCTAAAATAAAATCACAATTCACAATTCTGTAGATTGACTGATTAAGCATGTTGCAGTGCTACAATAATTTCATTATAGGTGAAAGACATATTGTGTACATATGCTGTTTATTCCATTTCAAGTTTCTAAGTTCATGGGTGTTTATCTGTAAAGAGCTCACTATGGAAGGGATGGGAGATGGATCTTTGATAACCACTGGTATGGAAATTCTAATCAAAAAATACTTTGCAATGACTGGAATGGTTAAGGCATTGGCAATTTCTTTAATAGCATCTATGTGGACCGGGTTTCTTGGTCTTTCTTCTTTTATTCTGCCATGAACTGCAAGCGCCGCCACTCCCGTACTTTCGATAAGTTTCACTAATATCAATGTTTCTTTGAGCTGGAGTGAAGGCATTTTGTATCCTTATTAAAATAGCAATACATCTAGTAAACGACTATTTAAAGTATGAAGAAGTTCTTACAGAAGGCAAAAGCCGTATCTTGCATGTAACAGGCAATGAGACTCCTTGGACTAGGGTTGTTAATATTTCTTCAACATTTTCTGGATTCTTCAATAGCGCTGCTCCCATTCCGCCCTGTTAATTATATTCTCAAATGAAACAGTAGTACAGGAAATAGTACAGGAATCAAATCCTGGCTTTAAACAATGATGTTACTAAACTAAAATTACTAAAGAAACATAACACTTATAAGCACTACAGGTGATGGGTGACTAGCTTTTATAGGTGGCTAGGGTGACACAGAAAAAGAGTATTCAGAAGATGTGGTAGTGGTTTTACAGGCACTTGTACAAAAGCCACACAAATATTATATTATAGGGCACTAGCAAGTTGACACAGGTACTTTTTCTGAATTAGAGCAAATTACGACTCGACAAATATCTACTTAGCATGGTTAACTGTAAATATATAAGGAAAAGTATTATTTACCTTTGTAGAATATTCTTTTGGACATCCCATATTAACATCGATTCCAGATACATCATTCTCTCTGCAAGAAAAAGACTCTTTATCATATGGATGAATCTAATTGTAACATGGTTGAACTTTCTACTAACATTAATCTTGCAACATGAAGAGCTCTTTGTGCATCAGCCGTCCCCTAAAAATAAAAATTGAAACAAAGCTATGACTCCGTAATTTATCTACGTAATTTTCTCTTGCCTAACAAAAGGCAATAGAGATTCGATCATCTAAATAACACTCTATTAAGACATTATGCAAGTACGATATAATTTCGAATCAAAATTGTATTAAAAGATCTATAATCCTTTCTCAGCAATTCCAAACTACGAAAGCCTAAGATGAGTATTCTGTAGTTTTCACCCAATGACAACATAGTTGAGGGAAACAAGGGTTATATAGTGGATATTTCACCTTGTTTTTCCATGTCCAATGTACTGTTTACCTATAACTAGTGCATTCTTTAAGTCAATTGGATCAATTGCAGCCCACACTCTCCTCTATTCTTTTCAACTACACACAACACATTAGAGAGGATACACAATTCTGGATACCTAGGTGATATGAACAGTATCAGGACAAATTATTTATTGAAGAAGTTCCTAACATTAAACATATTATTTGTATGTATGCATATATGGTTGTAGCACACATTATTTTCCCTAAACCAAATGGAATTGAAAACATTGCTAATCTAATGTCTGTAGGAATGTGATGTGAATGGGTGCCATGATGGTTGTAGTCATGTGAAACACTCTGGCAGCTGTGGATATTTGTACCACAATCCTAGTATTAAAATCTACATTAGCTTGAGTCAGTTTTTTTTACCAACTCAAACTTTACAGCCCATTTTGAATTACAAAAACTATTATAAAACTTACTAATTGCACAACAACTTTGTCCTTTTCCTCAGCACAAGTTTGAAACATTGGTCTGCTGTTTTCATCTTGAATAAAATCAATTGTATCCAAAACAGCTAAACACAACAAACAAATATTTAAAATGAAATGATGGTACGTAAACAACAATAACAACATTACTCACGATTATACACTCTTTTGCATGCCGCCAGTCTGTGATCAATAAGTTCCTGTATGGTTGGATAATAACACCTCTTAGGCATGGTAATTTAAGAAAAAAAAAGGAAAAGTAATGTGCATATACGTGCCTCACAATAAACTATGTCTGCTCCATATTTCAGTGCCAAAAGGCGAGACGGCAGGGTGCCAATGCGAACCATCGGAGCCAATATGTTTTTCTCAGAATATTTTGAACTTGACATGATCTTCATATTCACGAATTATCAGATTTTATTAATTTATGTATGACCGCTATTACAAAGCATAATCACAGTCTAGAAAAAAAATTATATTGATAGATGAGTAAGATACAATTCATGTCTATGCAGCAGTGTGGAGCGACAGTTTCAAAACCTTTCAGTTATGTCACAACATTAATTTTACAAATTTCATTTCATTTTCATTATAAAATGTGCATCAACTAAAATCTAAGTATACTATTTTTAATTTAATTTTAATTAATACACATTTGGTTGAAGACTAAAGTAACAATAAAAAACAACCATGCAATTCTTTATAAAAAAATAGTTTGTAGTCTGTATAACAATACAATTGGTAGAAAAGATAAATATTTGGAAACTCGTTTAAGATTGAAAAATAGTTTACCATATTTGCCGGTGTAGACAGTAATATAAAACAAAAAAGGTATGAAACATTTTGATGCTTTGATCTGAGATGGAATAGGGCAGTGGTTCTCAACTGGGGGACCGCGAAGCATCTTCAGGGGGTCCATGAAAACTTCTCTATTCGCAACATGAGATTGATAAATTACGATTTTTGAAAATTATTTGCTTATTATCGCTTTTTAAAATACCCTGATCATTTAATTACCGTATTACACATATATTTATTGTTGATTTATAACCCGTTGTGTGAGGTGACGCAGCTCTGGATACAGTGATTTTCGCTAGAGAAGGCAAATTGTCACTTTCTCAGTTGATACCTAGTTTTTGTGAGCAACATTTAGTAAAGGAGATAGTTTTGCTTACTTAAACCTAACCAGAATGGCTATATCAAGAAAGTATTTAGAAAGACCATGTACAACCCGCGGGTTTTCCATCCGAAAGCACGGTACTAAATATTAACTAAAAACTTTAGGAGTTTATGAGGTCCGCGACTGCTTAGACAACACCAAAAGGGGTCCGCTGAGACAAAACGGTTGAGAACCACTGGAATAGGGTCCCTAACAACTTGTTAGTTTACTCGATTCAAAAACAGCAAAAGTATTCCTATAAAAAGGCTAAGATTTTTGAACCTGGGAAGCTATTTATGCTAATCCTTTGGCCAACGGGATATAACTCCTACAAATTCCACATAAATTTAAATTAATAAAGGAAGGCTGGATCACATAAATGCAAGCAGTCTGTACTATATAAGCACCAAATTATTCTTCAATCCTAAATAAGCAAAGGAGTATCTAAAGCCGCAATTCCGCCAGAAACACTTCCTTCATCGGCATGCATTGGTTTTGTACGCAAATAATGGCCAGCACATTGGTTCTGAACAATTGTGTCACCATCCCTGGAAAAAAAAGTAGAATTTACCAATCAGGGGTTTCTGGACCTTCGTCTTTTTATCTAAGACCCTATTAATTTAGACAGTGTAAAATAAAGCTACAGGGTGAGATGAGTTAGCACCTAATTTCAACAGTATGAAAGACAATAGAATAGATTGTAAAATGTGTCAGCGTTGTTTATCTTTGTACAACCGACCCCAACCTAACATATCACAATCTGATCTGGAAGCACAATGTGTAAGCATGCGATGTTTTAAGCTAAGCGAACACAGCAACAAGCATATGAAACAATTCATCCAGTGGTCCTAGTTGTCACACCACTAAAACTATTAAAAGACATTTACCAAGTGTATAAATATATATATATATATATATATAATGGTTATTTTTTCAAACCAGATATTATGAATGTAAACAGTGACACATCTATGAAATGAGGCATACTAATCAGCCGACTGCGAGTTAGGTGAATATACTATGACCAAAACTAAATGACATCGTTTGCATACATCGGGCCACTCACACAAGAAGGATCCCAAAAACACCAAGTTCACTGACTCCCTGTATTGGCTTGTATTGATCAGGGCCAACTTCTCGGCTTAACAATACTGTCTTAAAAGGCATCGACCGGATTTTTTCCATTCCAATATAGCTGCATCTTCTTTTATCTTTCCCAACTTCATTTAGTTTGGCAACTAGATCCTTTCCATAGAAGTTATTTCCTAGGATGTAAAAACATAAGAAAAAGTATTTATACATCGGTTCTTCGATATTATAAGTATTTTGCTCCTCAATCTCGTTAAGTTGCTAGGCAATACAGAAACTGTAGTTCATATGGTAGAGAGGTTTATTGATACTGTATAAGACCAAGANAACAGGCGCTCACAAAAATATTTGTGTCACACTTCTGGTTATATGATCGCGATTCTTTGTATAATATCAAAATAAAACTGATTTCTAAACCTTTGATAGGATTCTTTGAGAAATGCATGATCTCTACTGATGCGATGCATCAGCGTGCCGAAGTGTCTCTGGACAGATAATGCTTGAACGAAGAGGTCCTTCGGAACTGGAGACGGAACCAGAGTAATCGGTAAATGATGTACAACCTAAAAATAAATAAGGATATCAACAACTGGTGCGTATGTGTTTCGCCTTTGGGGCATTCGCAGTGATGGGATCCAAATTATTCATGAACTGGTTCTTTTGATTTCGAATTGATTAAAAAATATACATCACTACTCCATGAAAGAACGCATTGAGAAAGAACGACTAGTTTGAAACAATTGTGCGAACTTTTGTAATTAAAGTGGCCGAGAACCTGTACAAACAAGTTGAATCCCAGCACTGTAAAATCATTACCTCAGAAGAGTGTGGTTTTTCTCTAGTTCTGAATACCATGCCTTTTAAAATTGAAAAATCGATAGCAGCTTCTGCTATTTTTTCAAATTCACCATCATTCAATAATTGATCAATAACTCCAGAACTAGACATAGTCATTTTATCTTGAAAATCCCTATGCTATCAAGTATATACTGATTAACTGACTAGATATGAACAACATAACATCTTAGATCTTACATTTTTTTAGGTTTTGCTGTGACCAAATTTCAATACACTCTACTTCTAGCAAGCAGCAAGCAAGGAATTGTTATGGTAACAAAGATGATACTAACATTGATGATAGATTAATCATCTACCTCAGATTTTAATCATCATAGTACCAATATTCGGCTTACATGACGAATTCAATAAGACTCTTCTGATTCACCATCATTCTTCTATCGTATTTCTAAAGCATCTTGAAGGTAATCTATTAAATGTAAAGTAAATGATTGAATACAATACTGATAAATTGTAAAAAAATTATAGTGCATAAAAAAGGTGAGAGAAAAGCAGCAGCAAGAAATAATGGAGCGAGAACAGCAATTGATCCACTGTAGAATTTAAATAAACTAGAATTGTACACAATTATGCAGAACTCCCGTGGTTTTCAATTGTAAAGTTGTCACATTATCATCACTAGCATCACCGTGCTTAGTTAAGATCTATAGATTGTATCATCTACGTTGTAAATTGTTTGTGATTAGCAGCAAATTCATTGGCTTGAATTTACAACACAATAACAATCTAAAAAGACACTTTGTTCTGAAAAATCAGGCATTTAATATTTTTGAATGCGAGGAATACGACAAATTTCCCTTTTGCACATTTACGTAGTAATATAATAGTCATCTGTTGTAGTTATTTGTATATATATGCACTATATAATATATTTATGACGATATAACCTGTCTTTTGAATCACGAATGCCGAATATGCAGTTGCACAATGCTTTTTACACATACATGCTCATTCAACACTTGAATATTGAATATAAAATGTAATTACCAATTCTAGAACACTTTCTGTTGGACACTGCTATCCGACAGCAGTGCAATACAGACCAGAGATTAGCCATTTCTTATTGTTGTAACCCTTCGTAGCACACGCTCATACGCAGCGGCCATTGTAAAACATTTCTTCGGCACTCTCGTAATAATAATCACATTAATTAATTACGGGACGCAAATGAAAAATGTACGTAGCTCAAAAAAAAAGGGAAATCAGGCTTTTTTTTTCAAGGTATACCTTGTTCCATATCACACAAAACTCAGGGAATGCATAGGAATGCATTCTCTGCAACACGCTACGGCACGACTCGTTTTCTCGCATACTTTCTGGCCATCGTGCGCAAGAATTATCGAAACGGGCACTGGCCATCTCGCATATACAATAAAACTCCTGCTGTTATACGAGGATGATTACCAACTAAAGAATTTCACGCGACGAGCTAGAAAACATGTAATGGACGCAACACAGAACACTGTCACACAACTTGAATCAGTGTGCCGGCGAAGAAATTTTAGTGCTCAATTATCATTTTTCAGGATTAACGTGGCAGACCAACCGTTGCCGGAAAAGCGTTGTATTTATGGCGTTTCTCAACTCTTACCTGCTTGAAAGTTACAAGCACTATGTACTCATACATTGGGTTGCATATGATGAGAATTTACTGATAAGGTAACATATTTGAAAATCATTTCTAGAGCACCTAACACGAGCAAGCCGATGTGTAGAGGGGTAAATAGGAAACTGCCATCTCAACTCAAAACTTGGCTGCCGCAGAAAAATTCATCTTTCATGCATTTGGTATTTGTAGGATAAACAAGCTCATTTTGGCATAAAGGTAGTGATAGCATAAGTTATGTTAGTATGAAGAATATCTTCTAGAAATCTCAAATTATTACCTGTCACACAATCTGAATATTTTCCCACATAAGTTTGCAACCTCCGCCTGCAACTTTCATCTTGAATGAATGAACTGCAATCAACACAGCAGTGGTTTAAGTACTACCTGTACAATTAAAAATTGTTTGATAAAGGCAAGTTTTTTATTGTAGTTTAATTCATCTGTATAAGCTAATGTATATACGCACCTCAGAACGGACCGCATCACCTCAATATGTCATGCATGCCACTGGGAAGTTAGGTGGTGACGTCGGGAAATCTACACCAGAAGAGCCAGGATGATTTTCCCAAGGACAAACTATGTAGAATCTTCATTTCCATAAATGATCAGATTCCTCTAGTTTATTACATGCAACTACGGTAGCTTTATAAAAGTAGCAGTACAATCTTAAGGCAAATCAAAATAGAAAATTATTAAATTAAATGTCATATCCAAATATACTAAAGTGTATATTGCTCTGCATTTTGTAAGGATATACATTCTTTAAAAAAATGCAACGCAATCTGCATCAGCACAAAATATGATCATAGAATATGTATATATGGGTATAATACATAAGTGAACATAGAAATGAAAGTTGAATGAATGAATTCAATACGTTGGTCCATTACTGTGATGATTTAAAGACAATGGAAAAAATTAGAATAATTCAATATCAGAATTATATCAATACTGTAAAATTGCATGGTAATTGGAATATGTTAAGAAATAATTCATGTATTAGCTTGGTAAGCTAAGCATTAGTAACTTAAAGTATGCACTAAGGAAAGCTACAGGAAATTTAAAAAAATAGTTGTATTATATACTTGCAGAGCGACGCAACCTAGCTTAGGTATATGCATAAGTACAATAATTTTCTAGGGACTACATGGAAATATGCTCGGAAAAGGTGTTCAGTGAATCCTGTCAAAGTGAGCAACTATTGATTGATCAATTAAAATAAATTTCTAAATAAAACGGATTACCAAATTGTTATATTATATCACTTGATCTAAATTAGTAAATATAAGCATGGAATTCATCATAATAAAGATTAGAAGAAAAGCATTGAGAATACTGAAACACAAAAGGGAATTGTACACCAAATGTAAATTCTGACTGGATTTTGTAGTTGCAGTAACTGTTGAAGGCAGAATTGCCGTAAATTCTAATCTTCTATAAGCAAAGGAGAGTCTAAAACAGCTACGCCAGCAGCAACACCTCCATCTTCGTGATAACTCGCCTTCGTACGTAACAAATGACCAGCACGGCTGTTTTGAACTATTTTATCACCGTCCCTGAAAAAATGTACTTGTAATGCTACTGATATGTTTTACGACTTTTCCAGGTATGTACAGTATCGAACCAATAATCCGGCTTCGTGGAATCCGGAAGAACCAGAAAACTGTCGCTATTTTCATAGTTCGCGTACGGGAGCGTTGTCCTCACCAGACCGGTGCTACTCTTTCAAGCTGTGATCGAGCCACCATTCGTGAGTATTTTTGCATCGTAAGACGAATAAAAATCCGCAGTACGAGCGACCGTCATACACGTGATACACAGTGATACAGGTAAATACATAGGCAATAGTTAGCGTTGCTAGCTGACGTTATCGATTTCTAAGAATTCTAAGGAATAGCATATGCTCAATTTAACGTGTTTCTCCGACCAAGCGCAGTCTGCATTCGTGCAATTCACATGTTTATCCCGAAGTGGTAACATCTGGTGCATTTCATGCTAGTTAATTAATTAATCCTTTGATTAAAATAGAATAGTGGACAACGATAGTTTTACTTTGCTTAATTCCATTTTAAATTATTCAGTTGTCCGTTATTTTTGCTTAGGACTTGACGATGTCCCATAATGATTTACATAAAGTCACTCGTTCTTTGTGACGTATCCCCCTTTGCCTTTGTACCAGAAAATCGGAAAATCGTGGAATCCAGGAAGCTTCGGGTCCCGAGGAGGCCAGATAATTGGTTCGGTACTGTATTAACTTTCTAAACTAGTGCCAAAGTTATATTATTATACTTACACTATGAGAATCCCATAAACACCAAGTTCAGCGACTCCTTCAACCAACTTATACTGATCAGAGCCGGCCTTAGGCCTCAGTATGACTGTCTGAAAAGACATCGGCCTGATTTTCTCCATTCCGATAAAACTACATCTTCTTTTATCTTTTCCGACTTCAGTTAGTTTCGAAATTATATCCTTTCCATACAGATTATTTCCTGCAATACAAGGCACCAAATGAACTTGGCTCATTTGAATACCACATGAAAGGCACATTTTTTTTCAAACTCGGACTCCTGCGCCATTTTAGTTGATAGTGCTGATATCTTGATATCTGATTGGAAAATGAAGTGAACAAGAGCCAAAACGGACAAAATCTGATTTCCTCAGACTTAATTGTCAACATGGATGGAGTTCCTTTGGCATTTGCAACTGGTTCAGGCAATCTACCGAAAGGGAAAAGACTTCGGTGTCTCTGAATCTACAGGCCACAAGGAAACACATTTACGGATTTGGCATGTACCATTGCTAGAGAGTGTGGTGTTTGAACTCTGCGCTAATTAAGATTATTTTGAATCAGGAAATTAGCCCTATGTGCTGTGTCACCATGTAGGCTGGAAATTATGACGGTTATTCCAGCTGTTGTGTCATGAAGCTTGTGTTAAGCAAATATATGTTAACTGTGTGGAGGTTAAAGATTTAATACAGAAGCAATTTGCTTTATTGTATTGTACCCATGAAGATTAAGAAAAGATTAAAATACGTCAGATTTAGATATCCGAATACAAAATTGGCTACCATACATGTTCTTCAAATTATAGTGCTCAGCAAAACTTTATTTAGTTGTGAGCCACTGCTTTGAATAAGTAAATAAGTAAATAACAATTTCTGAGTTACCTCCACCTTCAAGCTGAGGTTTGAGCACGAAATTATCAGAGTTTTGAAGAAGTAACGAAACAGCCTCATCACCTTGCTCATTCTAAATTTCAAATCAAAGAATTTTTAGTTTGAATGAGAGTTACAAACACACTTCTACCTCGCTTAACGCTTTTGGTGTGAAAATATAACGCTAAGCGGGGTCATTAGAACAGTGTATATAAAATAAGTTCTTCAAGTCTATGTTTCTTGGTGATATAAGCATATACTTTTTTCCTGAAATGATGGATCAATAAACTATAAAAATGTATATTGAAAACTAACCAAGCACTCCACATAAATTAATGAGAACATATCAAATATTGACACTAAACTATAATATTTCCCACTTTGCGGGACACCTTTGAGTGTACAATCGTACGAATTTTACTATTCTACAGTAGTGGCAAATACTAGAGAACAAACTGGTAAACTCTCACCATTTCCAATCCATGAAATTTTACGAATGTATCCCTTATCCTTTTGACTGCAGCTGGGTCTTTGATATATTTTTCAACTACACCATCTTGAGCCAGAATCTGTTGGAGCTTTTTAGCTCCGACAAGTTGGTAAGCAACACTGGGACATTTGACAGCTCGACTCTTTTCGATCAGCATGCGAGCATCCCATTCCTAAAAGATTAAATAAAATTTCTTTAGTATTCTTTGATAGCCTATTACCACATTTATGCATGTACGATGCGACCCGCTTGCAGTACCAAGAAAAAATCATTAAAACTTTAACCCTTGTGTATAATGCAGCCCCTCCTTTTTATGGAAGTCTGTGTGAGGCCTGAAAGTGGTTGACAAACTTAAAGTACTTCTAGCCTACTCATATTCACAATTAGCTATGTTGATGATTAGAAATAAAATATGTATAAACTGAAAGCAGAAAAAGAGAATCAAACAATGAAAAGAAAAACAATATCTATTTTTATTTATACATTTATCAGTTAAGTTTCCCCTGAAGTCCGTCAAGTGGACATGGCTGCCTCAAGCTACTTGTAGTGTAGCTCATTGATACAGGTACTCCTCACTTACTGACCACCTCGTTTAACAACCGCACGCACTTACGACTGTTCTTGCGTCTGCCAACTAAGACCATTCCTCAGACTTACAACCGTTAGATCGTGTTGCTATTAGATTATTAGGAATTTCGTTATCAGATAATTCATTACCATTCATATAAAACTGATACTTAATAATTATTCACATAAATACGGTAATTCACTTTGAATGAAAAAAGCATGATACCTTATCTGATGGGTAATCATTTGGAACATAGCCTGCTCTGAAGTATAGCAATCCCACTTCTCTTCCACTTCTGCTTAAATATATTCCCTGTTAGTGCACTCAAATAATTCATTACTGAAAAGATATTTAAAAAAAAACATACATGAATAGTCGATCTCGTTCATCAATCCTTGCAGTCCTGAAATCAGTTAAGGTGAAGCGATAGATGGAAACATCGGCGTCTAACTCATTAATTTTAAATTCCAATGCTCTCTGATCAAAAATATTTTGCTCCTTTTCAGCAATCACAAATACCAAAATGGCATTGGGATTTTTGTAAGCTTTCCAAGCATCAATCAGCCCGGTTGCAATATCTTTCAGTGCTGTGTTTTGAGGTAGATGATCTAACAGAGCACCAAGTTTATTGGTCCTTAGTACGTGACTGTGAACAGATACCATTGCATCAGTGCCGATTCCAATAAAACTTGATGCGATCATGTTGATTTCAATTTGCTTCAGACATGGTACATTGTTACTTCTTGTGTTGAACATGTAATCTGAGCGTAGAATGGCGAAATGGATTCTCTGTAATGCAACGTCTTCTTTGATAAATAAACAAACCCTTACCTATCTATTGGTTGTAGAGACAAGTACAGGTAATTTATACTTGACTTACATCTTTATTCAAGTGCTGTACGGCTTCATAGATTTCGAATAACTTTTTTGTGAATGGATCTGTGTCCAGAACGCTAGAAACAAAAATAAACTTAACCTTAAGGCTTTTGTAGGCAGTGAATAAGGGTCACAAACTTAGCAATGAAAATGCTCTACACAAGTTCAAATTAACATATTATCATCCCTGAAATCAGGAATTCTCATATACTTACTATATTGTATTTGTTATCACAGATAACGGAAACCTCTATTGTCACGATATCATGCATACAATACATAACTAAAATTTGCAATACAAACAATATGTTTTTATACTGGGCAAAATGTTTCATGGGAACTTAGTTGGGACTCTTTGGGGGCACGCAATGGAAAATAATGATATTGAAGAAATTATATCACCAAGTACATAATTTTGATTGGCTTCTGTTTAAGTGTGAAAGCAGTCATTTCACCCTGAGGAACAGTCACCATAACACACCTAGGTCCCTATAGTTCAATAATCAATATTCTTTGAGACAATTGATATGACTTGCTTGTATGACCAAACTTATGCTACAGTGAGAACTGTATATATGGTCATGGGGGAGAAAGCGACGTTGAGAAACCCCTATCTCCTCATCTCAGCGTATATGAGGAAAAAGACGGGAGTGAATCATACAGCAGACTCAAAATGACTGGTGAGTACTGTACCTTTGATAGGATTCTTTCAAAAAAGCATGATCTCTACTGACAAGATGCATCAGCATACCAAAGTCCTTCTGGACAGACAGTGCTTGATCAAAGAGGTCCTTAGGAACAGGAGATGGAACTAGGGTGAACGATACATGTTGTACCACCTGCAATGAGATTCATGTACAAATAAATATAAAATGTTCATAATGTAGAAAATGAATTTCATAGTAATGCTTACTCTCCGTTAGACCTTATGAAACTTCTACAAAAGAACACCACTCAATCATAACTATGACTGTTGCAAAATCAGAACTCAGCGGCTGATAATATCAATCTACTTCATTCATTATTGACTATTGATTTATGACCCGAAGTTCTCGTTTCTTAAAATTTCTATGCTCTGTACATCATCTAAGGTTTCAAAGATGATTCTTTTTAATGAATAAACCTCAAATAGCAACAGTAAAAAACTGCCATTAGCTTTATCAAGTTCCAAAAAAATCTACATAGGCAATAGCTTAGCTGTAGAAGGTTTGACTGAAAGATCTCAAAACTACTTCAGCTTCTGAATTACCGATGGTGCAATGGTGTCATTTCTGAGCCCAGTTAGGGATATGAAAGTAATTTTACCTCGGAAGACCCCGGTTCATCCTTTGTCCTTGACAAAACACCCCTTGAAATTGCATAGTCGACAGCGGTATCTGCGGTGGTTCGTAAATCATCAGATTTTAACAATCGATTAATATTTTCAGAAATACTCATATTGATTTTAGATAGCTCTATGAAGATGAGAACATGGTTATTCAGTAATGTATATCACAAAATATCACCAACAGGATACAGGTACTACGCTGCGTAACGTAGTGTTCCTAATCCTGCTTCAAATACCTCATGTGCTACAGAAATCGTGAGTTTTCCGGTCGCGGTAACGGGTCAGTGATTTCGCGTCGCTGATCGTTTTGGCTGCCTGATTTAACGACTCTTCGCAAATTTTATTGAATATACCAAATATTACTAGTTCAAAAGCACTTACATTAAAATGCAGTAAATTCAAATTTCATGGATATAAAAGATTAGTTCGATTCTCCAGCGCCGGACTTTGGAAATGCGGGCCACAATTCCCTTTCACAAACATTGCTTCCAGGGCCCCAGATTCAGCTGTGGAATCTTATGTAGTGATATAAATAAAGCCTATTATAATTATAAACTTTATATCTCTATGGTACAATCGAAAGCAATTGAAATGTGGTAATTGGCAAAATGGATCTAAGCACAAATGTAAATGTAAAGTTGTTCCGTATGTATTTCTGCCTTTTGTTGTGTGTATTTTACAATACTAACCATGCTTCTCTCACAGGAGCTCCTTTCCTTATTTCTCTTATACAGTACAGTCGAAGTTACAACTACAAAAATAAACGAATTTTATTACAGAAATTTGGTGAAGTAAAATTATGTACTGTATAACCAAGAAGATATAAATACGGTAGTCTGTTCACTGTATGTAGGTATTTCACTATAAGGCACGAAACCAACTCTTTTTACAAAACAACAATGCTTTCTCTATGGAATGTATTTGATGAAACAAAATACAGAATCCATTGGTATGAACGCCAATAAACAATTTTAATGGAATGTATACTGAACTAATGACAAACTTCAATTTTGCTCTGTCTCTTCCTTTTCTGTTGGTTCATCTGAAGCTTTCTCCTGCATCCAAACACACAAACGGCAAGGTTAAAGAATACTTCAAACAGTTTTTCGTATGCAGAAATAACTCACCCTGATATCTTCAATCTCTTCAACTTGCTTATCCTGCATTGACTTTTTCTCCACCTCAATCGCCTTCAGGAATTCCTTTTCCGCTTTATCAATTAGTTCTTGTTCTTCTTCGTCATCAGCTCCAGTAGCTGGTGGAGGACAAAAAGAGTTGTTACATTATCACAAATTTCCCGCATTATTTTTGTATTACAATAGACCTGGTTCAGTACAGTATGCAAAACATGAAAAATTGTGCCCTAAGGATCACATAGGAGTGAGATGTACCAAGAATGGCAAAAATCCTCATTTCGGTCGTTTTACTCAGACAATGTAGTGGGACTCTGCTAGTGCATAATATATTGCTATAACTTGATGGCCCAGATTCTTTTTCTTGTTTTTTTGAGAAACCACATTGGCTATGCAGTCAAGCTATAAAAACTGTTTGAGGTTTATCATTGTTGTATACTCCCTTAAGCTCTTGTTACAATGTGATGGTAATTCAATGGATCCTAACACTATATTGCGGTTCCACTGTACCTCTTTCCTCTTCTCCACCTGCTTGCTGTGACTGTGTCCTCTCCTTGAGCCTGAGCTCTCGCTGTCTAGTTTCCAGAATCTTTTCACGTTTTGTTTCTCTCTCAAACATCTGAAATAAAATGATACATGGGTGATTGAAAATGGAATCACCATTCACCACCATCACCAAAATGTAATCATTTGTAATTTGTGATCTGTGCTTATATTAGTTTCTCTAATTATATCTCTAGATATTACCAGTCATTCTGGTGATTCTGCTATACTGATTAATAACATTCAGTGAAAAAAGTTAACAAAGATTTTAATTAAAACCTTTTAAATAAAACATTATCCAAGTGTGTTGGTCACCTCCTTAATTTCGGTTTATCCCAGCTCATCCTAAAGTGGCATTCGTAAAATCTGAAACCATGAAATATTACTTACACTGCTTATGAGATTCTTCTCATTCTTTTGAATGCTACACAGTCCAGAAGACAATTCTAGGAGAGTGGTTGTTCCAGTGTGAGAACCACACGCAATGATTCGTCCGTTGTCTTGAACACGTAAACTATGGAGTGCCTCGTCACACACCTGCAAATTTTGAGAGGGTATGCATAAGATACGCAAAGTAGCATACACATGATAGTATTGACTGAAATAATTATCAATTCATCATCGAGAATTTTGAAACTTTTTGGCAACAGTTTTTGTGAAGGTCTCTTTATTCTTCAGGATTATTTTTATTCAAATTGAAACTTTTATCTGATCTGTCAGCACCTCTTAAGCACATTTAGGTTAAAAATTCCGTAGCTGAAACATAAAGAACATTTAAATGCACCAAGTCCAAGTTGGCACATCATTTAAAGAAGAACTTGATTGAAAATTGATAAAGCCATGCTTTGTCGTACTTGTTTGAGAGGTGAAAATTATGAAACTGAGATTATAAACAAAAGGCAATTCTTATACATGCAATTTTGCTGTTGGTACAGATAAATTAAATATCATGCCTGAATGCTAAGAGTTGGGTCATTTTGTTTGAAGAGGTAATCCCAAACATCAAGAGTGCCATCCATTTTTGTTGTGTAAAATACAGCAGGGCGGACAGGACTCCACATGCCGTCAGTCAGGTAGGAGAGATGGTATCTATGGTTAAACATGGTACTCTTATCGTTAGTTATTTAGCACTATATGTAACGAAGCTTAAGCCTAAAAAATTCTTCAGAGAGACATGTAAGCACTTTCTATATTAAAATAAAGTAATAAATATCAATTACCATACTTATGCGCTACAAGGCACGGCCCAATAATTTCAAAGGATATTTGATCATTACTCAGCATACATGAAAAAGAGACTGAAATCAAGTCAAATAAGCACATGTATGCGAATAAAACTGGAAGAAAACATATAAAATACAATACAAATATAATATACAAGCATATAAAATTCACTACTTACTTTGTCCACATAATGCATGATTCTCTGATGTCCTCGGACCAAATTCTTGCTGTCCAGTCACCAACAGTTAAGAAGTTTTTGGGGAAGAATGGGTTTCGCTGAAGAGAGTATACAGGACCGTGATGTCCAGGATAGAGACATACTATTTTCTCAGCCGGTGTCTTCGCTTTACGATTACATGAAACTATTTGTCCTTGCTCTGTTCCAACCATGAATTTAGTTGGCTGTAAAAGGATCAGTACAATTTCAAGTATCTAATTCTTATTGCAATAGTACCAGGCGCAGACTGGCCAAAAGGGCATTTTGCAATGCCCAGTGGGCTGAGACTGCTAGGTAGAAATGAGACGCTTGACTGGTTAAGAAAATGCCGGGAAATACTTGTCAGGGGAAACCCAGAATTGCCCGCAAAATATCAAAAGGTCACCCATGACACATCATAATTATTGTGCCGTGGAGGCGATTGCCTACTTCTGGGTGCCACTGCATGTTGTGGACTAATGGCCCAACCTAGTAGGTAAAGGATGCCCGAGTCGGTTTTAGGAGCGAGTCTGCTACTTTATTGTATCAACACAGTGTAATATTTGTCATATTCTTATTCCTTCCTGGCTTACCATGGTCGGTTCATATTCAAGAGAAATTCCACCGAGAGCATTTTCAATGTTTAGCTTTCTAGTTGGATCGAGGATCAGTTTCTCTGTAGGCTCACCAAGTTTTCTTATGTCCCACCAAAGGACCTGAAAATTGAGAAAAATCTTGTTTTATTTAGCTTCCTGACAATGAAATCACACGATCAAAGTTCAAATTGTAATATTTATGGGAAGAATATTTCGAGAAATTAAGAACCGGATAGTATTTTTCTTTCAATGAAATGTTCTTCAAGAAGCTTTTACATGAGTTGAAATATGAACTAAAGTTACACTGTAATTCAGACATTGGGCTAATAATGTGACAGAACTAGGAACCAGGCTTCAATACAAATGGCTGGGTTTTCAAACTCAATCATACCTGCCCGTCTGTTGATGACGAAAAGCACTCTGTTCCTGTCTTCGACTGCAGCCAAATAGTTTTATATACCGGGTCCCTGTGGCTCTGTTCAATCGGTGACATTTCTACTGGATGGCTCCCCTTTCTTGTGTCCCAGTATGCTGGAAATATATACCATATATCAACATGCAATATAGCTTTTACTGACTGGGAACACAATTATCACAGCAGATACTAACATCATGCCTTAAACAACGGTATTTTCATTAAGGATTTATTTTCATTTTACAATGGTATTTGGTCGCTTGGGGTTGATTTAATTTGACAGGTTGATTTAATTCCATACATAAACAATAAATACAGGGTATAGTGTTTTTACTCAATACTCAATTCTTTGCATTTAAACTTTGTCTCTCCTTGTTGTTTATACTTTCTTTGAAACTTGACCAGGGAGTGCTTATAAGAATATAAGAACCTCAAAAGCTAATTTTCTGTGAAGTAAGCTGAAAGAATTGCCACAGAAACCCACAGAAATTTCAAACAAGTTTTACCTATCTGACCATTGTAGCAACCTCCAACAAGAACATGAGAGTCCTTCGGGTTGTATTCGAGACAAACGAGAGGTGATACAGGCTTCAAGGTGAGTTCTGGTTTGTTAGGATTTTCTGCAAAATAGAACAGAGTCAAAATGCAGAATGATTTTAAAACTCTTTTTTGGGAAAAAGGGAGTGTTGTTGGAATGTGGGAAGCTTACAAAAAATTTTCAATTCAAGGCGGAGGTGAATAGAGGGTTCAGTGTTGGTCTCATGGTCTCACGGTGAGTTTTGTGAGACAGACAAGCTAAAATTACGGATCCTTATTTTATCAAGTCAAGCAATGGTGAAATCAAAATGCCTCAAAGTTTATACACTAACATTATCTCATCAACTCATTAGCTGAAGTGAAAAGAATTGATAAAATTGAACAAAATGAATTATCATACCAACATCCCATATATATGAATCAAATGAAGTATTAGGCGAAGATCTCTGAAACTCCAGATTAGAATATGCAACAGCGAGTTTCTTGCTACCGTCTGGATACCAGGACAAATGCGTTGCGGTTCTTTTAATTTCACTCGGGTCTCTGAACAAATACACAGAATCTTTATTCAGACATAAGGGTGGTACTGTAGTTTGGCGTTCGGGTAACAGTTGGAATTTGAAATTTAAAAATTAATAATAATGTCATCAGGACCCGAACCTAAAAAAAGGGACACACCGCATAATATATCAGCAACGAAATAAGTATGAAATACGGAATGGAATACTTCATGAATTGAAAAATTAAGAGTAAATAGTTACACACCGGAAGACATTGATCGTTTTTGCAGAAGGCGGTTCCTCAGTACTTTCAATTTCAAGTTGGTCATAATATTCTTCGTAGATATCGATTGCATTGTTTTGCTTTATGCAGTGTTCCATCACCTTGAATATAGTGGAAAGGGTGTTTTAAAATTGTGAAAAAATATTCCTACATACATTAAACTTAAAAATAAGACAATGTAATAATATTGGATTTGTTTAGTGTGGGATATTTGCATCAGCAGATGGTTCTCAAAACTCAATATCAATGACAGTAATAAAAGCATTGCCTAATCATTTTGAACAACATCTACATGAAGCTTATTCAATCTAATCTCTATAGATGAGCTTGTTTGTTTTTCAAGCCTGCAATACTGGTGCATCGCAGCGCCATTTTTTTTCAGTTATGCCTTAACTTGCAGAATAAAACGATTTCGATTCCATCCAGTCACTGGGTACCGAGTTACATGGTGGTTACTTAACTCGAACCCCACCGAGTTATGACGAGGCCCCTCTATGGGCCCCTAATGCTGCCCCCTTACCGCTCACCATTTGTAATAAAAGGCAACGGCCATCAATAGCACTATATGTAAGAATAGGGTAGCCCTGAAATGATATCAGAAACAGAATAGAACAAGTTGGCATCGTTTTTCTAGTCCTTTTCATGAAAAGTAAATCAGAATGGGTAATAAATGGGTCACCAAACGAGGCACGGGTGGTCTAGTCACTATCTAAAGCTATAAAATGAAGAATGAATTCACTTACACTTCCAAGTTGTTGAAGTGCATTAACATAATGTTCTTCCTTTTCAACCTTTTTCCTGAAACGAATCGTTTGTTCAACTTCCTGAGGATTGATGTCCTTTGGCCACCCTCCCTCAACATGGTTGATACCACGACTCTCTGTTTCAAATCTTTCTGTGTTTACCTGCGAACAACGATGGTGTAATAAACACTGGTTAAAAATATTCTCATGATTTCTGTCAAATTTTATTCCTACTATGCAACGAAATATTGTTTCCTCAGATTTGTAGGATTGGATTTCTGTATTTATTTAATACAAGAACGCAGCAATTTTTGCAAATTTGAAATGATAGGAAGGGAAGGCAGCCTTTCTGCAGGCTACTTAACTGGAAATAACTAATTGTGATTCATTTGACAGATGAAAACTTATCTGCTCACTTCATGCTCTGACATTTCTTGTGCACATTGTATGGCTGAATCGCAAGGATTGCGTTCAATGAAGTCCGCAGTGAGAGAGGCATCCGGAACGACATCGACATGGAGTTCGGCGGGACGGTCAGAGAAGTTACACTGTCGACCGAAGTCTGCTCTCTTTTTCGTATAAACATAAACTATCTCCATTATTTAATTACCCGTGTTAGTCCTAAAGAATAAAATGAACATATTTTTTCAAGTTTTTATAAAGTGGTCGTGTGAATACATTTAGGTGCAAATATCGAAACTGTGCACAATATCAACACTTCTTTTATGATTCTCAATTACAAGAGTAAGTCAAAAATTCGTTAATCAAGACGCAGTGTTACTAAGAGTTAGGTTATACTTACGGTAGCATTGTAATGATAAATTTTTGTGATTAGCTCGGTCATTTATACATTACTTCATACAAAATTGTTACACAATAGTCACACAGTTCATTCTCAATCATATACAGTATTGGAACTTCTCTGAGCCTAGGTTGAGGGACATGTAATATTGTAATGAATATTGTATATTGGAGTCAATTTTTAATATAACACTGCAGGTACACGTAAATTAGTACCATATTTAACAATATATACAACCATTTTCTGGGCATAATATTCAGTAGCGTCGTCCTTGACGATGACGTGATAGTGGTGTGGTTGCAGGCTGGGAATCACTATTGCAGTCAATATCAATTGCCTAAATAATTCCAGTACTATCGGAACTTGAGTTAATCGACTTTGAATCGAAGTAATTATTACAATGCATAAATTGTTACAACTCATTTTCTGATCTGTTAGCATCATTACAAAAACGTTATCTCAAACGAAGTAATAAAAATGCGCAGCCAGAGATTAAATGTAGCTTGCGATGGTTTCCATGACTACTTTTATACACCGCGCAACGAAATATTTGTCCACGCCTGTGGTTTCGTGGTAGTAGAGTAGAGTATCTCCAGCTATGCTACAGCAGTTTCAGAGATAACAAATTATCGATGCCAGTATAAAGCGATAATATAATTCAACTAATAGTGTCAACTAACTAACCTTTTAAAACTTCAATAATCTCAAGCGGAATGAGTACGCATAAAATCAATGGGCGAAGAACTTATCAAGAGACTTCATCTGGGGAAGGTGGGGTCCTAAACTACAGCATTAACTTACAATAAGTCTAGTTATAGTTGATAAAACGTCCTGGTCAGACGACCTGGTCGTAAAGCGAATTGGGCGGTAAACGAACTCCTCACTTAACAACTAAATTCCGTTCGAACGACCTGGAAAATATCTTGAGATATTGTTTTACTGTCACGGTGGGTGATAGAGTCCATAACAGTATAAGAAAGTATCAGTTTTATAAGAATTTTTGACAGTGATTTGAAGTGAACTATAGGCTAGTTTTTACCATTCAAATATGGAGATGGGAGTGGGAAAATCGTGAAAGTTGAATATTTCTATATTCCATGCCAGTGAGACAATCTTACATACACATAATATTCATAATAGGTAGGAATGCATTCTAGAAGTTATATATCGAAGGTCGAAATAATTGTGCTGAATTTGAGATTCATCTAGGAAAAACATTAACTTAGATCACTCACACTTTGAATGACGTAGGCCCTACAATTCGATTCACCAACAATAGTTGAAAATAACTTACACGCTGCCGTCTTTCCTCTAGGGGACATCGCAAAGTACGCGCCATGACGCGCAATTCATCCAGTTGTTCCCCAGTAAAAGAAAGTTAAGGCTAATCTATTCTGGGACCAATCCCATGAGATTCAACAGTACGATCAGCCAATAGAAGTTTGTATTGCGATAGACGTTACAGATACCGGTAACATATAAGGACATGGAATTTTTCTTCCAGTATAAAAGGGTGGCCATGTAGAATTTTATTATCATAGGTATTGTTTACCTAGAGGAGGTCAGTGTTACGAATTTTGAATGTTTATGTTAAATCTTTCGTGCCCAAACTATTTTATTTATTAAATCTAGATATCGTTTGCGAGTGCACCGGATCTTACTTTGCGATTGAACTTTTCAGTCGCATTTGAAGGAACAGAAAATGGCTCCACTGCCGTCGAAGGAAAGTGCCAAGGGTAGGTTAACTTGAGGTAAATGGAAAACACAATTGCAATATAACCTGTAATGTGTACGGTTTCCTCCATGTAGGAGAATGCGGCCCCCAGGATGACCCCATGCCTTTTTTGCGCCCATCTGAGAAGGAAAAACTGGCATATCAATCACAATCATACGACAGCAAGAAAAACGTATGGATTCCTGACAAGAAAGAAGGTTTTATTAAAGCTGAAATTACGAAGACCGATGGGGATAATGTGACTCTGAAGAGCAGCAAAGGCGTGGTATGTACTGATTCTTGTCCCTTGTCATTCAAGATATTTTGTTACATATGCCGCTACTGGAATTTTCATTGCATACATTCTCGAAATTACAATTTTTGCGGGGTATTTTGCACAAAACCTCGTGAATTTTAGTGTAATCAATTACGTGGCAGCAATTATTTATTTATATTGAAAAATTTTGACGAATGTAAAAATTTTAGACAGTGACGGTCAAGAAAGATGATATCCAGCAACTGAACCCGCCGAAATTCGAGCAGACCGACGATATGGCCAACATGACATTCTTGAACGAAGCTAGTGTGCTGAACAATCTGAGAACTCGTTATGCCAGTATGCGTATCTACGTAAGTACGGTTTTCATTCGAATGAGTTGCCTTCTGGGAAGTATACATTTCGGGACATTTCGACAGTTATATCATGTCTCAAATAAAATATGTTTGCTACTGGAATTTAAAACGAATTGCTTCCTAGTACAGAATGGTAAAACTATGAATTACAAAATTTCCACACAGCAAAGTGTATCTCGCATATTGTCAGTGATAAACGCTATAATATAGCCGCATTAATATTATAGGTTGTCTATGTATGCAACTATTCCCAACTCCTCTAAACGAGCCGATTCTCTAGGGAAGCATGGGAATCGCTTCCCTCAGCTGTGGCAGCTGCGCACGACTAACAGGCGCAGCAACGCCGTATACGGCTCCGAATTTAGAATCTATAGTGTGATATTGATTAGCCAAAAGCAACAACCAGGAAACTGTCAATCAATGGTTACATGGTTTTCAATACTCAATATTTCCAAGAGTATGTGCATGCAGCAAGATCCTCTTTGCTATTCGCGGGCTTCAAAAAACGGTTTGAAAAAACAACCAATTCAATTAATTTCGCCTTCATGGCCTTAATTTGAAACTGCATTCCCTCACTAATTGATTAGGATCAGAAGCTCAGCCTTATGATATCCTTTACGTTTTCTAGACCTATTCTGGTTTGTTCTGTGTGTGCGTTAATCCATACAAATGGCTACCCGTATATGGTGCGAGAGTGGTTCATATGTTCCGTGGAAAAAAGCGAAATGAAATGCCACCTCATCTCTTCTCCGTCTCTGACAACGCTTACCACGACATGTTGCAGGAGAGAGAAAATCAATCTATTCTCATCACGTGAGTATTAACCGTCACTATGACACACGTGATATGAAGTATTACTGAAATCACTGACGATTGGCGATTTGTCTTCAGTGGTGAATCCGGAGCCGGAAAGACAGAGAACACGAAGAAAGTCATCCAGTATTTCGCCAATATTGCTAGCACAGCTAAGGCTGATGACAGGAAGGCAAATCTGGAAGATCAAATTGTACAAACCAACCCTGTACTTGAAGCTTGGGGAAACGCTAAGACAATTCGTAACAACAACTCTTCTCGTTTTGTATGTGGCTGTCAGCTCACAGATTGTACTGTGATTCTCATATTTTGCTGCATATTCATTCGGGTTTGTTTTTACGCAGGGTAAATTCATTCGTATTCACTTCGGTACTAGTGGAAAGTTGTCTGGTGGTGATATCGAGTCTTACTTATTGGAGAAATCTCGTGTCATATTCCAGCTTAAAAATGAAAGAAGCTTCCACATCTTTTATCAGGTTCTTCCCGATTCAAACAATATCGCTACGTTGCGCAGTAATTAATCACTGTTCAATTACTCAACTCAAACTCAATTTTGTTTCTTCCAGATGATGGCGAGTGGAAGGTCGGCCCTAATCGACCAGTTGATAATCACGACGAACCCAAAAGACTATAGATATGTCAGTCAAGGCGTCGTTACTGTAGACAATATGGATGACAAGGCTGAATTCGATTTTACGGACGTAAGTCGGATATTCACAATCTCTCTCGAAACTTTGGTAATTCGCCAATAAAAGGTGTAAATAAACCATTTAGGAGGCCTTTGGAATTCTTGGATTCACGGATCAGGAGATTATGGAAATCTACAAGGTCACCTGCGGTTGCATGATGTTTGGAAACGTTGTGTATAAGCAGAGACCTCGGGAGGAACAGGCGGAGGTTGAAAGCATCGACTGTAAGATGTTTGTTTGGCTTCGAAACGCTTCTTATCAAAATATCCCATATGTTGGTTTAATCGCCCGCATTCATATGTCCCCTCTTTGAATTAGGTCCTACTTACGGAAAGGAATCATTTTCGCATTAACCTCACCAGATATTTTATCTTACAGATGCTGACAAAGTTGCATACCTTTACGGAATCAACTCTCCCGAACTATGCAAAGGTATAACACGCCCAAGAGTCAAGGTCGGCAATGAGTACGTGCAGAAGGGCCAGACCATGGACCAGGTACACACACTCATTCCACAGACTTGACATTGATTCTGAAGTGTAGTAGTATAATTTGTATCTATCTTCTCACAAAGTGTTATTATGCGACTGGAGCCTTATCTAAAGCTGTCTACGATCGCTACTTCAAATGGCTCGTCTCCCGACTCAACGAGACATTGGATACCAAGTTGCCACGTAACTATTTCATTGGTGTATTGGACATCGCTGGATTCGAGATCTTCGAGGTAAAACATATAGGAGAATCTGTATACTTATGCAATGTAACAATGATTTATCGCATGTCAATAACGTTTTGTTAAAAAATGCTTTCCATGGAGTGAGTGTTAGAGTTACATCACAAATATATTTATCTCTAAATGAAAATAAACTGAAATTGAATTTTAGTATTTACAGTCCCGTTGAATGTAGCATGCACATCCACTCTAAAAATAATTGCATCAGCAGTACTAATAACAAAATTTAAACAAAACGAAAAAAATCTCAGCTCAATAGTTTCGAACAACTCTGCATCAACTTCACCAACGAGAAGTTGCAGCAATTTTTCAACCACCACATGTTCGTACTTGAGCAAGAGGAATACAAGAAGGAAGGTATTGAATGGGAGTTCATTGATTTCGGTATGGACTTGCAAGCCTGCATAGATCTTCTTGAAAAGGTATAGGTGATGTTCTCACAGAAATTAAAGGCAGTACGCGCTGTTAAAGCATCCCTACGTTTCATCTTCCTTTTTTTCTATTAGCCAATGGGTGTCTTCTCCATTCTTGAAGAAGAATCCATCGTACCAAAAGCAACCGACACTACTTTCAAGAACAAACTCTATGAACAACACGAAAAAACTTCTGCCGCGTTCTTGAAGCCCAAACCTGGCAAAAAGGGCGCAGCTGACTTTACCGTTATGCATTATGCAGGACTGGTAAGTACCAACTTTAAACCTTATAATCTATACATAGATCACAAAACCAATTTTACACTGCCCGGTTAACCATCTCATCTAATGGCCACAGTTTATGTTTTGGTTCAGTATGTAATATTTTTCATATTTTGCTAGGTCGGATACAACGTTACAGGCTGGCTGGAAAAGAACAAGGATCCACTGAACGAAACTGTTGTTGCACTGTTCCGCAAAGCAAGCAGTAAACTAATGTCCAGGCTCTTCCCTGAGGACGCCCCAGAGGTTGCGGGAGGTATCAAAACTTAAAATTTATACTGTATTTCGGATAATATCTCGTGTGATAACTGTCTACAAGTAACGTATACTACTTAACAGCAAAGAAAAAGAAGAAGAAGGGTGGAAGTTTCCAGACAGTCTCAAATTTGTACAAGGTCTGTAGTACTCCATCATATCCTCCGTTTCGTTCTGAGTTGAAATATCTTTTCACTAAATATCAAGTTTAAATGTATATTAGGAACAACTGAACAAATTGATGACTAATTTGAGAAACACAAGTCCACATTTCGTTCGTTGCATCATCCCGAACGAAATGAAGCAGCCTGGTGCAATGGATGCCGCTCTTGTTTTGGGTCAGCTCAAGTGCAACGGTGTGCTCGAGGGCATTCGTATCTGCCGTAAAGGATTTCCTAACCGCATGCATTACCCTGAATTCAAGCAACGGTATGTGAGCATTCCCCTACTTATCCGTTTCCAGTTTATGTCCAATTTCCTTCCTTCCCAGCCTCAGCCCCGCGGACATTAGCGTTTTCCCAATTAAACCTACATACATTTCAACTATTTTATCTCACAAGCTTCTTTCTGTACAGTTACCAGATTCTAGCAGCAAGGAAGTTGGCCAATGTCGTGGACAGCAAAAAAGCAACAGAGACCATTTTATCTCACATTGAACTTGATATCAACCTTTACAAGATCGGTCACACCAAGGTAAAACCGTTATTTAAGTTACGTCAAATATTCTCCACTCAATAAAACTCCTAATGCACTGTTTATTCGAATATCAGGTGTTTTTCAAAGCTGGGATTCTTGCTCAACTCGAAGATATGCGCGACGATATATTGTCGGTCATTATGACCGGAATACAAGCGAGGGCGCGTGGTAAACTGATGAGGATTGAGTACAAGAAAATGGTCGACAGAAAGTAAGCGAAAATTTCGAATATAATTCTGAACAAAATTTCTCATTGTCCAATAACTTTCAAAATTTACAGACGTGCTGCAACTGTGATACAGCGCAATCTGCGCAAGTTCTTGCAGTTCCGCGACTGGGAATGGTGGAGGCTCTACACTAAGGTATACGGTTGAAATATATTTGATATGCCTTGTCGTTTTGATAATTTACATTTGAAAATATTTGTACAGGTTAAGCCTATGTTGAATGTCGTGAGAGTTGAAGATGAATTGAAAGCCAAGGATGAGGAAATTGCTGATCTCAAGGATAAACTTTCCAAAGAGGAAACATTGCGAAAGGAATTTGAAGAAAAGAGTGTGACTCTGCTTGGCGAAAAGAATGATCTCACGCTGCAGCTGCAAGCGGTAAGTGATTGATAAGTGCTATAGTTTATATACGCTACATGAAGCATAAGGGCGTGGCTTGGTGTTTAGAGTTCAAGTTCAGCTCAATGAGAATTAGAAAATTTGAATGAATCGGGAGTTCAGTTATTGATGAGCTGCATATAACCGAGCCCGATGACCTGAAAAGTATTTAGGTTCTAGCACGAACACAGGATTCAAAGCTAAGTTAGTTGGGAATTTGACACGTACACCGCATAATGTAGACTCCGCCATATTAAGCAAATTTACTATGGTTTAGAAATCTTATCAGCGCATATTTTTCACCAAAACGCAAATACGCAATTTAATTAATTCCCTTGGAATGGGAGACTGAATTCACAATATCAGTGAAACATTAAACAACTGCACCTGATAAACTGTTCTATCGACTGCCATTTCCATTCTGTTGTGTACACACAATAAAGCACAGACGACTGGTACATTTACAACATTTGCTTACTTTGTTTGCATAGCGTGATGTGCTGTACAAGTCTGCCATATATATTATTATCAAGTTAGGTGCTTAGTATATAAATGATATTTCGTTCACGTAAATCACCAATTCCACGACCCGCGTCTGTTTTCAACATCCAGTAGACAAAATTGAAACGGCTTTTCGGTGAAAGAATTACGATACGTGCGCGTTATTTGGAAAAATAGTCAGTAAAATTCTGTTCAAATAGCTGATTGTGACAATCGGGATTCACATCGCCCTGGTTCGGTGTTTGTATTGACGTCAGTAAATATAAATCATTCAAACTCGGGTTTTAATTCAGCACAGACAACGCGACAATTGTTTATTCTTCAATTTTGTTTTAGTGTTCTTTAGCTGAGCACCAAAGGTGCAAATAGTACATGCTGTATATACAAGAGATCGCGGTAGTCGCTCGGCTTTTATAGGAAGGACGTTTCTCATTCCACTTTACGATCCGGTGCTTTTAGAGCACGGAACAAACAATACAATTACAGTACCGACCAACAGTTTGGGTTGTGACGGTCAAATACGAAGCTTACATTAAGACAGAGAAAGTTTCCTGTAATGTCAAAACCATCCAGCGATTTAAAAGCAAACCGATCTCATTACCCTTTTGTATAATAGGGATTCTGCGAGTTATTTTTCTAAGATTTATTTGTACAGTACTTATATGAGTCACACCTCTCCGAAATAAGAAAAACGTGAGAGTAAAAGAGAAAAGTAAGCAAAAATACACCGCAGTTTAAGTTGAGAAAGGAGGCAAGTATTAGTAGAAGAGCGTTATGTAATGTTTGCGACATTTGTATTAAATCCGACGCTATACATTGCTGTCCATGGAGAGATGTGAAAACTCGTTCAAGAAGAGATATTGGCATCTGACATTTCTTGGAAGGGAATCTGTAAGCATCGCTTGTGATATTTACAATGAACCAATAAGCTTTACTTAGCAGATAGTGGAGATAGGCTTTTTCCAGTTTGAAACAGTACAAAGTTTGATGCGATGGGTAAATGTAATGGAACAATCAACTTTTATGTTCTTGTTTGGGTTTTTCAACTTATATAAAGCCTAATTGAGAGAGGTACCACAACAAAAATTTATTTGAGTTACTATTGAGTAGGCTTACGATGAATTGGAAGATTGTTTCAGTATAAGTTTCGATATTAACAAGTATTCTCATGTGGCCACTTCAACCACTTGCAGTACTGTATGCCATTTTTCAGGCCCTCATGTTGATGTTTGTACACCACTCATAGTACCATTCGTAATGTTTGTTATGTCCTTTCGAACAAAAGATATCACCGGTACTTTTGAAAATATCACTATAATGTTGATTTATTTAAAAATTCCTTGCGGGGTTAACGAATTCAAATGGTGAAAATGCCTATACACGTATATACCCATTACAGAGGTTCCTTGTTAGAAGTAATAAGACAGTGGGTTTCCATGACTATAGTTTGACAGGTAGGCTAGCAGAGAACAGTGCATAGAATATGCTGATTGTGTATTGGTTTCCGCACCCTTGCAGCAGTAGTTATAAATTCAACTGGAAATGGAAAACAGAAGTGAATTTTCTCCTGCTGCACTTCTAAGCTCAAGACGTCGTTCTCGAAGATTTTCTAAGCAAACGTCGCAAGCTGAAAAACAGGCACTGAATGATACTGACGATGTGTACAGGCTTCTAAAATATGGCGTTAAAGCCCATGAAGTTTCAGACGATACGAACATACACACAAAAAATTGCAACTTCGAGCATGACCATACTTTTCAAAAAAGTGAGAATTCCGTGGTTTTAAAGTCAGTATGCAAAACCTCTATGAGCAGGTTTGTGGAAACTAACACCGTGTCACAAAATTCCACGCAATTTCTGCAAAATTGTGATAGCACAACTGTGGGAGGAGAAGAAGAAGAAGAGAAAACATTAGAAAATTCATTTATTTCGCCACAGTTCGGCGAGGAGAGTCTTGAGTTCGAGGAGTCGATCGGATTCGACTCGAATTACAGCATTGACAGTTACAATTTGTATAATAACGAGCTCCATATAGAAGAAGAAGTGTTTGACAAGGATTCAATTGAATTAAAAGTGTCCAGCGCGACAAATATGGCGAGTGAAAGTGGCTCGGACTATGAAGTGGACACAGACGTAGTGAATTCTTGGCTGGATGAACCCACAGCTGTACAGTCATCCAAGAGAACATTCTCGTCCGAGAAAACGATAAAATCTGCCCGGATTCCCGCAAGCAGCAAAATGGTTGGAGTGGATTTAACTACTGGAAATTTCGTGTGTGACAGTAGGACAGTACAAAGAGATGGAAATGAATTGGCAAATGTTCATGATATGGTAGTAGTTAACGATTTTTGTCAGCAGTATTATTAACGGGGACGTTGTGAGGTTTTGTTAGATAGATTTCATGCAGACGACTTTTGGCAATGAGTACTCTTTATTAAAGTAATATTTTACCCGTATATTTTTTCATTTTATAGGAACAAGAGACGGTGGCGGACCTTGAAGAGAGAAACGAACAGTTGGTGAAAGCCAAGCAAGAACTTGAAACCACTGTAAGTCACAAATGTTATTATAAGTAATTGATTTAAAATTATTATAATGTTTTTCAACTGAATGCATAAATATTCACAGGTGGCAGATCTGTCCGAGCGTCTTGAAGAGGAAGAAGCAACCAACGAACAATTATCCGCTGCTAAGAGGAAACTCGAAAAGCAGAACGATGACCTTCAGCATGACGTCGAGGACTTGGAAAGCAAC
Source organism: Halocynthia roretzi (assembly GCA_013436055.1). NCBI lineage: Eukaryota > Metazoa > Chordata > Ascidiacea > Stolidobranchia > Pyuridae > Halocynthia > Halocynthia roretzi. Next base: position 98,339 of record QRAM01000048.1, on the reverse strand, counting down.
GTCAGCAGACTTGAGAAAGACAAACAGGTATCATTCGTCTCATGTACTTGTTTGAATAGGTTCCACTTACTTCAAGTTTTTTATCGCTATTCAAATTTGCTTTATGTTCCAGTCATTAGAACTTAAAATCAGAAATCTCAACGCCGATGTTGACCAACGTGATCAAAACATTGACCGACTCCAGAAGGAAAAGAAGCAACTGGAACAAATCAATCAACAAACCTTGGAAGATCTGCAGGCTATGGAGGATAAGGCTAACCATCTAGGAAAACTGAAGATCAAACTAGAACAACAAATCGAGGATGTAAGTGCAAGCCTTTCTAACAATATTCCGAATAGCACGACTAATTTTTATATGACTACACCTCACGTAAATAAACTCAGCTGCTATGGCGAAATATATTTGCAGAGGAATACCATGAACCACCTATCTTATCACACTCGGAAAAAAGTTTCGATTTCAATTGCACCGGGTCCCTTTAGGACTTCCTTTATAAAAAAATACTGTAATTAAAAGAAATAAAAGCACAACAACACTTCAGACCTTATCTGATCGCCAATAACTTATATTACTATGCCCTATGTTACAAACTGAAAATTGTATTCAGTTAATCTTTAACTTTAATACTTAAATATGAACTTGAAATAATAAAAGGAACCTTGTCAACCTAGCTAACAAAATGTTTTTCAATGACAAATTCCCATAGGTTGAAGATCAACTTGAACAAGAACGAAGACTACGCACCGACTTAGACAAGGCCAAGAGAAAACTGGAAACCGACTTGCATAACGCCCACGAAACGATTTCAGAACTAGAAAAGGATAAGGCTGGACTGGAAGATGTTATCAGAAAGTTAGTTACAGTTCACTGATTTCTACCGCTTCCTGAATGAAAACTACTACATATGCATCAATCAAACAATATAAATATGAATCTGTCAATATTCTCTGTTCAGCTAACCAATTCATCTGTATCTTTTGCAGGAAAGATTTCGAAGCCAATCAACTTGCAACAAGACTAGAAGACGAATCAAACCTCGTCGCCCAACTGCAAAGAAAAATCAAAGAACTCCAGGTATATTCCTAAAACCAAATAGGCATCGTTGGCGTTCTCTAATTGAAATCCTACCAAAACAAATCACTCATCCACGCATAGCATAAATGCAGTACAGACTGCGGGAGGGAGGTTAGTTGTACGATAGGAAGCCAGCATGCATCACCGGAAAAGTGTCACTAAAGCGAGTGGTGTGGTGGAGATTTCAGTAGTGCTCGTTGCACTCGATAGTGTGCACAGGTTTATGTAACGTTTAAGAAATGTAACACGTGACTTTTCTGTATTCCATGTTATTAAAGATTAGTTTATAGTCAATATACTGAAAGGCAATAGGGCCATACTAGACCACCATACTAGAATTCTTAAATGGACTATTAGGCAGCTGAGCTTGCGGAGGTTGTTTTAGGTGTCAGCTAGTGAAATATACCAATCGAACTATAAGCTAAATCGAATACCAGATGGGATTTTGAAACGCTCATGCAGTGGTTGTGGGACCGAGCATATAGCGCGATGCCTACTTTTGCCTTGGCTTTATTGATAAACAAATCGGTAAAAGCTTACTCAATTTCACTTTGTTCTTTGACCTTTAATAAAAGTGAGAGCATGCAAGGAATGTATAAAACAAAACAATGTCACACTCCAGTGTACCGTAATATCATAGTCTATACTCTGTATTGTTATAAGTTTTACGGAGCCTTCTTCCTACGAAGTCATTAATTGCTTGAACTTAAGTCATCTAAAACTAACCATAGATATTCGCTTCATTCAATTACTTTTTGCTGGAGGTGTAATCAATCCACAGCACATGCTGTACAATTTGTGCAGAATTTGTCACTAATTCCGATGTACGGAACGTCTGCATCGTATAGAGTAGACTACGTCATAAGCATGACTAATATCCGTTCAGTACGCTTCGAATTTAAATTCATAAAAGAGAAAATAGAAAATATGCAAACAAAATATGTTAAGCTGGTTAAATCTTGAATAAGAACTTTCCTTTTCCCGGTTCAAGGCTCGCATTGAAGACCTCGAAAGCGAATTGGAGCAAGAAAGACAAGCGCGTACCAAGGTCGAACGTTCTCGCAACGAATTGCAACGAGAACTTGAAGGGCTCGGAGAACAGTTGGAGGAAGCCGGTGGTGCCACAGTGGCTCAGGTTCGATTTTTTAATACAGATTCAACGTCTAATATGTTTACGGCTCAAAAATACGGAAGCTACATTTGTTGTGTATCTTCAAATCCAGTTCGAATTGAACAAACGCCGTGAGGCTGACTACTTGAAACTACGCCGTGAGTACGAGGAAACTGTCCTTCAGAGCGACGCCGCTTTATCCAGTTTGAAAAAGAAGCACTCGGACATGGTTTCCGAACTCACTGATCAGGTTAGCATCAAGTCTGCGGAAGAAAATCGTAAACTATCTTCGTCAGTTCTAGCAAATATTTTTATATTGACAGGTTGAGAGCTTGACACGCGTTAAAGGAAAGATTGACAAGGAAAGAAGCATGCTTCGCATCGAGGTCGACGACTTGGCAAGCCAACTGGAAGAAGTCACCAAAATAAAGGTTAAAAAAATTCTGATAAAATACGTAAAAGTAAGGGTAAATTCTCAAAGTTCTAATCTTTTACACAGGCACGCGCCGAGGCAAATTGCCGTTCTCTTGAGGACACTGTCGTGGACTCCAAGGTCCGTATCGAGGAACATATTCGCACGATAAATGAGGTTACCATTATGAAGTCCAAGTTGACTAATGAAAACATCGATATTTCTCACCAACTCGAAGAAGCAGAAAACAAGGTTAGTTTAGAGTTAAAATTATATCACTCACTGCATCCAGCAAATAATAAACGTATCTTGATAATGAATTTTCATAGGTTAACAGTCTCACTCGCTTCAAGTCTAATCTCACCAGCCAAACTGAAGAACTGAAGCGACTTGTTGAAGAGGAAACAAAGGTAGGTTTATTAAACCTAATACCAAAAAAAGTGCGAACACGCAGCGATATTCATTTATCCAAAATCATATTCGAAGGCTAAACAATCTCTTGGACACGCTCTTCAAGCCGCTCGCCACGATCTCGACCTCATGAGAGAGCAGGTCGAGGAGGAACAAGAAGGCAAGGCGGAATTGCAGAGAGCCCTATCGAAAGCCAATGCTGAAGTAGCGAACTGGCGCACGAAATACGAAACCGACGCTATTCAGCGCACTGAAGAACTGGAGGAGGCTAAGTGAGTATCCTAGCTGCAAGGTGAAAGATTTGTTGTCCAATTTTAACCTTTGTAATATACAGAAAGAAATTGGCGATCCGTCTGCAAGAAGCCGAAGAACAAACTGAGAATGCTCTCGCTAAATGTGCCAGTCTCGAGAAAACCAAGATTCGCCTTACCAATGAAGTCGAGGATCTTACCATTGACTTGGAGCGAGTAAGATTTCAAACGGATAAAATGACTGAAACTCAGCGTTTCGTTGGCTTCAGTGGTGTTATACTTAAAGTACATTACACATCTGTTTAGGCCAATGCTACCATCGCTGCCTTGGACAAGAGACAGCGCGACTTCGACAAGGAGCTTGCCTCATGGAAGATGCGCGTCGAAGAACTACAGGCTGAATTAGACGCTGCGCAGCGCGAATGCAGGAATTACTCGACAGAGATCTACAAACTCAGAGCGTCCTACGAAGAGACAATCGAGCAGATTGAAATCGTGAAGCGAGAAAATAAGACACTTTCCGGTAAATCGTTGATAATGTTATGTAATGTACATGGATGAATATTCGTTGCAATTAACTAACTAACTACTGATTACTACTTGTGCAGAGGAGATTGGAGATCTTATGGATCAACTGGGAGCCGGTGGACGCACACTTCACGAGTCAGAGAAAGCCAGGAAGAAGGCCGAAATGGAATCCGATGAACTTAGAACTGCACTGGAAGAGGCTGAGGGAGCTCTTGAAATAGAAGAAGTACGTTTTGGGAATAAATGAAATATGTGGTAGACTTAGTAATTCTAGATTTTATACCGCGCGTTGTGTTTAATAAGGGTAAGGTACTTCGTCTGCAACTCGAGTTGACTCAAGTGAAAGCTGATATCGACCGGAGACTGCAAGAGAAAGATGAAGAATTTGAGAGCACGAGGTGAGCATAGTAGTAACCAGCTTAACACTCTCCGATCTGGAATACAGCGCTGCGCTACGCGAACTTGCGTTAAACGGGGTCATTATACGATAACACTCTATTATGACGTCTCGTCTAACGAAACAAAACAGATTCTGTCGTCTTATGAAGCAACTCCAATTATAATATTCAATAACATCGCATTCTCATCTCGATAAGTAAAATGAAGTGTGCTGAATTAGAAATTACTTCAAATAATTTTCTTCATATTTGCATGGCAACAGTATTGAAAATATAATATATGAATCGAAAACGGAATTGAGTCTCCTATTATGACATTTTAAACTTCATTCTTTTTATTTGTAGGAAGAACCATGCCCGCGCAATTGAGTCACTTCAAGCCAGTTTGGACATCGAGATCAAGGCACGTACTGATGCTACTCGTGCGAAGAAGAAGATTGAGGCACAGCTGAACGACCTTGAGATGCAGCTTGATCACGCAAACCGCAATCTTGCCGAACAACTCAAATTGGTTCGCAAATTCCAATTGACAATCAAGGTATGTACAGAAGAAATTTTCCAGAGAGTTCCAGATCGTAAAGAACACTTAACTATAAAATCTCGTAAAATCACGAAGAGATATTTCAATTACACTGTACTGTTACTTAGGAAATGCAAGATCAAATGGATGAGGATCAGCGTATCCATGATGAATTGCGTGAACAATACAGTATACAAGAGAGGAAGCTCAACATTCTCCTTTCCGAGTTGGAGGAAACCAGATCTTCGCTTGAATCTAACGAACGTGCACGTAAGTAATTTTGTAACAGCATATTAAAATCAACCAGCAATCTTTTTACCGTCATTCACTGAAATTGCAGGCAAAATGGCTGAACATGAATTGCTAGAGATCACTGAGCGCGTCAACATCATGTCTGCCCAGAACTCTGCCCTCTCTAGTGCCAAACGTAAACTCGAAACCGAAAACGACCAGATGCGTGGAGAATTCGAGGAAGCGCTTGCCGAAGCACGTAATGCAGACGAACGCGCTAAGAAAGCTGTCGGTGACGTGAGTGAAACTAATATATTTTCGTTTCTCTAACGGAAGGAAACATTGAATCCCTATGGCTGTTAACAAAGCGTCAAACATATTTGATTTTTATAGGCTGCACGCATGGCTGAAGAATTGCGTCAAGAACAACTACACGTTATGTCCGTGGAGAAGATCAAAAAGAGTCTTGAAATCCAAGTCCATGAAATTTCGGTAACGTCACTGACTTTTCTTTAACGATTACAAACTACCATATGTCGAAGTTTATCTTAACCATATAAACATTAGATCAAATTGGATGAAGCGGAAGCAAATGCTCTGAAGGGAGGACGTAGAGCGCTTGCAGCACTTCAAATGCGAGTCAAAGATCTGGAAAACGAGCTCGAAGCAGAACAACGCCGCCACGCTGAAACCACTAAGAATTTCCGCAAAATGGACCGCCGTCTCAAAGAGCTCTCTTTCCAAGTAAGTTGAAGAAATTTTTATAGTACGGCTCAACCTCAGAAGTTTTACTACTATGTATTTATATATAAATCCAAAAAAATACAAAAATTCCCTAAAAACTAGCAGCATACAGAACAAGCGAACAACTTGCGATGTAAAAACATAACGACATTAACTGGGCCGATGTTAACCGAGAATCAACTGTTTATAATACCCGAAAATGTGACAAGACATTTCATAAAATGTGATATGCATTTGAACTTTAGGCTGACGAGGACCAGAAGAACCAACTCCGCATGCAAGAACTCGTGGAGAAACTCCAGGCTAAATTGAAACAGTACAAAAAGATGACAGAGGAAGCGGTACATTGAATACAGAATTATTTTATTGTGTCTTCGAACGTTTTTTTACTTATTGATCGTGGGTATCCTGGTATTTGCAGGAAGAACAAGCCAACCTAAATCTAGCCAAGTACCGAAAGGTCACTCACGATTTGGAAGAGGCGGAAGAGAGAGCAGATATAAGCGAAAGCGCGCTGAGCAAAGTCCGATCCAAATCTCGATACATGGTAAGTACAGTTATAACTATACGTAAAATAGCTCAGATTGCTGGCTGTGGTATACTTAGATATTATCGTAGCTAGAGTTTGTGCCGGGACGGTCTTTTGAGTTTTAGCACCACCAACAACGTTCATTCGTGTTCGTTATCTAAGTAACAGCCTAATAAACTGGATGATGAACGATCGGCACTACTGAAATTGATTCTGATGCACGAAAATATCCAGAAAAAACACACTCAAACACGTGAAATCGCGAGGTCTTAGGAAGCACAGGGACTAGCATTTACTGATAATACAGAAAACTTCTTTTTGATTTGATCCCAAAATTATTCCTCTGTGATATTCAATAACTTTCTACTTATACTTTTATATTCCTATTATATATCTATATCTTACCTTTTTAACTCCTTCAGTCTGGAAGCACCGGTCCTGGTGGATCTTACTCGTATTCTATATCAAGAAAGGTCGTAACAACAAAGGGAGCTTCCTCTTCTGCTTACGAATCTTAAGCTGCTATCTAACACTGTCACCAGTTTAATCACCTCCATACTTCATGTGTGTGATCATGTCGATCATGTGGCAAACCATTCTCCTCTCATTATTTCCCTTTTTCTCTATCCTTTGTTTCTCTTCCATCTATCTTCTCTTCACCTCTCTTTATTCTCTTTCCTTCTGTCCTCTACTCCTTCCTTTTCTCGTACTTCTTTCTGCGACATGCTCTCTGCAATTATCTTCAATTCCTTCTTTAATTGCTTCCACCCTTTTCGTTTCTGTTCTGTGTCTTGTCCATCTTGCTAATAATATCTTCAACTCTTCCTTTCCTGCGCCTTGCCTACTTTGCTAATATCTTCAACTCTCCTCTTCTTTATTTCTTTTCACGTGTCCAATTGCATTGCATGGTAATTCAATATTTATTACTGCTCAATTGTATTTTGTGATCATACTCATAACAGACCAGTTTGATCCGCATGTCTGCCATGAACGAAACCATATCGACGACGACAGAAATGTCGAATTCTGTCTTGCCTCGCTTGAATGACTCTCCACACAGTCTACGTAAGCTCAATTCATCGAACTTTACATCGGGAAGATCCACCCCACTCATTAGCGAAATTGTAGCCAATCGCGTTTCCTGCCAAGCCCTCGAGGCTGCGGTTCACAATGCACATATAGACAGAATGTTGTTCGGAAAGTCGCCTGTTCCTGGGAACAATAGGGAGGATGGCAGGGTATACCCGAAAGAATTATACAATGGAGAAAACTCGATTGAAAACAGTCTTCAGCGCACATCATTATCAAAAACTGTTTCTACGAAAGAGCAGACGATGCAACAAGAATCGCCAGCATCGTGTGGTTTAATCCCAAAGGATGAAAATGACGAAGAAGTCGAGGAATCAGAAGAAGTGAGCTTGAAATCGATCAGCACTTCAAACTGTACATCGAGCCAAAGTAGTAGTAACTATACTGTTGAAGTTCGGACAAGGCGAAGAAGTAGGTCTACTAGGATTCAGGAAAGTCAAAGGGATTCTACAGAGTCACCCCTCGAGTCATCAACTACGTCCGCAACATCGAGTTTGAAGGCAGACGACGGAAGTTTACATTCAGAATCTTCAGACGAACAACATGTGCTTGAAAGTACGCCTGTGCCAGTATACGAAGAAGAATCAAATTAGTCGATTGTTTACTGACATATTATTTCAGCACTTTATCGCATGCATGTGGGTGTTTTCCTGTCTCGTGTCACTGCGTACTCCAGGTATTTAACACATCACACACTATTAAAAGTGCACTATAAAATGCTGAACGACAGTTATATAATATTTGGATGTCTTCTGTTCACCTCTACAAAGGTCACACGAGTTTAGAATTTTTCATTTACGATGAGCTTCAGGTCAATCAACTAATTTCACAAACTCAATACAAAAATAAATTCCACGATTCTAATAACTCCGTGAAACAAAAACAAAACTATACCAAGTCTAATAGCCCAAGGACTTGGCGAATCGGTACAGTAGCCGGTAAAACCGACACCAGGCAGAGAACCTTGCGTAGTTGCACCTATTATGAATCAGTACGGTTGCCTCTAATTTTTCTATTGGCTAGTTTATTGAATCGGGTTTTGGTAATTTTCATTAATTCGTGCGGGAATAATTTCAATCGTTCTCAAGTTTCAACCAACATGCTACGCGCCACTTTATCGTAAGCGACACAGTGCCACTCGGGACGATGTAGGATGGATATAACGAGCACTGAGCATTAGAAATGATCAATTTATTACGCAATATTCCACAAATCTTCATCGATTCAAAGACCGTGGGATCGCTAATCAAGTTCAACATTAGTAAACGTAACAGATAACAAGAGTAATAGTAATATTAATTGTAATATCGGTAACAAATAATAATAGCATTACACCGTAGAAATTAGCAATATCGATATTCAGGTCTATTTCTAAAGTGGAAACAGAAATTAGCGAGGCCAATCGATTTTCAGTCGTCATTTTCCCGGATATCGAAATTTGCAGCATGAGGTACGGCGCGCCAAGCTCTCTTGTTCGACAAGATAACGAGACAAAAATTCATCAGGTCGCCTTCGATGGCAAGATGGCAAACCGGCGCTTCAAGAAAATCAACAACCATCCCTTCTTACGGCTGCTCTTTTAGTTTCAGCATTGTAAAAATGGAAATGGAAATGAGTTGTAGAGTAGCAAGATGTAAAATCTTCACCATATAATTCCAACAATATCAGTATTGGTGTAAGCGAGAACGAAAATAATAATAATAAATCTGTTGTTGTTATTATTAATATCTATGATCAAGAGAACGGAGTAATAATAATAATATAAACCATCAGGTAAAAAGTCAGTAATTAGTTATTCGTTAAATCTACTAAGCGATATTAAAAACAGATGATACGGGATAATCTCGTATCGACTAAAATAAAAACGACAACTGGATGATTTCTTAACAAACATTGAACCCGTTTTTCTTAAAACAATATTGAAACATGCATGCGAGCAAGCAATGTATTGAATAATCAATCATACACGGCTACGGACCTCGTGTGGCTAAGATCAGGCAGAAATGAGAAGATAACTCTAAATATGAGAGGATACATAAAACAGAACCGGGTACCGTAATTGGAAAATAATAATTAACATGTGCGTGATATAAAGGTGAAATCGAATTATTATCAGCTATATGCAGATACTGGAAAGTGTAAACTACAGAAATCCAGCCGTTTGTCACTTCTATGTATTGACCCAATGCATCTCTGCAATCATTTGCTCAAAAGGAAAATTATAAGTTTTTTAATCAAGTCAGCTCTCGTACAGTATTACTTCCGGATAACTGTATTGAGTACATTTAAAATTTTAAAAGAATCTTGCTTACAACTGAATGGAGGTCGCCTGTGATAATCGCGATAAAAATAAACAGTATTAATAATAATATCATGACCTAAGAAAATAACTTGCCGTCGTGGCCGCTCAATTATTGATAATGTGACAAAAACCTAGTTCGCACCTACACGGAAACAATAAAATAGTTGCTGGTGGTTACATCTCCTACTCGATGACAGTGACAATCAACAACTAACTACACGAGTTGACAAATTTTCGTATTTTTTTTTGCAAATTCATCCATCCGCATCCTAAGATTCCAGAAAGTATATAGCGCTCGGGCTTAGTCAAGCGAATAATTCCTGTACACTGCAATATAGCTCTAGCTGTTTTTAAATGAATCGGTCGGTAGGTGTGGTCAACGTCGCATGAGAAAAATAAAATTTTCGGCCGCATTGAAAACTATGGCTTGCATTGCATATGAATGAATAGCTTATTCAAGTCAATACTTTGTTGCTCTGACACGACTTTTTTTTATCACGCTTAGCTACCCTTCGTTATTACGCCAACATACCAGCAAAACGTGACTTTGTGCACTTACAGATGTCGAACATATCAGCAGACGACCACCGTAGCTGCTGCTGTTACTGCTTCGGGTGTTTCTTAAAACATTTCTTTTCCGCGACGAAGCGTCTGTGTATGTATTATTAATGCAATTTTCCCATTGTCGCCAAAACGGGAAGTTGCGGTCGAACGCACAGCGACCTGTCAAGCCGTGTGGCTTTTGTAGCGAACAAAATCAGATTCTAAACGGTCAATATTCACAAATGTACTGCAAAATATGCACCTTTAGAGCTAGAACTCTCCAGTTCAGTAAGTCTTTCTTCACATAAAGTGGCATTAGAACTAAGCCGCCCACGCGAACGCAAAGTAATTGGGTCTTTTAAATACCACTTACAGATTCTACGGTACAAGACAGCAGTAACTGTTCGCAACAAAACTTTTGTAGCAATGCTATACGGTATAGAATTTTCTGCTCAATTTTGCTCGACATAGCAGCCTAATATGAATGATTATGTGATCACAGCAGCCGAGCGTAAAAACAAAGATTACAAAATTGGTTCCAGGGCAATAATTTGCATTCAGATACACACAGACTATAGGCAAGGGCAACCGAATGAACGCCATCATTCCGCATCGCCCACAGATAGAGAGTGTGGTTATTTCGTTCACTTTCCTACTTAACTGTTGAGACGACGCTTACCGAATGACGTGTGACTTCTTGCTTTAGCATTAAGGTAAAAATACGAGCAACACGAGTGGACACATAATGCATCCATAGAAAATTAGTTTCTGGGTAACTAAACCTCGCCAACGAGAATGTTGCTGCTGTTGGTCGCTGGAGAACGCGCTGCGCAAATCACAGTCTATGTCGTCAACTGGGTTGGGGGCCCGGGAAAATATTCGAGGTCGCCGATGAGGGGGCGACAATCAAAATCCCTTTTGTTAGACCAGATTGTATTCTCTTAAATTGCACTGAAGTATTGTGTCCTTGACAGCTGCGAACACGAAACGAATGTTTTCTGTGTCGGTGGCACAGGTGAAGTGACTGTAGACAATTTTGTCCGCGTCAGGATTCAGCTCCACAAACCTGGATAGAATAAACTCCCGAGCTGCGTTTGCATCTTGCGTTGGACCTAAAAAAACAAAATTATCATCGCTGGTTAAGCTTTTCAGTAGGCGGAGACTGTCACATGACAATGCATGATGTGCACATAAACATAGAATAGGCTATTCCGGTGTTTGCTATTAAACTTTAATTCTAACTCAACCAGTTCTAATCAACACAGATGTATTATTAATGTAGTACAACACAGCCACCACAATATGACATTACAATCGGTTTATGGTAGTGATACAAAACCTGATAAAATGAGAGTCACACAATTTAAGCTGAATTTACAGTATATATACTAGCTAGACAATATCAGAATAAGTGAAAACCATACACCACAGCATCGAGTAATAGGTCTTATGGTATTGGAAAATCTAAATAGTACATTGAAAATTCAACCGAACGAAATTATTTCAAAGAATTTAACAGGATTTTTGGCAAAAGTCGTCAAATTTAAATTCCTATTCTCGTGAAGGAGCTTTTTCATTGCGAATTATGTTCTTTCGAGTTTGTAGGTTCTCACACAACAAACATTATCAAAAAAATGTCATTCGTGTCGCCGAACAATCCTCTCTCTGCACCAATCGATCCGAGATGAAAGTGCAATTTCATTTCCGAAAAAAAAAACAGGCAAGTGTTTTCCCGACAATATTTTAGGTTTGATCACTAGTTCACGACTTTGTGAGATTCGACTTCTCCAGACAAAGCAATTACGGAAAGCAGCTAATTCTTTCTACACCTCAGCTACCGGGAGATTCCAATAATCAAGTGATTGGTCAAAGATCTCACCAGATAAACTTTGTGAATTGGTTCCGAGTAATACTATTAGCCGCGCCCGGCAACAAAAGGTTTTTATTTGATCTCAAGACTTTTAAGTCTTGAATAATTTATAATTAGACTGAACTAGCAACAAAGAATGATTGGAGGATAGCGCGCTTACCAGCGAAGAAGTTTTAAGTAGGCCATTTTGCATACAATGTACCGACCGCAACTCTGAACCATGAATGATTCAAGACAAAGAACGCTGCAGTGAACGAATGGTTAAAAAAAAAATTAAAAATGCTTTCCTTCACAACGCAGAAAATTAGCTGTAAAATTATTAAATATTATATTCGGTCAAGATCTACAGGTATACATTTTGCCTGTATGTATAGTTAAACCCTGACACCCAGGCAAAAGTTGCCAACTCTGGACTTGAGAAGGTGAATACTGGAACACCCATGTAGTAGATAATGTATGCATACTTGATATATGCCCCTAGCTGGGAAATCCGAAATGCCTTAGATGTAAGGGGCAACTAGTTTGAATTTGAAAATAAATAACTAGGAAATGTGTTACTGAATTATGTTTAGGGGTTGAACTGGTACAATTTTGAATATATTGTTACCCTCTCACACTTACGATCGTTCCTCACACCTACAATCGTTAGTTGTGTTTCGTTATTCAGATTAATCTTTATAATGCATATAAAACTGGCCAATTGGTTTTACCTTCAGGTCGTTAGAACGGAACCTGTACCACACATTCAGCATTAAAATTAGTGAACTGTACAGTAAACAATACCGCAGGATAGACAGAGGGAAATAAAGGACGCCTACTTAGTTCTGCAGCTCTAAACGAGTCTCTTTCCCACCCTTCTGCTGCTCTCGCTCTCCGACAGGGATGAGTTGGATGAATGAATTGACGCGACTCTCTTCAGATTCAAAGTAATGTCGGAATTATTACAGCAGCGTCTCTAATTCCAGTATTAAGGGGGAGGTTACACATTCAAATCACACCTATTACTTATTAATTAATCAATCGGTTGTGTAATATAAGATTAGACCAAAGTATGGCCATGTTGTCAAACACAGATTGTTACACAATGAGATATTACGTAACATATGATGCAGAGTACTTTACAGCAGGCTTACTTAGGGCCGAAAAAAAGGATCGAAAACAGGTAAGTTCCCGCATTAGGCCACAGAAGGAGTCATGTCACTACCTATCACCATCTATGAATCATCGCAATAGCGCAATCAGAACAGCAGTACCGCGAATCGATGCGTTTTTAAGAGAAACTCTTGATACACAAATCACAAAGCGAAACCTCCGTGAGATAACACAAGCCTTTGACAGAGCAAGCACCGAGCCGATTTTTTAAAGGGAATCAATAAAGACTTGCGGCTACATAATTGCCAGTTCCATAATTGACAATTGTTTATTGAACTACCTCCAGCAGCGTTGTGCTATTCTGTCATTTCAATTTCGAAATGCATGTAACAAGAGTTCTATTTAATTAGATTTTTAATTATCTTGACACAAAAAATAGCATACGATTCTGGTTTTATATTGAACTTGTGGAAATACTTGGAAGATTTGAGATACTAATGAAAAGAAACCACAACAGGTAATGTGAGAAAATGATCCTAATAGTCGCTGACTACACGAATATACAAACCACTATATCACTGTCACTGGAGCCAATGCAAGCAAAAAAGTGTCAAATTCTAAACAGTCAGTCTCCTCAACATCACGACATATTCAGGGTCAAACAGTTCAAGAAGGACAATTTGTATCTGCAAGCAAACAGCTAGGGAATGTTATGTAGTGTATGCACCAGCAGACAGCAGAAAACCATATTTTATGAGACGTCTAACAACAGTATCAGTGGAAAATCCTATCACAGGACTTACGATCACAACAAGCCAAGGAACAACCGCTTTTGTAACGAGCAAAAAGCAAATCCGCAAACGACAACAATACTTTCGAGTGATTTCGGTTTAAGATGACGAATATAATATAATATTTATCGAACACCACGTCTTATTGTAAGCTAGAGAGCAGCTACCCTTTGTTAAAATTTTGCCATTACGGAACATATACCGCACCTACATTTCAGACAAACCCAAATGCAATGACAACAATCGCGGAAGTGGTATATTGAAAAATGGAACCGATATTGGCCTATATAAGGAAATCAATTATCTTCAAACAAAAAACAGCAACAACAAAATGTTGCATAGAGCATCAGGGTGCTGAAAAGTAGGTAAATATGTAGCAATCCGTAAGTTCCGCTCATACTTTCTAAAAACAATGACTGACGCGTGGGTCATTGAACCAAGTCGTTTTTAAATAATACATAATAGGACGAACGGAAAAAGCATGAAGCTACAAAGTCGGCGCATCAAATTCTATTCAGCTTAAACTACCGAACGACGACTAACCCACAAACTATTTTTTTACTTGATACCAACGACAGTCAAACGTCGGAGTACGTGTTGAAATCTCGGTGTATACCCAAATTAGGTATTCATATCGAGTTACGCACAAACCAAACCCGGCGGGAAGGATAGTAAGCATGCGCGATCCTGAAGCGTGCCGAAAGGTTTCTAATATTAAGACAATTTTTTAGCAGAATGCATGAATGGAACGATATTTGCTTAATTTTTTTGTCGCTCTAACTGATAGATGAGTCTATCAGAATTGCTTCAGCTACACCGATTCATCTTTAAACATTAATACATACTATTGATACATAGCAGTATCGTAACCAAACCAGAAGTGGTATTTCAATTCAATGATCACATCCGAAATCAATAGGGTATGCAATACATTCAGTCGCCTTTCAACACCATGAACAATATTTCACTTACAGACCTTCAATGGATATTCAGCAAACGCTAAATCATTAGAATCAAAAATTTCATGTTATCATATGGAGAAGGCGTGTTCGAAAGTACATGCTTGAATAGCAAATAAAGTATATATAACAATTAAGCAATAAACAACATTTCTCCAAGATAATATAATCCATTTTTGTAAAACTGATACCCAATCAGCATGGTTGCGACATGATCACTTAGTAAATATATTAAAATTCCCCCGGAAGACCATTGCTATTTTCTGCAGGCAAAAGTGACTGTATATCAATTTGCATCTCCATCTCATTTATCACAGGTGTGCACCAAATATAGATGAACACAGTTGCTGCAACTGTGACTGTTAAATTATTTTTATTTTATTTACTGCTCAAAAATTCCAAAAATACATGGACAGAATTTCCAGCTTGCAAGCTTCCTGCTTCTATTTTGTCATGCAAGCCAATTTAACAAGGAGGTACATGCGTATTATCTGGTGAGCAAAGTGTCTCTGACACAAGTCTTAAAACCAAGTTGATTTATTCATATTACAATGGGTTCGAAAATTCAAATATTTGTTTGTACACATCACAAATGCTGAATACCCAAATATTGATAAATACAGGTACTCCTCACTTAACAACCAACTCGTTTAATGATCACACAAACTTATGACATGACAGTTAACACGACTGTTCCTAATCCAAGATCATCATCATCACTGTTTACTCTAAGCTGTGCGAATGTGCACGTTTTGCAACCAGTACACAATAAAATTTATTCACGCTGAAACATAATCTGGTGGTTAATTAAGGAGTTGGTTTAGCCCGCTTAGTATAGCTAGGTTGAAGGAACATAACCTGGTCGTTGAGAGTACCTGAACGCAAGTTGCTTTTTGCGTTTGTATTTCTGTATTGAGATTGATAATAGCACGGAACAAAAAAGAGGAACTAAAATCTCAAGAGGTTTTCCTCACATTGAGCATAATTTGGAAAGAGAGGAAGTGCTAAAAGCTAAACAACCAATACACTGTATGGATGACGAGCCGTGATTAGTCACGGCATTGAATAAAAATACAGTAGTGAACATAAAAAGCTAAAACACAGAGTACTTCCTGGAGAAGGCTGTTATTACATGACACCGAGTAAAATAAAGAGATTTGCTTCGATTTACTGGCGCAAGTATCATGCACTATCTGTAATGGTACAAACTGCCATCAGCTATAATGTAAGAACCTGACCCTAGAAGCATAACAACTGTCAATCTTACCAACACACACAATTAGGAAGTAACAGCTAATTGATCAGAGTCAATCTCTGCCATGTGAACTGCATGATCAAAACGCAAATTACAATTCCAATGACTATGGAGGAC
Source organism: Halocynthia roretzi (assembly GCA_013436055.1). Taxonomy (NCBI): domain Eukaryota; kingdom Metazoa; phylum Chordata; class Ascidiacea; order Stolidobranchia; family Pyuridae; genus Halocynthia; species Halocynthia roretzi. The sequence goes on along the minus strand of QRAM01000048.1, from coordinate 82,111 downwards.
TATGTCGGGGAGAAATGACATACCAAAATAATAATAGGATGGTAATGATAGGAATAAAAAATATAAAAAAATCTTACCGTCATAATCTGAAAAATAATCAGCCAAGTGGGAATACATTATTTTTTCTTCTAGCAAGTCCTTTTTGTTTAAAAATAATATGACTGATGAATTTTGGAACCAAGGATACATGATGATCGTCCTAAATAAGGCTTTGCTTTCCTCCATACGATTCTGAAAATAAGAGTCGCGTCATCAGATATGGTTCAGTGTAAAAACGGTACTTTGCGGCCTCAGAAAACCTATCACGTTCTCCAATGGGCAAATAAAAGATTTGTAGTGATTAACCATTCGATGATATTTCATTCAACAATAAAAAATGACAGATACCAACGAGTAAACCAATATCGCCAACACATACTGTTGCGGTTTTCCTAAGTGAGTGGGTGCGGTACAATTACGAACGTATGGAAAAAACAGAAGTTATCAAAACAGTTCGTTTCACACCTCGTTATTAGATTCCACCAACACTTGGTCATATTCACTCAGCGCAACCAAAAACATAATGGATGTGACGTTTTCAAAGCAGTGGATCCATTTTCTTCTTTCAGATCTTTGGCCGCCCACATCCACCATTCTGAAATCATAAAAATTTTCAACCGATTAAGAAAACATTTCGAAGCCATTTCTAGAATGTGATTGAATTAAGACTTATTAAGGCTGCTTACTACTTGATCAGATTGTATTCGGAATTATTTAACACAGTTATATAATTAGGCCGTTATACTACTGTATGATCTCACACAGTAACTATGACGGTATATAATTTTTTGTGAAGATTTCACAAAATAAGATGACACTCATGGTGGATGTATACGAATACATTTTCCAATCTAGCTGCAAACCGTAGAAATTTTAACACGATGTCACTCAGAACCATAATTTCCCAAAAATAATCAAACTCAAGACTCCAGTATCAATGATATTCCATAAATTTGGACGGCAATAGCACCATAACGGAAACTGCCGGCAAAATTTAATCTACTATGTACCATATATTCCACATACGATTTACCGATATCACATTATTGTTTTCAAAATGTTGTATTTTACTCATCAATTTGAAAAGACAATCCTACAGAGCGTTTTAAAGTTCTGTCGATAAAACTCAACATTACCTAAATATAATGGAATCCAAATCAAATGGATACTCGGATATTCCAGTGGTCGGTACTCTCACCCTCAAAACATCCTGCTCCGTTGGTAAGTAATCCGGCATTCTTATTCTGTCCAGCGAATTAAGGTAACTGAAAGACACAACAATGATTGATTTAGTTTCGCTTCAAGAAGGTAGTCGTAATGACAACTTTGCGGCAGGACTCACTAAGACGTTGAATCAGAAAGCTGGTACTCTCTTCGTCTGTCGTAACAATCGTGAATACCTTTGTCGGTCCAGAGTGCTTCGATGGCGGTACAGTATTCTGGAAAGCCGTTTTGTTCGGCAACTCGCTCAACATCGAGTTCGAGAAAATCGTACGAGTTTTGCTGCGAAAATCGTGTTTAGCGGTCAACCAGAGATAGGCATATATGTCTTCTAAAGATTCTTAAAATACTCACTTCGTTCTGGGGGTCGCTGTACTGTATGTGCAGAGTCTCCATTGCACGAATCATATTCTGCATAGATGTTAGAATATTCTGATGGACTAGTTTGCAGAATTCCCTTCTGTCATTGTCGGAGTATCCTTTTCCGTGAATAATACGCATCTGTTTGATAAACGTGCTTTTTCCACTTTCTCCGGTGCCTGCGTTAGGAAATAAATAAAAATTACAAATCATGACACTGAAACGGTAGTAATTGCTAGAACGAATCTTTGAACTGTCAGAAGGTTCAAAACATTATCAAACTTGCTGCAATCGCACAAAGAGTTTCTTTTTCTAGTAATGCACTAATATTAATACCGAGTAAAAGGAGTTTTAGTTCTCTGCGAGCATCACGCTTATGCCGTCTCAGTTCTCGTTCAATTTCGGCATTTATGCGCTTCGCCTCTCTCTGTTCTTCCGACTTACAACAAAATTCCATAATTTCCAACATTTGTGCTAAACTAGATGGTTTCGTATCAAGCTAAGTTAATGAGAAAAAGATCTCGACTGTTGTGTGGGTAATAGGGAATACCGCTGGATGTAAACGCCGTAAACTTAACGAACGCGACTTCATAAGCAGTTTTCAGCCCATTATGAAGAAACCACATTCAACAAACTGGAAAAGCAATAAAAAAAAGGATGAAGTTTCAAATGAATGTAGGGTATCACTATACAACGACGAAATGCATCACAGTAGAGCCTCGATTATCCGAACTTGTTGGGACCGACGCATTTTTATGTCGATATATAATTCTAGAATCACTGGCATTGAATTCACTTATGTACATGTAAACACTCTTCGTAAACACACTCTCAATCAGGTACCACTACTGTGTTTAGTATCACCCGTTACATTAAAACACTGGCCACAGCACTAGGAAAGTTGAGATTAAGACAGCTAAGAGAGTTGTTTATTGAATGATCATCAAATTTTTTTCATTCTTATGTTGGAATCTTGTTAATTTAATTTCTATTGATAATGGTTTCACCAGTACACAGTTAAATATGGTCATAATGAGCACATGTGAAACAAACCAACATCTTCTTCCGGCCAGGCTATTGTACCTGTCCTTTGTCAGTATTGCAAATATGATGGGGTTTTTGTTAATTAGTATGTAACATTTGTTTTGTGTCAAGTGGTTTCCCTCTTTCTCATGATATAATTGCACCCCTTGATCCTGAAAGAGAACTTCTCGCACTATCTAACCCTCTGTGCATGTGCATTCCATCCTTAACTACACCTAACGCAAGGTATCTCTGCTTTCCCAGTCCTAGTGATATTTCTGTAGGAGTACATAGTTAAATATTTGAGAAATTTGTGTATTCAGTTGATAGAATGCTAGATGCTAATTTGTACAGATCGATTCATAAAAACACGCTGCAAAAGGCAAGCACTCAAACAAAACTCATTTTGAATTACAATGATCCAGCTCTGAAGTTAGTTTACTTTGTTATACCATTCTGAAATAATTCAATAAAACGACCGCATTGTTTATCTTTACATGCTGCGATTTGTTATCAACTTGAAGCACTTCGAAACTACATCCATTATCCGTGGATCTTCAGACTTTGGATTACTACTAATTCACAATTCTACAATTGAAGTAAGTGTCAATTCCGCCTGGTTATTTAGAAAGAGATTTTTCATTTGGTTCAACTTGATGACTTTTATGGATTATTACATGACCTTGCCAGACAATTTGCGAAAGTAGAAAATCAAATGCCAATGTTTTCATGAGGCCATACTAAACCTAAATGAACTTGTACCATGTAGGCAAAATCACCAGTTAATAATCTATGAAAGTCGAGATGCAGTATCTATATACGGTCATATAACTCAATATATCATTTATTCTCACTGGAAATCTTGTGGTGCTACTATAGTAAGTGGTCTATAAATAACCTCATTCAGTTATTTTTTTACCAATACTTTTTAGTTATTTTCAATTATAATTTCAACTCTTAACCCCAACCCGGCCGAATCCAGCACTTATCCAAGTCGCCTCCCCACCAGTCGTGTTTATCTGCTTATGCAAGGCATAATCAAGACTATACCACAGTTTTCAATAAGCACTATCATATAATACTGGTCGTTGGTATCAACAGGTAAATATACGGAAAAGCTGGAAGCGTCAGAGTCAGAGAAAAAATATTGGAGTGGAAAATTGTAATCTGTGACTTAAGTACAGTTAGCGAGACTATGCTCATTTGTACTTTAAAGATGTCATATTAACACACAATTCATTTCAACTCTGTTAACATCAGTAACTTCTAACCACAAGTACGTAACTAGTGAATTCAGACCTAAACCTAACAAGTCTAGTCAAATTGAATCACAGTCATGGTTACCTTATTTGAAGAAGGCAAATTGAAGATCATGATTTAATACTATTATTGAATAATCTCACAAATCATCATATTAAAATAAGTAATTTTGATCTATCTTGGTGTCACAAGGATTGAATTTTCATTTGTTGCTTCGCAAGAAGTTTATATGGGATGTCCCTACAATGCAGAAAAGCTGGAAAATTATTACAATACAGGAAAACTAAGAATCCTAACCCTATCCCTCCCTGCTGCGGATTAATTTATAATTTCCCTTCATTCCTCAATCCTCGGGACTTTTCCTGCTCAACCTGTCTTCCCACAATTCCTTTCTTTAAGTAAATTGGATACATTATATTCGAGAGAACATAAGCACTGCATTGCGCGATGGTGATAGAGTATGTTCATGGTTATCCATGGAATTTAGGGTTGGATTGAGAGGTGTATAACATTATTTAATAGCAACAAACATGATGAGGATTTCAGAAGAATATTCCTTATCGCTCGCTCAACATCGAGTTCGAGAAAATCGTACGAGTTTTGCTGCGAAAATCGTGTTTATTAAGCCATTTTAATTTGTTAAATTCTACATGAAGAGTCCGAAGTGAATTTACAATTCTAAATACAATCATAAATAGCAGCATCAGGTTGAACGTATGAATTTTTTTACAGAGCAAACACTATTATTAGACTATGCACAGTCATATTTACAAACGTAACGGCCATCGGATTGTCAGTCGAGACACAGCAGAGCTACAACAGAATTCACCAAAGCTTGACTACATACATTCACTTCAAAGGAAATGGCTATTATTCACTCCATATAGGATCACATTCTTGCCTAAGATTATCATCCCGAGTATTCGAATACTGTAGAAATACTTTCGGGCATATCGATTTCATCATCCAAATAAAACGAAAACACTGCTGTTGATGCGCTCGGCTATTAATAACTAACAACATTGGACCGGTTTCAATGATAACAAACGAATGAATAGGATTTCCTAATATCATCATCAGACTACAAATAACAGTAATCACATTACACCTAACGATAGATCACATACGGCCTTTATAGAAACGCTACAATTACTAGTCTTTCGCAGCGCAAATTACGAGCTGCATTTATCTTTGAGCGCCTCTAAAATCAGGTTTCTAAACTTGTCCGTAACGATTCACTTCTATAAACGTACTCACAAATAATGAACCAGGATGATACTCTACATCTATACTTAAAAAACACGACCCTGAAGTTATTCAGGTATTGAAAATGAGTTTTATGATGGAGGCGTCTGTTCTACGAATGCATCGATATCTACGTCGTGTATTACGTCATATGCTGTCAATTTCCGGTTTGAATCGAAATAAAAGAAAATATATACTCAAAACATAGGAAAACCAACTAACTAAGTCTTAATTTATTTTCTGCATAATTTCCCCCTTCATAAAATACCAAATTACCCTAAAAATTCAATTTCAGTGACCGGGTGTGGTTTGGTGCATTATGGGACAAACCTCACGCCCATCGTCTTGAAATATAAAGCCGGTAGTGCAGAACACTTGCGCGCTAGTATCACTTGGAAACACCTTAAATTTAGAGATTTCCGAAAGTTACAATAATATATAACGTTGTATGTAACATATTCTAGAATAATATATCCTAATGATAATTTATTAGATCTGCTTCAAAAATGAATCTTTTCACAGTTTTTCAATTTAACTTTACATTTCATGTCACATATATTGTAGCTTACAACGGACACACATGCTATTGTATTGCTTGCCATTCAGTGATACACAGGCATACACTCATTATTCTCAGGAAGCAAGAACCATTGAATGGGACGATATAGCTTATTTCCCGGTTGATTAATGCAGACATTAAATTACAGTTACAGCAACATACTACTCTTTTCTTCGCAAATAATATACTGCATACCGTATTCCTTAGATAAATTTTTACATAAAAAAATATATAAACAAGACGTTGCATAATTACCAAGAATTATTTATACAATATCAATGGATTTTGATACGTTTGTTCGCTGTGTATCAGGCAGAAGTTTTCACATTCTTAACGGTGTAGAATCAATAGAGGGCGCTAACACGTGAACAGGAAAAGATGTAACTTTGCTGAACACTAGAATTTTCTTTAATAACTAAAAAAGGTAATGAAAAACTCTTCGGCTAGACTAAGGTATCTGAGCTTCAGTAATACAACGAAAATCTCTATCGGTGAAGTCATATTTTGGGAATCGCTTTTAACCGGTAATAGGAGCATTACAATAGACAGCAATATCTTAAATAGGATTGCTATAAAGAATTGATACGGAAGCATTTTGTGATCCAAGACTGATCCCGCAGTATTTTATGATCTAAAGGGAAATTACGCCGTAAAATTACAGGAAGTGAAATTCTTGCATAACCAAACACCGCCGCGAAAACACGCTACTGTACGATATTATACAATAGTGCAGCATACAAATTCTTACGTTTCCCCGTATTTCGCAAGATTCTTGGTTATATTTTTCATTTATTTGTGGAAGACGAACACCCCCTCATTTTTGCTAATTGAATACTGTCGGGCTATTTCGCAATCGAGGTAATTTTTATTTCGGATGGTGGTAATTCTAAAAATTTTAAAATTCAACACCAGCCAAGTCTAAGCATAATAATAGTAGTATGAACTTTCCCAGGTCTTTTTCAACCCATAATATTATTTATGCTTCAAATTTGCTCAAAAGACCATTGGGAGAAATCTATGGCATTCGAGATGGTTTTTATAAAACTTTGAGCTGTGCTTGTAATTCAACATAAGTTTCACCAGGATGATTTTGAATTTAGAGTACATTTTAGTTAAGTAAGCCGCTATTAAACATCCTTTTAGTAGGAGAGGTTAATTGTAATATTTTCAGAGAAGGAAATTATCGTAACCGAACATATAAGCTCGATATTTACATTTCTTTCTCAAGGTTCAGAATTTAGATTATTGCCGGAGTTCTTCATGAATAAGCCCTCGGCGAGTGTAGACTTTATTCACGAAATAAACACCCATCAGGAAATGTCGTGAACGGCAAATGTACACGTTTTTTTCATATATTAAGAAATTTTTGTATCTTACAATGCAAACACCTGTGTTATTTCGTTAAAAATATTCGGAAGGATGAACATCCGTGATATTATTGTGCATCTGTGAAATTTTCACAGTAAAGTCACCGTTTGTTCGTAAACGCCCAAAGCGTTTTTTCCCGAAGGGCTTGTTCATGGGAATCCACAGCAATAAAGAAAAAGTTAGTAGTATCTTGGTTATTGTTTTGCCTAATATTAAGAATTTCATTTAAATACATTTATGTAAGTTATTTACATTTGAGGTAATATAAAATAAACTACAAGGAATAGTTCTTGAATATACAGATGCATAGCATGAAGTGACCTTACTAGCATTCTCGAGGACAGTTATCGAATATTGGGAAGGACTAATTTACAGTAGAGTATCGACGACGACGTGCAACCAACATATGGGGTACAAAAATTCAATAAAGGTACTAAGATAATGACATTCAGACTTACCTAGTAATAAAAGTTTCATTTCGCGTCTGGTATCCTTTTTGTTTTGCCTTATCATTTCCTCGATCTGCATGTTAATCCTCCTCTTGTGCCTCTCTTCCTCCGATAGGCAGCAAACGCAAAATGCTTCAAACTCCATTATATAAATCCGTGTCGTATGCAATACAGTATACAGACAAGTTTTTTACACCAAATCTGTTTTTTTCATATTCTGATTGTCTATGTAAATCCGAACCTGAAATAACGTGCCGAGAAAAGATGTCAAAAATAGAAAAAAAACATTAATTGATTTTTAAAGAAAGTGGTAGAAAGTAACAGTAAAAATCACGGATTGCTGCAGGCGCCACTCCCAGAGTCACTCAATACACAGCGACAGTTGGCAAGTCAAATCATGACTCTTTGTGACAAACGGTTTTATCAGCGTATGGTCCAATGACTGCCATTAAGAGTAAGCTGCTTCCAATAACGGAAGTCACATGATAGACTGAAAGAGCAGAATATTCTATCGTACGCTGCCGCGCATCCGCATTAAGAATGATGGGATGGTGTTTTATTCACGTCGTAACAAGCGACAACTAACAGTAAAATTTTCGAATGTAGTAATTGTCAAAGGTGCTATATTTATACTGAATAAACATGTATCTGAATCGATTAACCGTTCAAAGACATTCAACCTTTTGTTACAACAAGTGATCAATATATTTAGCGTGCCAAGCACCTCTGGACGCAATCAACTATACTGATTCGAACGGAAGTTTAGCATAGGTATGAGAATGTTCCGCCGAAAACAGACCAACTTTGCATTGTCTGGTGTACTGCACGGATCAAGCGAGTTGAAAATCTGCACACTTTGTAGCAGGACACGATTATAAAATAATTAATGTTCAACATATTAAAGACAGTAAAAATTCTCTTAAGATATTTCTCTTGCTAAACTGTATTTACTCATATATTGTAACAAGCTACATCAGTATCAGCTGCCTTTTATTGACTAGACTATTCGATACTACTTGTAACAGTAAAGCTACCGATCCTTTACTTTTAACACTGGCAAGCCGTTCGAAACACTACGATGATTTCCCGCGTGAGTCAGTGGTACAGAATACAGCAGCATCCACAGAACGTTCTATCTTACGAGCCGTATTCAAATTTATTAGGAAATACGTACAGCATTACATAGTTTACGCCAATTCAAATGTGTGAGTGCAACAATTGATGAATACTACACATTGTGTTGCACTAACCTCGATTACAATACGGCTTCTGCCAACGATGTATTGCATCTCATTGAATACAATAGACGACATGATTAGTGTTAAATTTCAATGTACATACATTTATCCACAGTATTGTATTACAGTTCGCTAAATACTAGGACGCCGCCTCTGCCAACGTACGATTTCTGCATCAAATCACTGTACATACTCAAGATAATAATATAATAATAAAGATAATCAAAGTATTTCCCATTCAGTCAAACGATTTTTTAAATATTGCTCGAGAACTTGAGGACCCCGGTGTCGGGCGGATTAACTTTTATAAGACCCTGAACTTCTTTGAATTTAGGATGGTTCTTGTCCTTCACAAGTTGCAAAAGGATAGATTCTCCTGTTGTGACAATTGCCCCACTTCGTTGTAATCTCTATGGAAAATATAAAGGAAACATAATCTTTTTAGTGTTCGAGGACTCGATTTGATTCGCATAGCACATTTCCACGTACAGAACTAACAATGTAAGATCAGAATTTAGATATTCATTAATGATCAAATCGGACAATTGCACCTACAATAGATTCGATAGTATAAATGGTGCAAATGTGCATATTCTTCATGCAAAAAATGTCACGCAACAGCTTATTTATAATTTGGTAAAATCTATTTGCCCAATGTCTATTCCCAACGTTCCAACATAAAGGCGGTTTTATTCCAAAAATTTCACAAAAGCGAATTACCTCGTAAGCCAGATGCCGGTCAACTTGACTTCTGGATGAGCAAGCATCGGCAACAATGTGCACCTCAATTCCACGTGACAGAAGATCGAGGGCTGTTTGTTGTATACATACATGTGCCTGAATGATCAAGTTAAAATTGTAAGATTTGCTTTTATCTATCCGCAACTATGTTTTTCTTGAAGAGCAATTCATTCAAAAATATAATAAGAAAATTAGGCATTTTAAACCAAGCTACGTATATGAAATGTAGCTGGGTAAAAGGGATTTTAAATATTCTTCTGATAGCTATATACCATAGTTCAATAAACTAAGCCTTTAATGGAGTTAGTAATTTGTCATATAGCTAATACCTTCAATTTTTTATGGTTGTACTATATTTATTCACATGGAATTCATTCCTTTAGTAAAGCCAGTTAGGGTAAGAACATCTCTGGGAACATTAAATACCTTACTTTACAAACTATCAAGCGATACTTTCTTCCATTTTTTATTATTATTATTCAGAACCATGCACCTTATCCTGTTATTTTGCTTGCAAAATTTGCATGCTTGCGTGATGAGATTTTAGTCTCGTTTCCGCGTGCCTGATAATGAGTAATTTCAGGAATGCACCTTATACATTGTTGGAATCAATTATTTTACAAATATATATATATTTAATACAATTAGATATGTTTTCCTTCAGCATTTGAATGTGGAAACTATGTTACTATACCGCACATAATAAAGGATGATAGTAGATGGGCCAAAGCGTAAAAATTTGGGAACCTCTGAATGAATTGAACAGAGGAAGGTTTACCTCCACACCGAACAAAACTACACTTTGAAGATTTTTCACTTCCTTTTCCAGACAAGCCTCCACTTGAGGAATTATCATTGAGAATTTGGTTTTCTCAGCAACGAGCTTAGCCTTACTGATGTCCAATTCAGCAACTGTGTGAAGAAGCCCTTTTGGATACTATTAAACATGAATATATAATATGTGACAATGATACATCTTATATTATGAGAAATGATGACTAGTAAATAATGAATAATATGATTGAAGATTACTTGTTCAGTGACTATGACTGGTATATCGAGTAGGTAAGCGCCCATCAGCAGCCTATTAGCAACTACAGTTATCTCATCGAAATATTTGATGGCTGGTTTGAAACGCTCTTGCATATCGCAGCAGAGGAAAGCACAAGTGTCTGACGACAGGTTTCCGAGTTTTGGGATCTGAATGAGAACGAACTCTGGTGTCAATTCAGGGAAGAGAAAATACAAGTCATTACAAGTGACTTTATGAATAAGTAAAATACCATCCCCACTAATTTACAAAATTATTCTAGTTTCCTGTAATTGAATGATTCTCAGTGTGGGCGGTAGCGCACACCTGGGGACGCGAGGGGTTCGGAGGACATTATTTTCATACAGAAAATTATTTGAAGCATACATACACACTCATCTATCAAAAACACGATTCGATTCGTCTAAAAATAAAATTCTACCATCGTTCTAAGAATTTTATTTTTTTATTTGTGTAAAGAATAAATATGGGGACACTGAATTGGATAATTCAACGACAACTATTGTTCAACTATTTATCAGTGTACATTTAACGTGAAAGCATGCCTTTGTAAATATCTGAAAAGAGGCATTGAGAAAAATGGGTTAAGAACCCTTGATGTGAATAAATAATCCATGGAGATTCGAGGTATGAAGTAGATTCACCACAGATTATAAATCCTTTTTTTTGCACCCTCAGCTCCAGGGCTATGGCTGACGATCTGTTGTGTTGGATGAAACTAAAATAAGTGTCTTTGTCTAGATAATTTCATGTATTCATTAGCATATCATTAGCCCATCAGTATGTAATCCATGAGACACCGAGGTGCAACCTTAATATTATTTGTTTGTGGGGTCAAGAGGTCAATCATACAGCGCAGTATGTTTTTTTACAAACTTCTCTATGGGTATCACCTTAACCGCAAAAGATATGAGTACATCAAATCTCTAATATGGCAAATATATTGTTGATTTACCAACTCACACTATTTTCTGGTTCAATGACACGGACTTTGCATTTGTTGAATACATTTGGATTGCTTTCCAAGTCTGCATCGATCCAACAATCCCAATCATCACTCCAGATTTGAAATATTATTTTAGACAAGAAATTGATCTGTTCCGGATAGGCTTTGGCAAATTCGCTTTTCAGGGCATCGAACGTAATGTCTGTTACATAATACAGATTCATTCACTTCATCTTCCTTTACCACAAGGTCATTACATTACATCATCGGAAAATAGTGGTAAAAGCTGCTGGATGCTATTTCAAAGGGACTAAAACGTACAATATTACGGATAATTAAATGAATTAGTGCTGTGTCGGTGAATGGCAATTGAATTATAATGTAAAACGGAAGTGGTGTGGAAGACAATTCGGAGTTTCTAATTCAATAGTTTTGAATTCAATGGATCAAATATTTCAATTATTCATCACAAAACTCAGTTACTCACGCGCTGAAACTGCAACAGGCTTGGCCTGTTTTCCGTGCACCAACAGGACAACAGTAGAAGAAGCATCCGTCATTATCCTATTTGCAACAGATGCTTCTCGTATACGCAGTCATGCATTTCAAAAGTTCAAAGTTCATGTTTTTGTAATCTGTTATTGGAATCAGATACCATACAGATTTCCAAGCACTTGAATTCT
>QRAM01000048.1:0-68387 GCA_013436055.1 Halocynthia roretzi | reverse complement strand
GGCAAATTTATCCGTTGTTTAATTCCAGTCCCTAAATTTCAGTAAATTAATTGACCTTTGCTGTTGTTTTTCCAAATGAATATTGATTCTCCAGTGTCAGAGTATCGCTATCTGCATATGATAGAGATTTGACAGAATACACTTAATTTTACTACATATATTGAGGAAAAACCCATTCCGACTTAGTAAACTGTAGGATGAGAAAGTATGTGATCACTTTACGCCGGTGGAAATCGCGCCATCAATACAAATTTTGCCCGATGTGATTTTCTTGAATTTGCTGCATTATTTGGAACAACTCTAGCATCAGCGTGTTTTTTCCGAAGTATTTATTTACATAACATGTGATTGTATTTCGAAGTTGATTGACAAGGTCTCAAATGTGTACCAATTCTGACCAATTGATATTCACTAGAATTCGGTATTTCGATACTTAAGTCAAAGTATAACAATTTTGGCTCCTGGCTCGTGTTGCATAACACATCCCAGTTGAGAGAACATCGTAACATGTGAAAAGCAAAGGGAAAATCATGAATCCACAAGTTTGAACTATTACTTGAACTTTATTGCATAATTGCTCAATATATACTCCAGTTGCAGGTGTTGGCAATATTTAGTAACAATTGTAAAATATGGAAGCAGTACCACATCAATTGCACATGGAACACTTGTGGTCATGCGGAATAGCGCAACATGTGTTGTGTGGCTTCACTTGAACTAGCCAACAGTATTTATAAATCAAGAAATCGAACAAATAGCTCGAAATGGAAGTACAGCACAGTATAACAATGTGAATCAGGCTGAAAATTATTTTTATAAAAACTAGTGATTTTTTAGCACAATCTATTAATCTGCAGTGATATTCAGACATCCCAAACAATTTTTCTTGTGGTTGCTAATTAATTGTTATATATTCTCAAAAGTTATTTCCTAAATAAGGTATTTATAAATCTGATAAGTGGCAACTAAATACACTACGATTAGACAAATTAAATTAATTTTTACACACCAGGCAGTTTCTCAGTCGCATTAGTAGTAAGGTTAGTTTAAAAGATGAGGACCTTACTAAAATTAACAAACGGCAGGCAAGCCATGTATAAGCTGAAAACATGTACAGTGGTTCAAAGAGAGGTTCCACTCGCATACTAAATCACCACATACCATGGTACTAAATGATGTATAATGATAATAAAAATACCAAGCAGAAAGAAAACCTTACAGAAAGTAACAATAGTACACGGGAACCATATATAAATTGAACAGTATCAAGCCGCAATCATCGTTTGCAACAACTTTTCATATTTGTTTAGCTGACTTAAAAATCCAGCATTAGGACAAACAGTTGGTCTTACTTCCTTCATTTGTTGCAGAATCTCATCGGCTTTCATATTCTCTGTCTTGATTAGGTATGCCGCGACAACAGTAGAGCATCGAGAAACACCAGCATTGCAATGTACATAGACTTTGCCGCCAGACTCAATACTGGTTCTGAGAAACTCATTCGTAGTTTGAAATATAGATAATATGTTTGTTTCTGGCACATCCAACAAGGGTAGAGTGCGATAAATGAACTTTTCTGGAAAACAGTTTTCGACTCCGTAAGCAACGTTTAATATGTGCGTGATTCCCTTCTCCTCCAAGAGATTCAAACTTTTCGCCACGTCCTGTGATCCGAAATATAGGTTCGGTCGAATTTCTGCCATCTGTAGATCGGGCTCGAGATCTACCACCCATCCAGTATCGTCTCCAACGACCGGTGTCGAGGAGTACTCTCCGGAGTTTAACCGTTCTATAAAAGTTTTGCCTTCACATGTTTTAACTCTGGTCTGAGTGTTAACCAGCGAACCGGAGTCAAAATTTTTGATTTGCGATAAAAAACTCATGTGCTTACTGATTGGATTTTGCTAGAAACGATTATACAAATTATTCGAATGTGAAGAGAAATTGACATCAGCTCTTCTAAAAAGATCGAATTTAAAATTCAGTGCGAGAAGGTTAATCTATACCACTTATTCATCAGTCATAAATAATGATTTCGAACAGTAATTCACCTGCAGTTACGTCAAATGATGCATGTTTAGAGGGAAGCACAGTGATCATAATGACGTAACTGCAAAGGCAAATGAATATCAGACAAGCAAATTAACAACAGAACATCTTTCGGATAGACTTTCTTCTAAATATTGGTCAATAAATATGATCTGCCTTGTTGCCGGTTACTATTATAATTAGGGGCACCCATAGTCAATTTACAAATAAATCTTAATTTCAATTGAATATGTTAAATTGGTTGACATAACAGCAGACAATCAGCAGTTCTTTGAATATTAATGAATATATAAATCCTGCTGGAGATTTCATAACAGAAATAATATACATACACTACAGAAACATCTGGAAGGGAGTGGAAAATCAAAGATGCTGAAAAAACCTGTATTGTACTGTATTAAGCTTAGGAATTACAAAGCTAAGCACAACATGGCTATGCAGTACAGTGCATGTTAGCCATGCAGTACAGTGCATGAAACATATGTAAATCATTTGGCAGGCATGAATTATCACATCTTCAAAATATAATTATAGTAAATTCAAATGAAGTGCATCAGATAGAAATTTGAAGCAGTAAAGAAAATAAACAAGAATAATGCGTATGCAAATAGGACAAAAAGGTAACAAGGAGAAACTCTAATAATAAAACTGCATCTACCAACCTAGCTTCGAAATACATGTACGCATCTTACTACATATTGTCTACAAAAGGGGCACTCGTTTAATTTCTTACCACAAGCCGTACAAGTTGCCATGTGTCCACATTCGAGCAACACACAATCGATCGGCTTGTCCCAGCATATCCTGCACGTGTTGTCTTCGTCCGAGTTCACTTGCGAAGCTCCGCTCTTTTCTTCTGCCAGTCTAGCCTCATTTTTCTGCATGTCTTCGTACAGGTCTGTGACCTTTTTCAAAAGCTCGCTCTTTTCAACGCATCCCTTGTAATCCACAAAGTTGTCTGCTAATATCTGCTTTAACTGTCGCGGAGAAAGGGGTTTAATCTGCGATGCAAACTTTATATCCGTTATCAAAAGTTTACCACCAAGACCCGTGGGTATTGGTATTGGTGGTGTGTCGTTGCTACTTGCATTGTTGGGAGACTGTTTGTTTTCATCAGCCTTTACAGTTGACGTTTCTTCAAGAGGAGGTGACATTGGAAGGGTTTGATTGGTCTCACTCATGTTATCGTTCGAGGCACTAGTTACATTCAGGTACTCATTAGCAGACGGAAACATGTATTGGGTGAATGTATAATCTGGCGGTTGGGGGACATCACTTGAATTCGGATTGATCTGTACTGAATTAGGAGCTTCATTAACAACAGGAACATCTGATGGATGTGTATAATAAGTTTGAGACATTGATGGCTTATGGATGTTTTGGGTAGGATAAGATGTTGGAGCGGACTGTTTCACATGTCCCGTGCATCCGTCCGTAGATAGCCCGGCCTTTCTACGAATCAAATTGACCAGTTCATACTTTTCTTTGCAAGTGCTTACTTCATAACCCCTCGTTGTAGAGAATATCTTCAAATCCTTGATCTTGATTTTCAATAATTCATCTGGGTTCAGTCTCGAGTCAAGAACGTGATGACAGGCTAAACATCTTTTGTCTACAATACAGTTGGTACAGAAGGTACAGGAACATGTCTGACACTTGTTTTTCCATTTGATGATTGAAAAACTAACTTCGCAGTATCTGCAAGGCATGCTTATGTAACCTTAATTTCTATACAGCAACTGAAAATAAAACTCATATTATGACAAACAACATAGTAGCAACTGAAAGTAATGAGAACATTACAAAATATTTCATTATTAACAAAGCATGCATGGAAATAGAAATACATCTACTGAAAATAAATCTATGATTATAAAGTCAATACTATAATAAAATAAAGTTCTACATCCAGGCAAAATTCTAAATTCTATCAAAATTTGAACCAGAACATTCGGCGACCTCATCACCACTGATACTTGGGAAACAAAGAGCCAAATATATTAATGCACATCACATTTTTTCGATTACAATAGTCATTACATTGACTGTGCTCAAAGGTACCACTCCATTATTAAAAATTTGACTCATTTTATCATTATCAGCGTAAAATAATTCGCTTAATCATTTTATACACTAACCTCTACATAAATGCGGAACAACTGTACGTATGCGATTATTAATAGTTTTCGATAGCAGTTAAATGCTGGAACTCATCAGAGTTTATTTTTATCTAGCAATATAACGAACAAACTCAAACTGCCAGAATAATATTACAGGTTAAACATCAATTTTTGATTTTTTCAAAAAATTCTTGTGTTGATGTTGATGTGGCCCAGCTTCAAAATAACTCAATAAATTTCAACCTAATTTGTCCCAGAAAAGTTTGAAACTGAGTTTTCCTTAGATTGTACTTGAATAAACCTACATTTCTCAAAATCTTCCGAAAAAATTCCTTTGAAGAATCTTCTCACCTCAAACTAGGAATATTTACATAAAACCTAGGTTGAAAAGCTCAATCACAACATTATCTGACGTCACAATAAGGTCACGTGTCATTTTTTTATGAAGAAATGATGTGAACTACTGCAGCAGATTGTGAAAGTTAATTTTCGTTGTATGTGGGATAAAGACTTCATTTTAAAGTCCCCGTATTTAAAAACATTTCAAAACAGACTAATTGATATTACCGATGCTGATGCTTCAAACAAGTCGAGATCACAAACACCAATTGTTGCATGAAAATCACAGTTCAGAGGTCGGGATCATTACCCATGAAATTTTTTAAAAGTGACAAATTAATTTGGTGTTTTCCAATTCTTTTTTGTTCAGTTGATGCTTATCGCTAGGGATTTGCTTGGGATCCAGATAGACTTGAACGTTAAGAAAAGAAATTAGTTGACACTTCCCAGACCACGAAGGTTTGGTAAATTTATGTCTGTTTACCGGGAATTTACACAGAGATAATGGGAAACACAGAATAGGAAAATGGGAGTACAGGAAGAGTCGGGAAACAACTAAAATATTAAAAAGAATAGCAACCGTGTAAATCATTCTACGGGCAATAGGGAAAGTATTATGCTTCGCGATATTTTGCTATCCTGCTATCCCATTTCCGCATTTTTGTCCATAATGCCTTTGCGCAAATTCATTCACGTATAATTGCTACGCTCGTCTATTAAAGTAACTAAATTTTAGTCCTGTTTTAGTAAACTAAAATATTTCAAATTCATATCGATCAATAAAAAACTTTAATTTACGCGACCGATGTCGTGACGCAATACGTATAGTGCAATGTATTGATATATTAGGTCAGGGGTTTCGTAAAGACATAGCGTCCGTGTTCACGACCTGTCTAGTTTCCTGTTTGTAATAGAATGAATGACATCATATATGCGTTCTGAATATTGTTCATGCTTATTTTTATTTCACCACATTGCTCCAATCTACTTTCATACATGAACTAGGAAATGTCTATAGTAATAGGTCGAAGTGTCCATTTTGCAGGTAAATGGCACAGCATATACTACCAAAGGTCTTGTGTGAGGTAGGTGTAAAATTTGACATACATTTGTAAAAATAATTTAGTACTGTTTATTAGTCGACTAAATAGCTAATTGTCTAATTGTAATTGAGCATGTACATATGTAGCGCTAGTCACTATATCAATGTGGTAGATCTGC
This sequence comes from Halocynthia roretzi, assembly GCA_013436055.1. Classification (NCBI taxonomy): domain Eukaryota; kingdom Metazoa; phylum Chordata; class Ascidiacea; order Stolidobranchia; family Pyuridae; genus Halocynthia; species Halocynthia roretzi. The sequence continues at coordinate 62,658 of QRAM01000048.1, read as the reverse complement.
TAATGGAAAGCAACAATCACCACTTACCTTAATATGTAGAACAACATATTCAGGCACGAATTCTTTGGCTACTCTGCTTAATACAGTATCAATTCTCTTTAGATGTCGGTGGTATACAGATCACGGACATAAAGAGACAAAGAATACATCATCAGAACAATTCAAGTACTCGGAGAGTTCAGTTCACCCGAAGAAGCTAAACCTTGATCAGAATATTTTTCCTACTCCTTTCAAGCCGCTGACGAAGCCGGTTGCCTGGACTCTAAAAATTACTGTAATTCTCATGATATTTGCTGGTTTCTACATTGCATTCAATAGTGAATATGATCTGGAAATGGAGGAAGCATTAATGAAAGCAAGCCCTACGTATGAAAGAGATATGAAAAGCAATCCGAAGTATGTTGAGAAAATCGAAGAGCTCAGAAGAAATCGAGAAAATGTAAAATCATGACACTGTGCCTCCAGACTATAATACAACATATTGAACATTCAATACATGTCTACTTAACTCGACTTTATATTAAAAGATCAAGGTGCATGTATCTGAACATGGTCGACTAAATATAGCTGTGGCCATTCCATTTCTAGTAACCATGTTGAAACAACACTTTCTTCCTTATCCTTCACAATAAATTCTATCCATTGCTGCATTTAATTTCTGTTTGAATATCCTAGTGTTATTACATGTCTATCCAAGCATCAAAGCAAAATAATCTTACCACAACAGTATAGAAATAATCATGTATTTCAACATGCTATTCTCTCTACTAAAAACAAAATAGCAATTTCTATCACTTCCATCTGTACATCACTCAAGCAAGAAATAATCCCGAAGTAAGAAAATTACATTCTTATTAACATAATGTTTACTACCGGTTAATATCATACAAACTATTATTCATCCCGACTATAACAAGAGGTTAGCAAGAACAAGTAACTGGTCAGACATTTTTTTCCTGTGACACACATGGATCAAGAAATTTCTGATGAAAGCTTTTGAAAGAAGGGGTATGCTTTGAAATGTTTTAAAAGTGCATACATGAGCAAGTAGGAATGACATCATTTCATCAAGTACCACCAATACAGGACAATACTAACATAATATCGAATTGTGAAAACGCTATGTACAACGCAAAGAAACAAGATAGTAACTATGAGATTTCTGGATATTTGTCAGTGTGTTAGGGAACGAAGCAATCGCTTTGTATTTTGACAAGGAAATCCTAGTCACAAGCTAATCAAGAATCGGAATTTTATGGAAAACTAGAAATTACTTGGCTGAGAAAACGTCTGTCGGTAGTTCTGCATTTGCAGGATCGTTAAATTATGCTAGCTGCATCATAAATACATATAAAACATCAATGAGGTGATTTTCTGTTAGCAATGGCGCCAAAGCTTTTGGCTGAACCACCTCTATCTTTAGTTTTTCTCCTAAATTTGAAGATTCATCACCAATTACGCCCTTTCACCACGTATTCTGCGTGCCAACTGAATGTCCTTCGGCATGATGGTAACTCGCTTTGCATGAATCGCGCACAAGTTAGTATCTTCAAACAATCCAACTAGATAGGCTTCGCTTGCTTCCTATTTACAGAGTTAAATATAATCATTGTTGAGGCATTCATTAAAATCAAAAGCAAGATTCATTTACAAAATTGGACATAATCGAGTCACCTGAAGAGCTCCTATTGCAGCACTTTGAAACCTTAAATCAGTCTTGAAATCCTGAGCAATTTCACGTACGAGACGTTGAAAAGGCAGTTTGCGGATCAGCAATTCTGTAGATTTCTGGTACCTACGAATTTCACGGAGTGCAACAGTTCCAGGCCTATATCTATGGGGTTTTTTCACTCCACCAGTAGACGGTGCACTTTTTCTTGCTGCCTTTGTTGCCAGTTGTTTCCTCGGAGCCTTGCCTCCAGTAGATTTTCTTGCTGTTTGTTTAGTACGGGCCATTTTCAGGAGTAGGAAACTTTAGGGTTTTAATAAGAATCTAAAACAAAACACAGTTTTGAGCACCACCTGCAGAATTTAAACCCTTATAACAACCCTGAATGAACCACTGAACTGCTCGTAAACAACTCAATTTCCGCTACTTTGCGAAACAGTGAAACGAAGCATTGCGTGGTTAGAACGTAAATTCCTATCCGTAACCCGAACCCTCGACCCCCAGATTAGTAATATATATTTTCAGCTTTCGAATATTTTAACGAATTTCCCGCTTAAATAAAACAGATACACATCACGGAGCAAATTGCGCAATATACCCACGGAGCTTCTGGCTATTGGGTTTTGGTATCAAAATAAAACCACTGATCAGTAACTATCATTTACCACTGATCAGTGCTTAGATACATGCTACCATTACTACAGCTTTCTCTGACTCTCAATAATAACAAAACCCGCAACAACTGTAGTAAAATTCGCGTGGATTGCGCCATTGTTGTATTGGGTAATTTTTATATCATCTGTTCACCTATTGGTGGTTAAGAATCGCCGGCTATTGGACCGTTATTGACCAATTAAAATCATCCTTAATTCCTTGATAGCTATTGGCTGAAAAAAATGACGTCATCGTATATATATCTCTGTGATACTAACCATGTGTGGTAGTTCATCGATGCTTTGCTAGCCGAACTGTGTTTGCTTATATATTTGCAGCATTATTTTGTTTCGTCAGTTAAAGTGTTAAACGACATTTTATACGGTTCGTGTATTTTCCTGCGCCAGATTGTGTTCCCACACCATCATAGACGATGCGTTGTTGCCTTTATCGAATTTCGCTTAAATATGTTGGGGGAGAAATTTAGGAAACAGATTGCGTAGGGGAATGTGAACTAGGACCCTGAGAGCCAAGTTCTAGAACCCTTGTAACGGACATGTTTTGTTTCAGTTATTACTTCTACTGCTATAAACACTAAAAACTCAGCATGGTATATCACACCTGTTTCATCTTATTGGCTGAATTGTTGGTCACTGTGATTTCCGCTTTAGAAACCGACGCCTTATTACATGTCAAGTCTAACATTCTGGGACCACCCCTTGTCAATCACCCTTTTGTTGTAACATGGGACGTTGCAAGCGAAGCATGTCAAAACAAATATGGAATAGATATCAACTTACAGGATTTCGATATCGTACACAATCCCGATAAGTCATGGGATGGAGACAATTTAGTCATATATTACAAAGATCAGATCGGTTTACATCCATATTATAATGAAAACGGCCAACCGGTCAATGGTGGACTGCCGCAGTTGGCAGATATTGAAGGTCATTTGACTCAGGCAACAAAAGATATACTGCGTACTATTCCAAATGAAAATTTCCAAGGCCTGGCAGTAATTGATTGGGAAAGCTGGCATCCTCTTTATAACAGAATGGGTTTCGGGCCTTTTAAAATATATCAGGACAAATCAATAGATAAGGTTAAGAGAGAACATCCTGACTGGAATCATACAAAGCTGGTTAGGAGGGCCAAAGAGGAATATGATAATGGAGCTAAGTTATTCATGGACCGGACCGTTCAACTAGGTCACGTGTTGCGACCTAAAGCGCTTTGGGGGTACTATTTATATCCCGACTGCTACAACTATGACAAAACTGGGAAAAACTTAACATGCAGAGACTCTGTTTTACAGCAAAACAATGAAATTCAGTGGTTGTTTGACGACTCCACAGCTCTCTATCCTTCTGTGTACTTAGGTGAGTGGTTCAAAAATCATTCATCTGCAATTGCATATGTCGCTAACAGAATCAAAGAAGCAGTTCGAGTCGATTACAGAAGAGATTCCAATGTTAGCATCCCTGTTTTTGTTTACCATTCAATCACATACAGAAATCAACCAGATTTTCTCGGAATAGTAGACTTGCGTGACAGCATAGGCATTGCTTCCATACTTGGAGCGTCAGGCATGGTGATTTGGGGCGACCATTTTCTTGCTGACAGTGTTGAGACATGTCAAAACCTGAGCAATTATGTCAACCATACGCTGGGTCCGTTTTGTAAGAATGTGTCACAGGTAGCGACCGAATGCAGTAATAAATATTGTAGTGGGAATGGAAGATGCATTATCACTTATGACTCTCCACTTGGAAAGAGAATTCCTCCCTCCGTTCCTGAAGCCGTAAAAATGCTCCAGTTATTCCGTGGTAGATTTCATGAAATATACGAAAGGCAGATGAACTCTGCAACTGGAAAACAGTCCAAAACTGTATGTCAGTGCTACAACAACTGGACTGGAAAGGACTGCAACTTTCCTCAGTAATCAACACAGTTAATTTTCAAATATACCCTGTGCAATAGGTCATAGCAAATCATATTACATTTTTCTATTCTTCACTCATTATATTGTTTGTCATTTTATACTCAAACCTCCGAATATATACTATTTCAATTATATTCATCTAATTTACTTCCTAACTTTGTCTTACACATTCCTCAGATTTTTTGTTGTTGTTGTTGTTGCAATAGAAGTTGGAATGGAAGTTGTTGGATAGTTCATTGAAATAGCATCATTAGGAAAAATAAATTACTGAAGATAATAGAGATACCAGCAGGGTTGCATTTCATTAAGGAGAATATAAATAACATATAGAGGTACAACAGAAATAGTGTGAAAATAGTAGCGCGATGCATAAGAGGAGTCCTGACTTTTAAAGTCGCAGAGGCTTTTTACTGTCGCTCTGGCATTTATTATCTCTTGGAAGCACGGTGACCTTGCCACCTCTTACAGGTCGCAACCGAGATGACCTCCGCTTGGAGGATTGAATGTCTTTACTGGAACATGGCAAAGAATTTTTCTGTAAACCATCGGTTAAGTCAAAACATGGCTTTGGCAAAGATTCGGGATTACAAATATATGTTCTTTTTCTGCTGTTTTCATTTGTAGCCTGATTATTGTTGACAAAGTTTGACGATTGCAATGGTCTCTTTGAAATTCTTGAATTGACAGAGGTACTCAGACTTTTGCTACAGCCTTCCCGGATTCTTTTCCTTGTCGCTACGTCGTTCCGCACCAGGTACGCACAAGACAAAACTGGTGGAGTATCAGTATCCAATTCTTCATCTGTTGAATCGTCAAGAGCAGAAGGTTGATAAGATTTCTTTATAGAACAAGACTCTTCTACTTCAGACAAACTGCAGTCCATATCTGTGATATGAAGAGTTGAAATATTTAGTTTAAAAAAATAAGAGGTTATAATGTAGTAGCTACTATTCAACAAATGAAATTTGTAGTGGGAAATAAGAATATTACCTGAACATTCTTCTCCACATTCACTGATGAATGAATTTTCTTCCACAAAGCTAGACTCTTGTTCACCGCAGTTCATAGTTGACATGTTGTGTGAAACAACAACAGAGCCAGGTATGAACCTAGATTCTATTTTCTCGACTTCAAGCTCAGATGACAGATTGAAATACGACAATAGATTTTGTCTTGAAACGATCTGAAAAAAGGCAATCATTCATAAAAATTTCCTACTAACATTATCCATCAGGAATACCTACACACCTCATGCTACCCACTAACGATTAAAATTAAAACTATGCCATCTTCTACAGTATCCTAATTTCCTATTATAAAATCAATAGATTTCTCACCATATTTCGTTTGATCGGTCCAAACTGGCCTCGACGATAACGCTCCTCGACGGCATCGAGCTTGACGTCCCTGTGGTCCGTAGGCGGCTCTTCAATAAGACTGTTTTGAAGGGAGAAGTATTAAATATATTTGCTATACTAGTAAAAAACTTAAACTTTTTAAGAGCACCAACCATTTCTGATGTATTCTCAAGACAGCCGGCATGAGTTGTGCTTCCGTATAACCGGTGAACTGAAGCAGTTTTGAATTCCAACAAGATTCTGTGATAATTACAAATTACATTCATAAAGCACGAACATAGAGATCAAAAGTGGCTTAATATAAATAGATATCAGTAGTGAAACAATACCTGAATGACAGGACAAATTTGCGAGGAAAATTGAAGCACAAGCAACCATTGAAGGACTAAAGTGACCACTGTCAGAGTGCAGCAAGCTCGTCTCACTGATGAAACTGAAAAAAAGTTCACTTTTTATTTAACTCGTAAGACTTTGTTTAATAATATAACCATTGAACTTTGATTCTATACGGATTCATCAAGACACACACATATAACTTCGATTTTATCTACCTTGCAAAGGACTTTGTTCGATTGTCGAGGGTCTTCGATGAGAATAAGGTCGTCAAATAGTCCATGGTTGTCAGTTGCTATTGGTAAACAAAAACATTGTTTTTTATTATTGTTACATAACAGCTCTGTACCGCAATAAATATATATATGAAAGAGCACACTCACTTTAATGTCTCCTTTCAAAGCTGAGAGAATTTCTTCCATCATTCTAACTAGTTCCTCATACTTGTAAGTGTTGTCTGTTAACCAGACTGCTTCACGAACAGTAAGCACATCTTTTTCCATATATCTAAACAACAATTTATATACTGCTGTTACTGTGTTCATACGAGAGTGGTAGGTTTCGTTGTGAGGTTATGTACATACCTTGTACAGATAACCATGCATGCTATGCCGAGAAGCTGTAGCCATGATCGCGGAACCTCTCTTAAAAGCAGATATCGATCCACACAATTGACTGTAGCATGCAATGTGTCGCAGTTAAAATCTTTCATTGTTACGACTTCGATCAGCCAATCTATCAATATGTATCTAAGGAAAAGGAGGAAACGGTTAATATACATCTTAGATGATTCTATACTAGTCTGTTGTCCATAAAGACTGATATATTCGCAAATATTTGCCTTCTGATTTCATATGCAACCCTAAATCCTACAAGAAATAATTACAGTATTAGGTACTTTTGTAATTTTCAGCGCGACCGACCTACTGAATTTTATTTGTCCTCACAACCATGCTCATCATTGAATATTGAATGTTGTTGAGATTGTTAACAAGACTTCGTGCCCAATTGCATTCATAAAATGATTATTATAATTGAAATACAGCTACTTGGTTCCTTCCACATTCTATGCGAAGATTAACGCTAGATTATCAAACTTCATGCTTTTCAGTGATATATCAATCCCTTTCTTCGGTATTCAAATTACTTTTGGGGACTGTATTTTCATGAAAACTTGTATCACAGTTTACGAGCAAAAATACTCAATTCAAGGCAACTAATTGTCTGTACCAGCTCACCTCATTGAAACGGTCATGCTCGTTTGAATTTTAAACATGTCATTAGTGTACAGAGGTCGAGATTGCGAAAATATGTTCCTTGCGAACAAATTCGATGACTGAATGGGAAGATTGCCGGTATTGCCTTGAGCGTATAACTTGCAAAGTTGAATCTGGAAGAGTGAATTAGCAGCGGTAAGAAATGAGGCTACTACTACAGTGCAACCACAGAGGGGACTCGGTTGGTTATACTACAAATAACTATATTCACAAGATTCTTCATAGTTCTATGATTTTAGTCTCAGAAGTATTATTACATCAAAATATAATAGTAGGAGCCACGTGCAAACGAACCTGTGCGGGCTTATATCCAGTTGAAGCAATTTCTCTCAATTTTCTGACGAGGCCGAGGCGGTGACCAGGTCCACAAGCCGCCAGTAACGTTTCATTTGACAGACTGTCGTATGTGTCATAACTTCTCAATTCGATACACCACAATTCGTACCTGGCTTCAGGCAGACCGTAAGAAGCAGCCCTTTGAAGCCATTTTTTCGCAGATTCCCTTCTTTCGTTATCCTGGGTAGAAAAAAAGAATATATTGAATGAATTGAATTGCTTTCTTTAATTATTTTCATATTTTGTTATGTCAAACTATGTCGGTTAAAAAAGCCAAGCCAATTTCTGTAGTGTTTATGAAAGAAGAAACTTGGAATACTGAGTGAGACAGCAGCATTCTAAGTACTTTTGCTGGACTTAAATTGCATTAAAATATTTAGCAGTCATTGAACAAAATTGATGTCATTCGTACTTGGAAGTATTGCAGAACTTTTCCCACACAGTACAAGAGATGAGGGTGATCGTTCCCTTCGTCAATTGTCTTCACAAGATAGTCGAAAACGTATGCCTTGCAGCACACCGCTGCGGTGGACCAAGGAGGTCGGATAATGACCCATGTCAGAGGAGAGAGCAACTGTTCATTTTGTTCCATGTCACAAAAGAACTTGCCTGCTTTAATACTGTTTGCCTCTCGATAATTGGAACCTTCCGATACTGAAAGAACGATCTTGGTGAATATATATTGCAAACTACCATTTTTTAAAATAAACAATAATTTATACTTACATCCTTCATTATACAAATGTCCAACTGCCAGTTTGATAGTTGCTTCAAGATTTCCTCGTGTTGATAGCCTGATAATGGTAGAATGGTGCAGAATGAAGTATAAGCATCAGGAAATACATATATTTATGTTTTGTTAGTCAAGAGTGCTCACGATAATTTCAACTTTTATTCTTTTGGAGTGTTAAGTTAAATTTAAGTTTAAATCATGACATATTCTCTAGTAGTAATCATATCAAATCTACTAACCTTTTTTATATGAAATTTTTTTTTTCAATTACATTTTTATGTTACATGTAGGTACACAGGCATATTTAATTTTTTAATCCTTTTTTTAAAGTTTCTCATGAACTACTAGTGGAGATAGTCTAATAACCTATATACTTGGATAACTCCGTAACACGACTAATCTGTTGAACAAAAAAAACAATAAAAAAACTTACCGAGACATTATGTCCAAGTTATTTGTTTTTGGGAAGACGTTATGCAAAGTGGCCTGTTTTATCAGCGATAAAGATTTGCTCTCTATGAGGTTCTTGAAGTGTTTTGATACCTGTATCACAAGAATAAAACCTATCACAAACCGCTGTGATATGAATTTCAAGTTAATACCCAGCTGTGCATTCCTTTTGGGCATCAGAGAGAAGATTAGATTTAATCACGGACAACACATGTCTCAATATTGATTAAAATTCATCATAGCCCATACATGCGACAGCTCGTTAGTAATTACTAAAAATTTACAGAAAAGCAAAATACTACAGTATACCTTCTTCATGTTCAGCAACTGCGGATAACTGAGTTTCTGCAAAATGATGGTATGGATCTCGTCGGGCATATTCATGAGACAGGGTCCTTGCTTGTGCTGCAGTTTACGGCAGTACCTTGCTTTTTTACGACAGCCATTTCTGAATATTGGCGAAGAACTGCATCTGACATTGCCCTTGCTGGAATTTTGATCTGAAAATGAAACATTAATATTAGATCATGCTAATTTCTTTCATCTATTCAAATACAGTCTACAAGAATTTAAAATAAGGATAATCGTTAAATTTACCTTTAAGATGAACTTTAGACATTTCTTCCATTTATTATTTTAAACTTTGTTATCAGCAATTGAAATTATATATCATAATACTATAAATCAATATCTATATAAAAAAAAACGAACATACGTTAGCATTTACGAACAATCGGAAAACCTTTAAAAAAATTAAGCCTTAGCTAAACTGCAACCTACACGTGATGAATTTCAGCTATACTCAAACTGCAGCAACACTTGCACCATGCGGAAAAGACTAGTGTACAACTAAGATTAACTGCCAAGACATCAAATTCATTTACTATTTATGAGAATCCAGTCGAACAGGTTCAATAAACAAAAAAAATCATTGCAATTTTCTCGAATTCAAAATCTGCGGGCGAGACATTTAAACACGACGTAACAATCATCCTCGAATCCTATTGGTCAAATGTTTTGACGTTTGCTACGTGTGACCGGCCAACCGAAACCAGAACAAAAGAGGGCACCCTGTTTGCCGGTTGTTATAGTGATTCATTTATGCCTAATTACTTGTAATCTATTTGATGAGCGAAAGACAGATGGTCTGCTTTCCATTCAAATATTACGAGCATAATGAGCAGTAAAACAACAGATTTTGCTTTTACTGCGTTCACTCCGAGGACAGAAATGAACGCTGAAATTAATTCAAGCGAAATTAAAACACCAGAATTCAGATTTCCATTTCAACAATCAAATTGGAGATTCAATTAATAAAAGAGCTGTGTTTGCTAAATAAAATAAAATCTTTCATTGAAATTCCTTCGGTATGAAATTATACCCTCTATTCTAGATATAGTAAACGAATATTCGTGTAATCCATCAACTTATGCCATGCGATACAAACAAACTTACAACACAACGGGTAGGTGTAATAATAACACCGATCATAGTGACCTAGTGTTGCCTGGCCTAAGCTAGGAAAATTTCCATTCATCTTCTTGTAATTGTAACCATACAAAAACATTATATCCGCATTGCTTGGGTCCTGTATTGTCCTCGAACATCGATTCCCCGGCTAGTCAATACACGATACTCAATACAGACGCAACACCGTTTACATAGCGCCTTTCTGTATTTAAATCTCGAGCATCGTCGAAAAGTACTGTTTATCTGAGGATCGAGTAAGATGCGACTGTTTAATCTAACTTCCGATCAGTTCCAAGTACTGTATATTATTACCTCTACCTGCGTTTGTTACAGTTATTGTCTCAAAGTCTTCACACAATTGGCAAGCCTCCTTATCCACATTCATTGTAGTATACCTAGATCTGGAATGAATGATTTCTTAGTGACAGTCTACTTATGTAGTTACAAGTTCTTCCCATCGCAGATTGTAGTAGAAGTGTGATGAAAAGTGTAAACAACAAGTCTATTAAATAGTCTTTTTCACACTACAGTGATTATGTTACGCAGCAGGAGAACTAATTTCAGCACTTGCCACTATTTTGTTCTTTCTCAGCACGATAATTCACTGCCTTGTATCTAAGCCAACCGCTAACTATGAAAAGCGAAACGACAACAGACGGCAAGAGTAAACCTACCTTTACGAGTCGTTTCGTAAAGGGAAAGCGACAGGACGCTCTTGCCGAAATCGAGGGATGGATCGCCGATGTCCGAAAGGGTAAGACTGCGTATTAGCAGCAGTTGTGCAGGGCGTAGACGAGGGTCGTAATACGCGTCTGTGCCCGCGGCGAAGCGGTATTTGCTCTTTGTTTTAATTTTGACACGCATGCACATAATCCACCACAACTGATTTCCTTTTGTTTGTGATAAATATCTGTTGTGCCGCTATACGTCTACATATGTCACAATTAAAAATAGTACTACAGAGCACTTGCTAACAACTGTTGTCTTATCAGCAAGTGAAAATATGATATAGCAGAGATTTTTGTATTAATCTAATTGCAAAAATTAGCAACTATTCTTATCGGGAGGGTTAGTTTGTATATAAACATTAATTTGTACTGAACATAACTGGAGCTAATAAGGATTTTCTGCTATGGTTCGGTAATCCAATAATGCAAATATCTTCTATTACAGTATTAGTGGAAATTTAATATCCATTTTCCTAAAAACTACTGATACGGTATTGCATTTAAGTTTTTTGCGTATCTAATTGATCTCTTTTTAGCAGTGAAACAGCGCGGAAGTAACTCGAACATAAGTATAATCGCTTTTTGTTCTCAAACGCAAAGACTTTTGATACGTTTCCCTTTTAATTTCCTTGTTCCTCGGGATTAATATAAGATTACAAAACCGGATAAATACTAAATCCCCCGCATTAATTAAAAAATCGTCTCATTATACAAAGGTACATCGACACGAGTGTCATCGCAACCTCCCAAAAATATCACGGAACAGAAGATGCTCGATGCAAAGCTTTTTGAAATGTCAAAGCAAAGATACAATTTCATCTTGCATTCAAAATGGCAACAAAAACTCTTCATGGAGAAGCAGAGACAGAAAACTACTGTTATGAAAGACTTATTGAAAAACGTTGATTTGTCAAAACTAAACGCGAGCGTCGTAAAAAGGACACAAGGGAAACTACAGCCCAGTAATGCTAACCTTCAAAACGCGACAGAGGCAGATAAAGAAAATTTACGGAATAAAGAAAATAACGAACAACTACCAGAACACATCATTTCAGATCCAGTAACAAAAGTTGTGACTTTCATTACTGAGCATTCGGAATCGAATCTTTACGGCCAAGGTGTACAAAGTTCGGACAATGACAATCCCACCCTCGCTGTCGATGAGTCAGCTTATGGAACAGATGGTTTGCCACCTATCAAAATAACAAACTCTGTCGTGCAGGAAGTAGTTGAAACTAGGCGGATGCAAACATATATATTACCACTAGAGGGTCGCTGGCCAGTACGAGATTCTCGCTTTCTTAAACTCAGTGAAGCATTGTGCGAAAACTATCCGAAAGGTTCAAATTATGGTTTTCCTAAAATTCCAAAATTTGAAGGAGCTACTTTCGCGTAGTGGACAACTTCTAGACTGAGTTCTAATGACCACCTTACGCGATGAGTTTTCGACAACCTCGAATTCTCTTTCTAATTGCTAATTGCATGCACGCGTTTTACTGATTCAACTCATTTGTCAATTGTATCTATTTCTTGTCAGCGAATAATGTTTCACTTGATTACGAACGACAAATTATTAAATGGAAGATTACATGCAAAAGCTTTCTATTACAGAGAACAATGATTACAACACTGAGAAGGTGTCAGGTTCCCTCATTTCCTGCAATAAAACATTTTCAAATGTGATGGAATGAACAGCATTCCATTTTCCTGAAAAACGATGATGTAAAGGCACTTCACAGTAATTGCGTCGTTTCGAATAACGCGCTTATCATACATTTACAACTTTATATTCGAGGTACAGAGTACTTGAAACAGTTAAAATTTCAAGAAATGACAATGATCCATATAATCTTTGCATTAGTTTAAAGAACCAATTAGGGAAAGTTACTGTCACGAAAAGGTTGTCAAAACAGGGCTGTTGCCGCGAGCCAATTCATCTCTCAATACACCGCCCACTCGATTGAGTTTTCCCCTAGCAAACGATAATGACGACTGTATCCGCTGTGTCATCTGGTAAAAAAAAGAATTAAGAAAAATATATATGAAAACGTAGTAAATATTCGAGAAGTTGGTTAAATTATACTTCGTGGAGATCGTTGTCGTCTTCATAACTTTTGTTTTTTTCTTCCCGGTCTCTCAATGTTTTACGTAAGCGGTTGTTCTTGTTAGTCAGGTCTGCAATCTTCATCGTAGCTGATGTCTGTTTCGCTACGAGTTCTTTGCGTTGCGTTTTCGTCACCTAATGAAATAATTTTCACCGGTGAGTGCAAACCATTTTGATATGCCAGACACTTTCCGACAGCGAAAATATCCGACCAAACTTGGCAGTTGATTGGAATTAGAAAGCATAACAAAATGGGAAGTTTAAAACAATATCCGTGTGTAGTACATGTTTGCAAAACTAGTAATTGATATTTATCGAGTCTAGACTATGCTATATGTCGGACGCGCAAAAATATTTGTTTCGTAGCAAACATTAATTCATAATATTATATATAAATGATAAATATTATAAATATTTATAAATTCATTATAAATATTATTAGATGACCTCGATTGTTTTATGAAGCATTGCAATTGTTTTATGTAATTCGTCATTTGCATCAGATTCAACTTTAAGTTGGCTCTCTGCTATTCGCTTGTCGTCTTCTGCCATAGTCATGCTTTGAACAACCCTGTCCATTTCATCCAGCTTTCGGTGAAAGTCTCTACTCGCAGACAAAGCATCCTTTCTAAATATCGAGCAGATGAGAATGTAAATGACATAGTATTGATTTACCACTCGAAACTATCGTGGTGGTTTCTCAACGTTGACAACAAATAAATAAATACACAAATATTTATACAACAGATTATAAGTACCAAATTACTGTGAAGGATTGTGTCCGTAGATGAGATGCCATCGATCAATGTCACTCACATGAATATATATAATAGGATTACATACGTACGTGCCTTACCTTCTGTTACGAATTTCCCTTTCGAGTATTTTATTGCGGTCCATGAGTTTTACCACCTGAGAATGTAGAGTTTCGTTTTGATCACTGATGGCGTTGATTTCGTCCTCAGTAAACTGATGGGAGTTATTAAGGACCTCTTGAGCAGCTCGTTGAGCTTCACCGCACAAACGCTTGATTTCATCTTCTCTGAAACCACGAAATGTACTCTCATTTACTAATATAGTTTAAATTGTTTATAATATATATATAAAAAGGTATATTTATGGACGAAGGTAATCAACGGAACACGGACAGAAACAAAAGGGTTATTCATGGTATCTTTGGTTCATTATTTACAGTATCTTTTATTAGTGTTACCCAGATCGTATTCAGGAGCTGTTAATACTATAATTATGGATGCGATGGGGATGGACGGAATGGGTTACAATTGTCTCATTGAAACATTCATCATCGCTGCAGTGGCCCGGGGTTGCAGTGGGGCCATGTTTATAGTCCAGCGAAAGCTCGTTACTAGACGTCGGTTAGCTCGAACTAATTTGATTAGACTCGAGCTAACGAGCTTTCGCATTCTGGAAGACTTGGTGAAATATAATCGTCCAATTGCGCCACCATGCGGATATAAAATATGATTTTCATGTGATACGTTTACGAATCAAACAAAAACCATGAATTGTCTTCAAAATCTACACGGCATAAATCCGGTTATTAATAAAGGTTTTTTAGCGGTACTGAATACATTAAATTAGATGTGACGCGCCTTATGATACGTAAATATGAAAAATGCGCCTTTACAGTACGTAAAGTACGATACATAAGATCATATTTCCATATCATAAAAGAAACCTTTTCTGCGTCTCCTTTGCACGAACACTTATTTCTTCTCCTTTGCAATGCATGTAATAAGCATACATCACGGAAAAGAACAGGACAGAGAGCGAAAAGGTAGCGGCAAATTGTTCTCCGGGAAAACTCCGTATCCATGCTGTAAAACCAAGTAACGATAGAAACAGCAGCCGAAATGTAGATGACGCCCATCCTGCAAGTATGCTAGGTAACCACTGTAACAGGGATGTCATGAACCGAAACACAATTCCTACAAAATAATTAAATGTAGAGCCGGGATTCAAAATTCCTTGATTCGAAATGAGGTGCCATGTCTTTGTCCCGAGCATGCTTACGATAGCAGAAAAACTTTCCTGCCAATAAACCCTATCACATTTCACGAACTTAGCAGTTCACATACTTTTCTTCGTTTGACACTATGGCAATTGCCATCAGGCAGATTTCTTTTCTGAACACCTTGAATTAACGTTCATTTCACCATAAAACCTCCAGCGCCTGTGATGTAACAATAAAATCGATTAGAGCGTTAGTCTGGCGATTAATTCTGTATATTTGATCACAAATGGTCACCCTGACCACACAATAAAGATTACGGTACAACAGATTGTTATGAAGAAATTAAAAGTGGATTATATTAACGTGACAGTGATTATGCTTGAATAGTTTGCTCACAATAATAACTTTGTAATAGTACCTATATCAAGTGTCCCTTACTCAAGATCTAAAATGAGGAGGCAAACAAAATTCATCTTCCAACAGTAAGGAGTGCTTACCTAAGCAAGCTGGTAGTTACAAAATACTAAATAATGCACGATTTTTATGTGATCAAATCACACCCAAACACATGAAAAACCTAACCAGGGAAGTCCACAAGGACTTCTTCCGGGCTCAAAGGAATGTACCGACCATCGTATATTGCATGAAAATTGCATCCTAGTTTGGTTATTAATGGTGATAATTAAAGGATAATTGAGCATTAATAAAATCAAACAAGGACCGGTTAACCTTTTTTGTAATGTACTAACAAGCTGCAAGTATGAATGAAGTATATGGCATCTGTACGGACGTGACTTTCTTGAAAAGTGAACTGCATGGTGTAGTTTTACCGTGGTGGTTTCATGTATATCTCCAGGGAGACATAATGATGGATCTCGCCATGTTAGCTGTTAAAAAATGCTTTTGAGGCGTTTTAATAATTGTCGAGTGTAAGAATAAAATAATAATAATGATAAATATGGAATATTTTTTCTTCTATCAGTAACATGGGCCCAGCAAGTGCTGCATAAACCATCATGACAACAATCCTCAGACATCACAAACATCCATTCCACTTTTACTGTAGCAGGTGACTTCATATATAGTAATATTCAACGATTTTATTAATTTTGAATTTCAACAAACAGATAAGTGTAAGGAGTTTCCCTATATATATATATAGTACAGAAAATTATGGTTGTTGAATGATGATTACATTCCATAAATTAAAATATGGATAGCCAATGCCCATAGGCACCCTAATCCGCTTTTCATATTGATATATACGCGGAGGGGGAGGGAATGCAAATATTTTCAGCGGTTTGTAATAAGGCTAGCGTGGAGCCCCTAGCGAAGGTTGGATCCCGGGCCTCAAGTAAAAAAACATACTGTAATTCAGTTCCATGTTCCCCTGGCAATGGTAGAAAAATGGAAAAGTGAATTTCATATCACGAGATAAAAGAGAGATTAAAGAGATAAAAGTGTTCGTATACGCTGTTGCTAGATCAAGACAAGATCATATGAATAGTTTAGACTAGAATTTAGCTGAAATTCTCCAGAACACTGTAATATTAACCCCAATTGTCACTTTTACACATGTCATTGATTCAGCACCCTAAGGAATTCAATACCCTGATTAATCCATTTGCATAAATTGAATTAAATAAAATCAAATAGTGATGGTATTCTATCACAGACGATATGCAATATCATTTTGCAATATACAACTAAACAAATAGACACCTCAAACGCTGATTCCCAAAATTCGGTGGTGATATTGCACTAGTATACTTGAGGGCTGATCAAAATCTGACCGAATTTTGTTAGATATGTACAGTATTAACATAATATTATAGATAATATATATGAAGGAGATTCCGGCCCTGGCATAATGTTGCTAGACAGAAGAAAATAAAAAGAGAATCAAATACAATTAAACTAATCATTTTACTTCCATAAAATCTCTAGATCTTTGCCTTCCGCCACTTGCCAGTTAGAGCTTACCAAATCCAGTACATTTGTTACAGTAAACGGCCAAGCGAAGGTGAGATGCCAAGTTCTTTGCTGTTTCTTGCTCTAAAACCAGGAAAAAAAAGTCCAACATTAAAAAGGAGAATACATGTCTATCCAAAAAGTGATGAGACCTTTAGCATCAATAATTTGAACAAAAAGTCTCACAACATTTGTGCAATATGTTCTATATATATGTACAGTGAATCCTCCATGCGGATGTTCCATGAGTTACATCATCAAGCGAAAATTTTGAAGTGATCACTCGATTGAATGGAGTTTTCATCAATCCATTCCAGAACCTCAAATCAAATATATATATACCTCAACTGGACAGAAATTAAACTCCAATGTCAGAGGATGTTCACGAAACCTCACAACGTCCTGTAAATCACTGCACTTTGCCAGGTCTTCGATGGTATATAGCGCTCTGGCAAGAGAGGGTAAGGCGAGTTGGGGCAGGCTGATTGGAAATGAGGTGGTGGATGTTTGAATAATGGACGATGAAGAAGAGTAAGAGGTTTGCAGTATAGAAGAAGGTGAATTCACTTTGCATTTCGCTTGTTTCGTATTATAAACATGCACCAGGGCAGAAGCGAATTCTTTCATCACCGTTGTGCTTTCTTCCACGACAAGAGCCAGAGAGCCACCGCAAGATACCACCATGGCAACAGCTCTGTCTTTTCCCGACGCAACTAAATGAAACAAAATTCATCAAATAATTAATACAGGAAGTATTCACATACTTTCGTCACTCTTTGTTACACTATCTGATTTTTCGAGCACATTGACTATTAAAAATTATAGCTAACATTGGCTATATTTAGGAAATCCAATACAAGCGATAAGGGTCATTTCATGTATTTTGCGTCCTAGGACGTTACCCACCATCCAATATCCAGCAGGGAATGTAGACGAAAAGGCTCTCTGTAAGCAAATCACTTTTCTTGTTGTCAATCGCATTCTCCTCAACAATTTCAGCCTCAGGAAGGTTCAAATCGAGATTCATTAAAACATGTTCAGAAAAATTCTTTTCGAGTGCGTCTGACAAGGCACTGACGCAGCGATCGTCCTCTTTTGGCACTAACAACGCGTTGCCCGGTCCACATTCCATCAGTCTGATAGATTTCCGGCCGCTCCTAGGCGTGCTGTTGTTGCTGGATACCGTTGAGGCAGCACGAGAATTGCTTTCGCGTCTCATTTTATACAAGTCCATCCATCGCCTGTAGAATCTTTCGCACTTTACTTGATCACGAAGGAACACTGTGTAAATGACGTCAATCTGTTCCACAGCGATTTTTTTCTTTTTTTTAGCAGACAAGGATTTGTTCATCAACGGCGAAGAACTCAGTCCGTCAGCCATGAGTTCTGAATTATCCAGGCCAGTTGAGATCGCAAAGAAAAGCATCGTGTGTGACATGCCGAATTCTATGCCCATAACGTCATTCAAGTGATGAGTGGCAAAGCAGTCTAAAGTGGCGGGTCCCAGAGAAGATCTGCGAGACAGAACAGAATAAATAATAGCTGCGATTTTGTGCTTTTTTGATGACATGACATAGGGGGCAATGATTTTAACAACAATTGTGTTCTAACTATTCAGCCATTCATTTTCATCATTCATCCGTTAGATTCATTCCCGTCAAAAATAATTTCATTCATACTTCCGCAAAGGATCCACCCATCTTTAGTAAGTAAAACGACTTTATAATACTATTATATTATACTATAGTAATTACATGTTATTTTTCTTCTCGATTCGGAGAATTTGCACGTTTTCTGTCGTCAAAAGCAGAAGAACGTCTTCTTCTTTGTCTTTCACATCTTCATTTTTGATTTTCTGGGGAGCTTTCAACGCCGCTTGATTGCTTTTTTTCTTGCGTCGTTTACTCTGTGGTGTACTCCCACCAAGTGCTTTGCCTGTGCAATGGCCCAGACGAGTCTGCACCACAGCACATAACTCCTCCTCCGCTTCGAGCAACTCGTCTTCTATGAAACGTTTCAATTTAGGATCTATGTCAAAACAGCAGTTTTCTTCAACCAGAGATAGTTCTGGTTCGTCCCACTCGTAGTATTCAACAGGTACCGCATCGATCTCTTGCGTACGCTGAGACAAATTTTCGCCTTCGAAATCCAAAGCTCTACGGCGTTTAGGTCCACGGCCAACATCGGTGTTGATTGTCACAACTACATTCGTGTCCGCAGAGAACGACGGATTGGGAGCGGGAAATGCGACGGCTCGTCGTCGCGGTGTTGATGTGACGACCATTTTTCTTCCGTCGAGCAGAACTTGCCGACGACCTTAAAGTGTTGCAAAAATAAAATGAAAGGTTAACAAACATCTTCATTTGCTAGTTGCATATAGAATATTATATGGATTGTGTAGAGTACTGAATGGCCAATATTATTTCAGGTATGTGTGATTCTGAAATCCAAATTTACCAGCTATGCTATCAATAACGCTTTTAGGAACATGAAAAGTTTACCTGATGATTGAATATCTTTTGTTAACGCAGGCGAGTTCAAGCTCATTCCGAGTTGATTCGGAGTAAAAACACCACTGTCCTCTGTGGTACCTCGAACAGGCATGCCTTTCCCAGCACCGAGCACAGACGGAGTGACGTCGACAAGCTTGTACAAGTCATGAGTTGTCAAGAGGTGGGAAAACGTTTTGAAAGGCGTTGCCTGCTGGTGCGAGCGATTCACTGCCGGAACGGATATCGCCGTTTCCAAGTTACCGGACACGGAATTCCCCGGCCTCATCATGACCGAAGAAATATCTGTTGGCAAGGATCCTGACAAATGACTCTCCATGTCCGACTTACCGGCATGCTGATTTGGGCAGAACGAAGAGCTCATGTTTTGAACAGATTGCAAACTGTTGATCCAGGATAAACTTGCATCCACGGTGGCAACTCGTCTCAATTTACTTGGGTTGCGACCGCCGCCGCCATCACCTACGTCTACGCTAGCAGACCTTTGACCTTTGAAAGATAGTGAGCTTTGCCTCGCCATACTCACATTATTTTCAGTGGCTTCGGCACAGTCATCTTCGCCGACTGTATAAAGGCTAGTTTTTTGAATACGACCCTCTGTTTCAACTACCTGTAAAAAGAGACAACTCATGTGAGCGAATTTAGAGGTCAGACATTATTACCAGTAAATAACTGAAATTGCTATTCTATAGAAGAGCAATGCAATTTTGTAATTTTATTATTGACAATCCCCTACTTTATTATTATTTTAACTTTAACTAGGGGTATGCAACCCAAAGGTTTACGAAAATGGTCTCTGAAACGAAAGAATGAAGGAACCACCTTACTAGAGAATTGAACTTTGTTAAACGGAATGATTCAGAATATTTACATCAAATAATTTTGTTTGGTCATATTCTGAGAATTACAACCCAAGGAACTGGAAATAGAATTCAAAAAGAGCATGAAGTGAACATCGCTTATGCCTTTAGACAGCATAAACGAAAGCTCTCATAAAAGGGTATTTATAATTTATTTCAACTTTTTTTTCGTTGATCATTTGAAAGTATTTTCCTCACTACTTTTTATTTCAGAGATTGGCACTGACGAGGGCCAGATTTAGTAACATTGAAATTACATCTAACCAACTCAATAGTTATCTTGATTATGTTTAGGTTGATGTTTGATGTGCTCTTTTTTGTTTCCAAACATCACATTAATCCTGACGAACATGATTGACGGCATTATTATTAGTGTCAGAGGCTACAAATTATCGGTAATCAACTTACATGCCGAAAACAGTTTAAAAACAAGTGTAAAATAGTTCTAAAAATAAACTGGTAATAGGAAAAGGCATCACGAAATTGTATTCGTGAAAACAAAGCTTATCATTCAAGAAGTATTTATAATGCTGTGACGAAGTTCCCAGTCCTATAGTTTGCACTGTAATTTGTTGATGTAATTTAAGCGTCTATAAAGCTATTATTATAAATTTTTTTAATCGTACCATTTCACTACCGCAGGAACAAACAACACCGGATGTCTTTTGCTTGTTGACCAGCGAAGACTGGCCGAGTCCGAACGTAGCCCCGGGCGAAACAGATTCTGATTGTAAAGCGTAGCTGTCTAATGCAGAATTCTGTCCAGTCACAAAATTTCGCGAGCATTTTAAGCAAACGTAATTGCGACTTCTGACATGTCGATTTCTGATGGAAATGGATTCCAGCTCTCTGGAATTAAGAACCAAATATATGGTGGTGAAATTCACTTGAATATCTGAATCTATATATATATATACAGTCGTCCCTCGCTATATCGCGGTTCAGTTATCGTGGATTCACTACGTCGCGGATTTTATATAATATTGTATTGTATGCATTTTAATGTAGTATTGTATGTATTTTATTTCATGATGAATGCCGTGCCGTACTAGTATGTTTAAACGCTAAAAGTTTAAACAAATTAAATAACCGGTCAAATGATTGTGGGAAAGGTTAATAAGGTAAATAAGAGTGTGTGAATGATTTATAACGGTTCAAAATACGTTTAAATATATTCAAATAATTAATTAAATATCTGGTTTCTACTTAGCGGAGTTTCACCTATCGCGGGAGGCTCTGGAACGCACTAGCGGCGATAGGTGAGGGATTACTGTATATATGTTTGAATGAATAACTAGCATAAATGTGGCAAGTATTTTCACTATGGATGCCTGTCATGTGATGAAATAAAATTGTCAGTAATGCTTATACAATAATAGAATATCATTCATACAATTGAATTATTTGCTATACAAAGAAAATAACAAAACATAACTCAATTTATTCATATGCTTCATAGATGTTACTGTACTTTTAACTCTTAATGGATAGTTTTTGCAAACTCCATTTTAGGATAAAGACTTGAAAATTACTGCATATGTATTGAACGATGCATCTACTTTTGAAATGGCGAAATTTAATTGTAGTCTTTTGTATATTCCGGGCCATACTTTGCCAATTGCTATAGATTTGATATGAATAATAGATGTAAAAATCATGGCAAATTTCTTTATTTTGAATATGTATGGTTCAAACATGCTTGAAGTGAGCGCAATGATACCTGAACAGAAGATTAACAGCTTCGTTAGCTCCGATATCACAGATGACATAATGTCGAGATCTTCTGTCTTTCCTCAAATATGTAAATTTCACCTCGAGCTCGGGAGTCTTAAAAAAAAACACAGCTGTGAAATCCTACTTGCAGTTTATTAGGGAAATGACACCGCCTACCTCGTTGAGGAAGCGAAGCGAAACGTCTGTAATTGTGGTGAGTTCGAGTTGTTCCCACACTTTTCCTGTTTCAATATCTCTTTCGATCAAATGATTGTGCGTTGCCGCTAAATAAACCTCTTCCGGGCCGAGTATAGTCACGTCGGTGGCTCTGAGAAGTTCTCTTCCGGCCTGAGTTGTTTCCTGTCCCACGTTCAGCAGCTTTCTGTTAAGCATATGCAAAACTGGGAACTAATTACAGCGTTATATTAAACCGGCGGTGGAATATTGAGAATATGGTTCGTTTTATCGTTTTAAAGTGTGTCATTAAACTTTTTTATCGGAGATTGGAATCTTGCTCGATTTAGTCAGTAAATAACAGAATAGAACTCAATGTTGAGACACATTACATTGAAATACAGTATCCATGGCAGGAGACAAGAGACTAGATTCCACATAGGATATATCTAGTTATGTCGTACATTTCTGGTAGTGAAATTATGTAATATCATGTAACAGCGTTCTAAACCGACAGCAACTTTCCATATAAAGGTTTGATCAACACGATTAATTATCTTCCATATATAAGTATATCTATATCAAATTCGATCAATATTCAATCATATGAAGTACAAAGGCACATAAGTCTCAAGTTGTAAGTCAATGAGTGCTCGTAATAAATGATGAAGTATACAATTGATCTACGAGTGACTCTCAATTATTTAAAAGCATCATATGACACATACACCCGTTTGTGAACATAAAATGAGGGAGAATGCAAATCGATTATTTTTTGAATATCATAGCTCTATGAATGTTTACTTCCATTGAAGAACATACTTTAGCTTTTGCAATTAATTCTAGACCACAGCGAGTATGAATGTTGGAACTGGTAAATCGATAAATCGGCTTGACACTCGCTGCATTTTTTTTGAACTACATTTCAAAATTTTCACCACATACATCACCAATTAAGTTGAAATGATTTTATCAAAACCATATTAATCAAGAGGTAACTGTATTGTACTGTGTTAATGGAAAATTGTTACTTCAAGTCAAGCTCATGCATTGAACCCTATCTATACTACACTGACATCAAGAGACAATGTGACAGAATTTCATTGGTTGAAGCATCACCTTTTCACATGAAGAGGGGGTGTTACTTCTTCCTCTTTCTTTAGTTCATCTTCGTTGCCAATCAAGGTATCTGTTTCACTCGTTCTCGAATCGGAAGTGCTTCCTCTACGTTCGGTTTCGTCTGAAGTGGCTGAGCCAACGTTTCCGGTAGCGCAAATCACCTTGCTTGCATTATCATAGACGTTATAGTCATCGATAGTTGAAAAGTATTCCTCGCTGGTGGCAGTTGTTCGCCTGCTTTCTGAATATGACAGCACAATAAGCACAATAATTCATCAAGCAATATCGCTATAGTTTCCAACATAATCCGTTTCGAATAATTGTACAATAGAACAATAGTTCACTCCATGTTTAACCAATGTATTGGGGAGCACGGCGTTTCAAGACACACTAACTTTCGCACTCATTATATGGACTGACAGAGCGAGTTGGCCTTGCCAGAGTCGGCTTTTAATGGTAAAGC
The DNA here is from genome assembly GCA_013436055.1 of Halocynthia roretzi. Taxonomy (NCBI): domain Eukaryota; kingdom Metazoa; phylum Chordata; class Ascidiacea; order Stolidobranchia; family Pyuridae; genus Halocynthia; species Halocynthia roretzi. Next base: position 38,816 of record QRAM01000048.1, on the reverse strand, counting down.
TCTCATAGGTATATATTCAGATTGTAACTTTGAACGCTGGGGGGCATTACAGATGTCTTAAGTATGAATCCCCTCCCCTCTGGCCTTGAAACCTATATATATATATATATATTCTTTCAATATTCTGAGGTGCAAAAAAAAACGTTACCAAACATCCAGGTTCATTTGCGATGAAGAGCGATCCTTGTTAGGTTTTAATCTAGTACCAATGCTACTAAAATAAACCTATATCTACATTAACTAAGTGCGAGTGAGTCTACAACATATAGGGTATATTGTTAGAAATACCAGTGAAGGGCTATAAATATCAATAAGTGATTAGAACGATGGAACGAACTGATATGATGTGCTGTTGAAACTATTGGACTGAAGACGTATGGTTCTATGACAGCTGCCTTATTAATTTACAGAGACCATACCGACCTTCATCGCGGCATGAAAGGGCACTTGCCGACCCGACTGATTTCATATCTTCTCTAGAATCATCACTGTCTTGCGATATGGCAGATACTATCGAGCGACTGTCAGAATCATCTTCGAATCCGAGCAGAGAATCAGCAGATAACGAAGAATGATAACTGCAACTTGCATTCTCCTCTTCGTTATCTAATTCTCCCAGTCTATTCGAAGGAAGTTCGCTTTCTTCCGCATCTTGGAGTATTTTGTTCACATTATCGATATTCTCTTCTGTACAAGATTTGAAATGATTGATGTTTACTCCTGATTGACAGACAACAATACGATAAAATTCATTTAATTACCTCCGTTGATAATTGTCGGTTGCTGTGATGAACAGGTTTCGAGAACTGACCTTGCTTTTTTTCGCTGTTGGTGAAAAATAAATAATTCGTTCTTTTTTGAGCTTGTAACGGGAATAGTGATTACAAATTTTTTATGCAAATAGTTGAAACTCACGAATTTGAAAGGAAGACTCCTACTGACAACTTCATTACACCTCCTCGCATTCTCCATTGGCGACGACATGCTCACATCATACCGGTGGTCTGCGCTGGCATTTATTGAGGAACTAGGATATCCAAATGGAGGGGGCAGTGAGACAGCAACTGGAGTGTACATCACATCCTAGTAATTACAAATAACCATCTCAAACAGTTCCAACAACAATATCTGAAAGCAGCTCTAATAAAAAGCAAAACTGTATATTCGCAGTCGGTAATCAAACCACTGGGCTTCAAGGAGGTGATGAGGTACTGATGAGGTACCAACCGCCATGGATTCGCTTTTTGTGATTATTCTCGGTATTTATTCATTATTTTATACAAAATAGTTTACATCACATTCTTCGACAAATATTGTATTGAAACATTTCTCTGGGATTAGGTTGAGACCCATGAGTCACAGCTTTTGTATTATTTGAGGCTTACAAACTCAATGTGAATAATAAGGGCAAATAAGTAGTTCATATGCAGATTATCGACTGTATCATTAATAGCAGGTAGACAAATCGGTAATCACTACAAAATAACTAACCGGGAATTCGGCAAATGGGTTATCATTGTTCCCTTATCATCAAGCATTTGAATTTGAATTCATTTTTGTTTTGAAATGATAAACAATGGACTGGATGATTAAAAAGTAAAAATACTCTCTCACTTTCAGTTCTTTCTTCGTCAGAGCTTTTTCATCAAGAAGAAATTCTGGTTTGATTGCTGATGGTGATATTTGACAAACGCTATGAAATCGGTGTTGCTTGTGAAAGCAAAGTGGATTGCCTGACAAATTCAGCTAAAAACCATAAATTAGTGGTAAGTCAAACATTTACAAATACAGTGGCGCTTGCACACGATCCTGATTTCGTATTTTCCGGACTTCGAATCGCGCTCGCTGTGGAAAGTATGTTTGTGATCGTAGCATGTTAAAAGTGTGCTGAGCGGCCAAATTTGACTCGGGAGTAATTAAAATTGACATTTTGTTTTACACCAACCGGGAAAAACTTATATGAGCTTGCCTTAATACTATGTTAACATTTCGATAACACCAGCATGAATTCACCAATGATCTTGAGATAACTAGCCGCCAAATGGGCCCTTGAGCCAGAGGAAAGGCGGGCGAGCCGAGCTAGCCAGAGTTCAAGCAGAACAAAGTTGAATACGTGTATTTTCATGAGGATTTCACCAGGACCATCAAATCAGTTCAAGCTAACTAGGATTTAAGCTAACCGACATCGAAGAATGAGCTTCGTTTATATTTAGGGCATTTATATGTGTTATTTTTACCTTGAATGATGTGTATATGCTGTTTTATTGAAGTGGGTATTATTTAGGATGGGATCGAAATAGGTATTATGAAAAGGATTGAGTACGAAGTACGATGCACCACTGTACATATATAAAAAGGCAGACAAACCGTCAAACACAATTAGGATTAGCTTACCTCTTGCAGGTTATGAAGATGTCGGAGAGGCTGTAAAGCTTCATGACTAGTGAGCAGATTATAGGACAAGTCCAATACAAGCAAGTTTTCCAATGATACCAGACCTTCAAGCGATGATATTTCGTTGTAGGCTACCAGAAGAATTTGAAGACGCCATCTGGCCGCACCATATATCTGAAATATAAGCAATAAATATAATGAGACCTCTGTATATAAACTAGCATGTGTATGAATACTCCCATTACAAATTGCCCCCATTTCAAATATATGAATAAATTATATTAATGCAATTCATTGTATAAAGTGACAACAAAGTCACACGTTTCAGCTATTTGACTGCTTCCCCTCTGCGGTGTCTATGCCATCTAATTTGAGCACTTCACCTCTGATTAAATATCAATCACCTATTTGAAATAAGCAGTAAATATTCCTCTAGAGTTTATCTAAATAAGAAAATGATTGAAAAAAAATAGGGGACGACTTAATAAAGATCTAGATCAGATTGATGAAACCCCCATTGAAAACGTTTTAATTTAAGAATTTTCCCTAACAAGTAACTCGTTGAATGAATTATATTATTTACAATATTGATGAAGGAAAAAAAACTATTCACTGAATAAAACAGTGCTCATGACTCGAGCGGTGGAGTCCAAATCGGCATCGGAGTTTAAAATTTCTAAAATCGAATATACTCATGTTTTAAAGATACGATAAGCCTTCTTATCATCTCGCCAATGTATTCCAGACGTTATTTTCTCACGATCCTCACAACGCACACTGCAGATCGCTTTCTCCACATATATAAAGTTTTCTCATTAGATAATGAATTATAGTTTGTGGTTTTCTGATTATAAGTTTTCGTTGAGGTAAACTAAATTATGTATGGGGAATTCATAAGCGTGATGTTACGTTACTGGCAAAAAAGGAGAAGCTTACGTGTTGCGTATGAAGGAGGGAAACACATTAGTGCACGGCGATTAATTAATAACGAAATCATATCCAGATTCGGGGTCGGGGAATTAAAATAATTTTTTTTAACGACTTAGCCGAACAGGAGTAAGACCGTGGTAGGTAATCTTCCCAACTTACATGGTGTGAATGTTTGGAATTCTACCAAGTAGTTTCATAAAGGCCCTTTGTAGCTATGTAAATGTTGCCGTTGTTCTTGCCATAAATATATATTGTCTATTTGCTGATGTGGTTTTGTTAATTATTCTTTCCTGACTTAACATGAGGACGATATCTCGATATTGAAACTACTATCCAAGAACCCAAATACATAAGGGAAACTAGACGGCGTTTACAGCTGCATGGTTAAATGCGTAACACAACAACGATAACAAAATTTGCTAAAAAGCTTCATTAGATAAGAGGGTGTACGTCATTAATATTCTAAATATAGGCACGAGTTAACTATCAAGATCTTGTATTTCTATATGGAAATAGATACATACAGCTTTTAGAACAGTTGCAGCATTACACCCATTTTCTCGCATAGAAGGAAACAAATCGGGAGCCAAGGAATCACCACATTACATCTTGGTTCAGTTTGGGAAAATTGATTTACGTAAAGTCCCCACTTAACGTCGTGAATAGGTTCTTGGAAATGCAACTTCGCGTAAAACGAGGAAATGCTGTAAATGAAATATAAAACTATGATCGCTATGGGTATAATGTATTTTTCTTGGAATATGACTTAACACTATGTATTTTTATGTTCTGCATTTCGACGCTGTTCGAATAATTCAACGTGTATACAATGAAAGACATGTATTTAAAATTGTTCAATTGGTTTAGGTATGGTGTAAGTACGATTTAATGGTAAGAATGATGGATGATGATGAGTCGATTCTTTCAGTTAGTCTTGTTCATCGAAACCTGTACCGTTGTTTCACCAAAACAATTACTCATCGTATTATCGGGATTGAATGGTTAAGTTTTTAAGCCCTAGAGGGCACAAGCCAGATTACAGGAGAGCATGAATGTCCAGTATCATTCTGTGCACATCTGCAATAGCGTTCCCATTAAAATAAAATCGATCTTTTCATTACGAACAAGAAATAATTTTTCTTATTAAGCATAATTACTTTTTCGGGGCATCTCGATACGTTCATTAGGAACATGTAGCCTTATATATAGCTTATGTCTCTTAATCGCTATTTCCTAATTGCATATGACAGCTTCAGGTACACAGTGCGAAGGACAACAACACAAAAGCACGGGCTGGAGTATGTATGTAGTAGGAAAGGTCACCTTGGTTTGAACAGAAAGAATTTCACTGTATTGCGTGGCAGATGATAATAATATCAGCAAATTGAGTAGCACACAAAACATAGTTGCCTGCAATCTTATCAGCTTGACAACTATTCTGCAGTACGACTATTTGGTGCATATTTTAGGTAATAAGCTATATACTATCATCCGTTAATATTTAACTAGATACAGCTACCAATTGATCAATTGGAATAGCTCTCGTGGTTTTGAATGGATAGAATCAACGAAATCCTAAAATAATTGTGAGCAGTAGGATATTTTTGACTGTATAAATACAAAATGTTGCACAAACAGCAAGGTTAAGTTGTCTAGCTAGGAGCTGAGACGAAGATATACTTTCCCACCTTATTTTTTAGTTTTTATATTAAAGGCACTCTTACAAATTATCTGTTACAGGAATACCCTATTTATGCGCCTATATATCTTGAGATATGCATGACCGTGTCTACTAAATAAATCGATTACATTTAACAAATTTTAATTTACTTGGCCTGGTATGTTATATTAATCAATACCAAGAAGTATGGAGTTTCTACATTCACTTTTCTTTACTTCCGAAAGTGCTAAGAAGAAACATCAACTTGGCGCAGTTAAAAAATGTTGATGATGAATCACGTCCAAGTATATACAAACAATTCGAAAGTATTTTTTTTAATGTGTCATCAAAATTTCCCACGCAGAATATGGTTTTGTTTACTTCAGGTTATTGGCTATCACACATTTCCTGTTCCAATATACTACGCTTGAAATATCCGCCCTGTATAGTAATATCAGTACAGTGTGTATGTTCCGGAAAGAGCCAATAAATTAGCCTCAATACATATTTGACACCGCCGATACTGATGTCATAGAAAAATGACAGTGCATAAATATCTTTCACTGAAAAGGCGAGAGCAGTCAAGCGTTCAGCTCTTTACTGAATCGGTATTTTGAGCGTGACTGAATACAGTAATGTCTGCCCTACTCTTCTGCTCATGAGTTGATCAATACGATGGCTTAATTGTACAACAGGACGAGGCATACGCATAACCGTGAATGTATAGTCATAGTTCCGCAAATAGTTTCCATTTTTGTTTGCGTTAAATGAAGATAGATTAAGTAGTAGAAACTATAGCGTAATCGAAAGAAGCAGTATCAACGGAGTTTTGGTTACAGTTAGCATTGCTGGATTTGCATCTTATGGTAGATGTTGGAACAAAAATGTATGGAAGCTCTTGTATTTCAACATATATTACATTATTGCGGTAGAGATTTGATAAAAGAGATGTCAAAGACGAAAAAAAGTTGAGCAAAATTACCAGAGGCGACATTCTGAGCACGAAAACTACCGATAAACGAATGAATTGCTGCTTTATCGGATTATAAAACGCCTATGTAATTAGGAAACGTTGCAAAAAAATGTTTGTGTAAATACAGTTCAATGCTGATGGTAATAAGGCTGAAATGTGCCCGAGGGCAACGCGCACAATGACATACTTCTATATAACGCTCACAGGCCTATGCCATTGGCTGCTCCGGCCTTTGTTATTGAAAGCCCTCAATAAGAGGTGTACATTGAAATTGTGTGAGGAAGTCACACAATAGAATCAAGCATAATGGTTTTACTTCATGCGATTCATATTACTGAAAGATTTAGTGCGACGTTAGTGAGCTTATGCAGTTACAGCCGATTGGTATTATATCGTTTAAAGAAGCGAAGATAGACAAAACACATTTTCAACGGTTAAATCTTCTATCATCGTTATTACATGCTCTTATCTTTATATGCAAGAGAAGATTTAGAAGTATGCTCTTACAATAGGTTCTATTGAACACTTACTTCTAATCGCGCGTAATTATACCGTATTGAATACTAAAATGGAACTGAACTTGAAGCGTTTTTCGAATGGTATCTTGTCTAAGTGGAGAGTAGTAAACTCATCGAGACGCAGTCTGGTTAGTTAGCAGTAGTTAGTTTGACAAGTGGAGCGACGTGTTAAAAATGCATTAAGAAAGTGGTTTTCCTTTGAAATAGAACACTCGTGCAGCAAACGTTTTCAGTGACTAATATCGCGACTGTACTCTTTTATAAGCAAGCGTGTGTTTCAGCTGGATAGCTCTAAAATCGATTGGATACGTCATATGGGTTGGAACAGTAGTAAGATTGTATCATGCTGTCAACTGTAACTCGAGTTAAACTGACCGTCTGAAACAGTAATTTTTCTTCTGGATACAGATGAATAAAATTTGTATTGTCTATTTTTAGTTGCAGGGTTTTAGTGATTTCAAACAGGATAGTATTCGTTTTGTATTAGAATACAGTATACGAAGTGATCAGCCTCGGATTGGTAAACCAAGTAGCATTAGTCATAGTCAGCTCTGATGATTTTATACGGCTGGTCTATTTATATATTACCATTTGTGCAAGGTTTCATTTCAGCAGTTACGATATATGCATCTAGGAATATATATACTAAGGTAGTTGGGAATGCGTTCACAGTAAGTTTTGACAGATAAATGAGGCTGTCGTTAATTTAGTCAAATTTTGTACGCAGAAATTACAGCGCCTGCTGTACATATTGTTAGGTAGGGTACTACTCTTTAAGATAAAATGTAAAGAATCTGTCAGAAGCAAGTAAATACGGCGTGGATGTCGTCGTAGTCAATGTTATCAATATTTTATGATCTAGTATCGGATATCTACCGTTTGTACCATGTTCACTTCTGTATATGTATTCAACAGCTGTCAAACTCAAACAAAGGTATAAGCGTCGCTTGCCTCTGAGGGATTAGTTCCCGGTGTAATGATTAAGAACTGTGGCCTTGGTAAACTCCCATTAACGAAACGAAGTCAAACGACCACGTACGATTATTACATTCGAAACTGGGGACTTACCACTCGGGTTCAAATAATGGTCACAAATTCAAAATCAACCGTAAATAACACTCCATAGTGTGTTTGATAGGAATATTATTTGGCATTCCATATTTGAAATATCAAGTTTTCCAACTTTTGTTATAGGCTATATTAAAGTGAACTTGATTATACTCGTTACTGAAATGAGAACTCAAAGAGTACCAATCGGAAACATACGTCACAAGCTGTAGTAACGAATCAAGTGTCTTAATTTAGCTTGGATCTATCACGCCGCATGATACTTGATTTTGTGCCGTTGATACGAAACACTACCTATCAATATGCTGTATTTTTGAATTGTGGTAACGTACCGTATTACAATTTCATTGACAGCTGAAATGAAGAATCAAAGCTCAATCGTGGGCAATGGCTCGATAGTACTATGACCATACAGTGCGATTGATAATTGCTTTCCTATGTTTACTTTCCTTGTCTTCTCGTGTATTATTCAAAGGATTTGATGATAAAACATAGCAACCTTACACCTTAGTCAAGGACAATGAAAGGTTGTGCTTTGGTCTAAGGGTGCTTAGTACAAAACACTTGTACGTCGAACGCTAATTCGTGAGGCGGTGACAAACATTCGTAAACATAGAAGTGCTAAAACATCATAAAAGTGAATTTAAAAGCTCTCAAGTAGGAAAGCCTCGATTTCGTTCACAATTGTTACCTAAGTACGAAGACTGGATGGTAAGATGAAAGAATTTTATTCTGGCATTAATTTCCCGAATTAAATCTTGATCTTTGTAGGTTTTTCAAAGTCAGCTGGAGTTCGTTTGTATGAATTCAGTAAGGATATAGTTCCCTTAACCTCTATTTACTTGCACTACAGTTGGAGAACATTTGTAAATATCGCGAAGAATTACTGGCAAAGCACATTTATTTGTTGTTCAGTGGAGGTAATGCCTTTTTCACGGCTTAAAGTTTGCCCAAGCAAACAAGTTCGAGATCAGGGCGAGTAACGACAGCATTGTTACCAGCAGTTAGGTAAAGTTACGATACAATTAATATATCACATACAATTGCATTAGAGATCCTCATTGTTTTCTCTGCCTAACTTAATGAATAGAGCTTTACAAATGGATTTGTATAACAGGCTGTGTAGCGGCTCTTGAGAATTCAGAAAAAAGGAAGGAAACGTCAGCTCAATTGATCATCCATTGTATAATATTATCATGGATATTTAAATGGACATATGGAGAATTATATTGCAGTCAGGATACTAAACCATACGGTTCTATCTATACCTAGGATTATTTACGCTGAAATTAAACCAGAAAACATAAGACAACTCAAGTAAATGCGTTGGTTAACCACTTTGGCACGTGACCACGCGAGTTGCGGTTCCGTGGAAATAGTTTTCTGTAACCGGTGCTGTAGCTTCGTGAACAATGAAGCTTTAACGGGATATTTTATTTTCAAGGTGATATTTTATTCGATATGAGAATTGTACGGTGACATAAACACTGTCAAATTTTTGCTGTCACTGTCACAACTACGCAATGAAACCAGACTTATATCATAAACTGGACAAGGACGAAGGTAGTGAACAGCAGTATTGCAGTTGCAGCGATACGTCAAGACCGCGCGTCCTGAAAAACTTTGAGTATTGCAATTTCAATATAAATTTTTGGAGAAGGTACGGCCGTTCTATGACGACGGACACACGAACTACAAATCTAACAATATTCATGGGCTACCTTACGAATATTAACATTACCAAACTTTTATATGTTTGGCTCGTGTTCACCTGCTTTTTACCCAACACTGTCACGGTTAGCGGGTCAGCGGCGCGCGATACTAAATCTATGCAAGGTAATGAATACCAAAAGGTAATGGAACCAGATCAACGATTCTATAAAAGAATGCGTTACTCGGACTGGACTAGAAGATTTCTGCTGCCAAATAGTAAAGACCGCAACGCCAACTCGTTCAACAAGCATATAGTCGCCAAACGTTATCAGGAAATCGCCGAAAAGTTCCCGCACCTACAACAATATCATAAAGTTTTATCCAATCCTACTAAATCTTCCTTCGGTGCTAATTTCGACCGCGGGTCAACAGAAATAACTGGGATGTGGGCGGTAAAACTCAAAATTGGACCCGAAAACAACAGCCGCGATAGATTAGATCAGGCTGCGGAAAGAATAGCGATGCAACACGGCCTTGAGAATCACGGCCAAATAGGAGAATTAAAAGGTAAGCACCGCAGGATGATTTTGCCGATCCCAAACGATAGTGGGTCTGTTTCACGGGGGAATATTTTCTGTTCATACAGGTTACTACCTCTTTACGAAAAAGGACGTTTCGAAAACTTGGACCACGATGGCTTCCGCCGTGGTACAAGAAGGCGGGAGAAGAAGCGACAGTGTAACCGCGCCTACACTTAATGACCGACAAACAGATAGCTATCAGACGCCAGAGACAACGCTATACACTACAACAGGTAAAAGGCCCTTCACCTTCGTACAATAACCAATCATACATATAACTAGCGTGGTTTGGAAAATCGTGTTTCACTCCTTTTGGTTCCTATAAATAGTACAAATAGCGCCAGTATTAGGCGCTAATTAGCGCCTTGCATATCTTGCGGTTCAAAAAGAATGACCTCCAAGTTCTGTTTCATATTCAGTTCGGTTCAGCCGAGAGTAACAAAGTATCGGGTTGTTCAAAGAGCGCCACTTCAATTACGACTCCCTGTTTGTAGTGGTTTTTTTTCAGCTAAAAATGGACAAAACTGGGCCAATATTTTGTGCAACTAGCCCGAGGCACAAGAAACGAAATTGTTTATAGCTCACCATAAGATTTGATCGCTAAACACAAATATATTTTATCTTTTAACATTGTAGAGATATCTTATTTTTGACTTGGACTGGAGAGACGTTTGAACGAATAAAAGAGGAATTACGATTGAGATAATAAAAACATCGGATTATTTATATGTTACGACCAGTAGCATACAACAGTTAGAAAAAATACGTTATGAAACCTCTTTTCACTACCAATCAAGTTCTTTATCAACGCATATCAAAATTTGTACGAGTTTGTACTCCATTCCCTGACGAATTGATGACAATACAGATCCTTGTTTCAAACACAAGGCTCGAATTTATGAAGGAAGTCGTGGCTATGTCAATAGTACTGGGTGTTTAATTCACTCTTGGGTAAAGCTATCGTCATATTCCCATTTTACACAATTGGGCTGCGCATTCGTGAGAACTTCAATCTGTATTCATGTCGTAACTAATTGATTAAGTCAAATACACCACGCGTGAAAAGCAATCGAAAATTAATTTTCTGCGCTATCGCAACTCCCAATGAACAGGGCCATCTGCCGTTCCGACCAGTTTCCTTTCGACGGTCTACTGCGTTGACTGCCAATGAACGCACATAACCTACTTTAAGAACGTGATAAGGTAGATTTAATTCAAATGTGTGCTTCGCAACAAACTTTTATTACAATAGCGAACCGTGACCCTAACGGGATATTTCGGGTACCGTTGTCATGCTATATTCGCATCAAGCTCAAAATAATAGGTCATGGCGATAAAATAATACGATTATACGTAAAATATCTAAATTTATTACCGTACTTATTCCAAACCCTACATTTTCATCACTTACGGGCTGCAGACAACATTCTAACATGCTGTAGATCGTTCTAAATTTCTTTAGGCGGTAATAAAAGGCAAGCAAATGTGCGATGTAATGATTACGGAATGAACGACTTTTTACGATCCCACAACTAAACAGTAATATTTAATTCACGGCTCAAAATCAAATTAATAACGTTATTGTCACGACTGGATATTTTACAGAAACATGGACATCTGCAGTAAGCTTGACGCCCACAGAATCTACAGTAAAAACTACGATGACACCAACGATTTCACTCCAAGACGGAGAGTTAGAACCGGGTTTGGCATCTCGACTTTTCGAGCCAACGCCGAGTTGGAACGTTGAACAAGGACTAAGTAAGCACAATCAAGTCGAATGGCAAGGTCACCAGGTAAAAAATGACTTCTACAGCAACTAACAGTAAAAAAAACATACTGAGCAAGAGAAGCAAGCTATATTATAACACACTCAACTCCTGCTATATTCAAGTATGTAAAGTATTCTCCATCATGAAGGTTACACTACATTAAATTCTGAATAACATTTAAAAATAACATGAAAGCAATTAAAACTGAACTGATATTGTATGGGTATAAAGCTAAGTTAACGAAAAGCCTCATTCCTTAAACTAATCGAGGGAGCTGATGGAAAGAAATCCACTTTGATCTTTCACATATATGTCATTACAGTTCTTGATAACAAATACCTGAATTTTAGTGGTTTATATTCATTTTCCAGGTCCTATTGACAAGGAGCAAAAGAGAACTGATTCGACCCAAACAAGCAAGTGATAGTGATGCAGAACTACATAATAAAGCAACAGTAACAATGCAGGAACAAAAAACTAGAACTTCGACTTTGGTCACAACGATCCATGAAGACTATCACAATATAACAAAAAATGACACTGTTAATGCAGGCGTATTTAAACTTTTCAAAACAACTGCACCTTCATTGAAGCACGCAAAACCCAGTTCGTCATCTCGTCCATTCCTGTCCGCTGAAGAAAGAGCTAGACATGAGTTTTACGAAAAATACATGAGCCATAATTCACACTCCGTCACATTAACTCCACAGCAAGTCGAGGTAACTCACAATCAGCATTACAAAGACATGGTTGGGGGATCAGCAAGCGGAGGCGGTATCGGAGGACGAAGGATGGGAATCGGTGATGATGAGGAAGAATCTGCAGGGGATTGGTGGTCGCTCAATCTGGCAAACACGATGCGGAGCGAAGAAAATAACGGAAAAAAAGAATTTACGTCCAAATTTCAAGATCCTTTATATGGGCGTCAGTGGCACCTTAAGAACCACGTCAGCAACAGTGACACCGGCGATTGCAATGTTACGGGCGTATGGGACCACGGGATCACGGGCAAGGGTGTTGTGGTGGCGGTAGTAGATGACGGAGTACAATGGGACCACCCGGATCTAATACAAAACTACTGTCCTGAAGGAAGTTTTGACTTAAATGCGAACGATGACGATCCTATGCCAGTGAGAGATAGCAAAGAAGAAAATAAACATGGTACGAGGTGTGCAGGTGAGATCGCTGCAGCGCCGAACAACCATTGCGGGGTCGGTGTAGCTTACGGGGCTCGTTTTAGCGGCATACGGATTTTAGATGGCCCACTAACAGATTCCATGGAAGCGGCAGCATTCAATAAGCATTTGGATATTAATGATATTTACAGGTATGTCGAAAGGTGGATACTTAACAGGGTTGTGAAATACATGATATATATATATATTATATATTACATTACCAGTTGTTCATGGGGTCCGGAAGATGATGGAAAAACTGTGGATGGACCACATCCACTTGCCCAGGCAGCGCTAAAGCATGGAGTAGTTGCAGGAAGACGTGGATTTGGGAGCATCTATATTGTTGCCAGTGGAAATGGGGGTCATAAGGTGAACGAAGTTTATTTGATTATATGTATTTTAGGCATTTAACAAGTAATAAGTGTCCAGTAAGTTGAAGCCTGCACTTATTCTGCTATGACCAAAAATTAAAGTGATATTATCTCTCCCTGAAGGGCGATAATTGTAATTACGATGGATACGCAAATTCTATATACACCATAACGATCGGGGCAGTTGACGAATTCGGGAGAGTTCCCAGCTACGCTGAGGAATGCGCGTCCATGCTCGCCTGTACTTTCAGCAGTGGAGCTGGAACCGAAGGTAATAAACATCTCATACTAAATATGATCCAATTGTAGAACAACTAGAAGATTCACCAATTTTACATTCATTCATTATTAAATATTCATGACAGTAATTAGCTAATGTATGTTCACCAATTATTTATATTCTCTCACAGATGGAAACGTCAGAAAGATTGTTACCACAGATTGGACTTTGGGAAAAAACAAAAAGCGAACCGGAGGCTGCACTGAATCTCATACAGGGACGTCAGCAGCGACGCCGCTAGCAGCCGGTAAGTACCGAGTACAATCACAACTTTTGCACCATCAAAACAAAAACAAGGGGAACAATTCCAAAGACTTGATAAGTACTCGAGTATTACTATGATGTGATCTAACTGATTGTATTTGATGTAGTCATTTTATTCTTTATAACTGAACTCGTTCTAAAGCTGACATTGTGGGTACTGTGTATCCGTTGAGGTAATGGTGTATTATACTATTTCCTCCAAATTAACACATACCAGTTATAAATGTATTTTTTCACGAATCTAACAGCAGCAATCTTGTTCACAAACTGCAAATTGCAATATGTAAGAAATATGAATATTATCTATGAATTTGAGAATGGAAGTGACAAGTATATGATCCCGTAACGCATGATCTGCGAGGATGTCAATACAACCTATGGTCCATAATTATCCAATTATCCATCACAAATAAGTTGAATTAGATCAACAGACAGCCCTATTCCAGGACAACTATACACACAATCTATATACGATGTAGTTACACAATTTTTACGATTTGTTTTGTACAATTTCTGTGGTTTCCATTCCCGACCACAGATCCGACAAGTTCCACAGCGACAAATGAAAAATATTCGGAACATCAGACATAATTTAGGCCTTATTTTGAGGAATAAATGATATTTCACAATAATTTTAATGCTTAATATTGCTTAAGCATTTTCACAGGATAAATTGCATTGGAAAAGAGCACCAATATTCATTATCAACATTGCATATGTAATTCTATGAATATCATTTTACCAAAAGTATTTGCCACCACCAAGCCCCCATAATCATCTAAACAATTCTGATTCATTGTCAGCTATGCACCGTTAACAATGCAGACACGGACTCTTCCATTATTTATAAGATTTGTTATTATAGCAATTCTGCTGCAAGCGAATGATGGCTTAATAATTTATAGGCCTTCAGAGTGAAAAATCTAAATAAATGCTGAAGGCAACTTTCGTAACGCTTCGTACTGCCCTCTTACAATAACAGGTATGGTGGCGTTGATGCTCGAAGCAAGACCATGTTTAACGTGGCGTGATGTACAGCATATCATCGTCATGACCGCTATCAAGATCAAGCCTGATAGTGAGGAATGGACTACAAACACAGCAGGCTTTCACCACAGTGATAAAAGAGGGTAGGTGCTAACAAATTAATCGGATTAAGTAGCTTGATAGTCTCATGATAAAAGCGGTTTAGTAGTGGAGGAAACATATATTTCTCGGCTATTGAGTGCTGCATTCTACCATGCATAATCCAGGAATTTTTAGCTAGCAAATCGTCGTGTGGATTATCTAAGGAAATAAATAAATACCGTAATAATGATAATGCACATTTTATTCGAATTGAGGTTAATCAAGAGATGTGGATAATAATACGTTGTGAAATACGGTATATATATTGATAATGCTTTTCCCTCGTTGAAAAATACTTAACGTAGTTACATAGTACTTAGGGGATAACAAATTAGTTGATGTCTATATTACCTATGTAATTACAATCATGTTAATTATCACTATCCGTCACACCAAACAAAATTAACTACCTAATTAATTTACATAATTGCTGGAATTATACTATGTTCTATAGGTTTGGATTACTCAGTGCATGGAGGATGGTAAACGCAGCAAGAGTTTGGAGATCGGTACCATGGCTAACATCGCTAAACTTTGAATGCCCCGATCGACGCCGTATTATTCCTAACGTGAAAAAGCGTGCGCTCATCGTCAAAACACTCGTGTCTGAAGAGCAGTGCCAAAACAATTTGGTTTTCTCTTTAGAACAAGTCTTGGTAAGTTGTGGCAAGAGGCACATACGTTTTATGTTAGTGAATATAGGGTACTGATTTCACTGCGATTTCAGGTAACTGTAGATATCGAGCATCCGAGAAGAGGCGACATATTTATTACTTTGGTCTGTCCCAGTGGAACTACCTCAGTTATCGGCGGACCCAGGAAAAATGACGACTCATCGAACGGCCTTTGGAATTGGACGTTCGCGACAGTGAAATGTTGGGGTGAACATCCTTACGGCACTTATCGGTAAGGAAGCAAAGGCAAATTTGGGGACTTGGTACATGTAAGTATGGTGATTGTTGATTATTAATCATCACAAATACATTTACCAGGTTGATAATTCATGATACAAAAGACAGGCCTAAGCTTATGGCTGGCGAATTGAGACGCTGGAAATTAACACTCTATGGTTCAACATTGACAAAGGAGGACATAATGGTAAACTATATGATAACGGCTTGTAACACTGCATAAATGTTTCACAATATACATGCATAAATACTGTATACAAAACCCTAATAAATTTTACTTTCCATTTTTCAATGCTCAGAAACAACAGGAAAGAGTTGAGAAAGCAATGAATGGCGAGCATCTCAGCCCCTACAATGCACAGACATATCCACCGCAGGGAAATGTCAGCTCTAATGAAAGCGCGCCAGAAGCAGCGACACTTATAACTACTCAAATCGGTTATTGTCCGCCATTCGAACAAAACTCGTACGACAACTTGTCACTGTTGGAAAAACCACCGACTGAAAGAACTTTGAAAATGATTGGGCTTTCGGGTATCATTTTCCTGTTGTGGGCAATATACTGTGCGATTGATATGGGTGGTTTGATACGCCGGGGAACGCATTCAGAAGGTCAACAGCGAATAGTGACAATCGTGAACAATCCGATGAAAAATATCAATTTACCTCTCAAAAGCCAATGTTCTGACAACATGAATTTATTGGATTCTGTTCACAAACATGAGACATTCACAGATAACTATCCTGCCACTTGGTGGAACAATTTTAACATGTGGATGACAAGAAAACTAAAGCATAGAAATGGTGATATCGACATTCATGACGCTTCCATTAATTTTAGCAAAGAAACCAAATACTTGTTATCAACAACTCAAGAAACTACATAGCAATTCCTGTCTTGATATAGATTTCAAATATGCTGTTTCATATCACTATGGTGCGTCGTGACTCCATTTTACGGAGAAGAATCTGAGCTACCTCATAATACTGACAAGTTCAAGCAAATATTGATGGCTAGCTCGACAGTGTGAATATTATTTGTGCAATTTACTTAATAATCCGTTACTAAATTTGCTGAACCAAAGAAAACATTTCAGGTGATGGAAAGTACTTATCCCGAGTCTCATTTAAAGGTGTATTGCAAAATCCTTACTTAGGACTTAACGTCTACTGACTTGGTGAACAGCAAATGTTCAAGCCTTGGAGGCTTCATGGTACATGGTTCTGTTTGGAAAAGATTTTCTTTCCTAACAATAACGGTATATTCTCTTTAATGCTATATTATTTTCATTTATTGCACGTCAAGGGTATCGCAATATACATGTTTTTTCTGCCAATGACATAACATGGGACTATTTTACAGAGAGGAGATGCATGATATCAACTCAATATTGCTTTCTAATAATGTTCTACAGTCACTTCAGTAGTTTTGCAGTGCAATTTGATATAATTACTAGCGACAATATTAGTCAAGTGATATAAGTGAGGCTTTCTAACACATGAGAACGCGTTTTTCGCAGAAAATATCTCGTATATCAAGTGGTTCTTTGCCCACCTCTGTTTTAAAGCAGTGGTTCTCAACCTTTCTATGCTTGCGGACCAGTAACATAAAACGTGGTTACTATTAACAGTAAACCGAAATTAAGGCGGGAAATGGCGGCAACTCGCACTTCAATCAACAAAACTATCTAGGATTGTTGCAAAACCATTTTGTCTAGTAAAGTTGTTTCATGATAATACAACAGTATAAGCGTAATTCGGTAGTGAAACTAAGAAAGATGAGATGCACTTAAACGTTATTTAAATTTGATTCAAATTCAGTGGAAAATTAGCTGTTGTTTCATTGACAATGTGCGAGATAAGCGCGGATAGATATACAAAACATGTTTGGTTACGGCATGTACATTTCTAATTGAAGTATATAAATGACCATGTCTTCTATGCAGACCGGCCTGAGAATTAACGCGGACCGGTGCTGGTCCATGGACCGTCGGTTGAGACCCACTGCTCTAGAGCATGACTCACTATTTAATTATTTGGAATAAACCTTGAGTTGGCTTTATTACAAATTTGCTCCAGTTAGTTTCCTCTCTCGATACACATTCCAATCCAACCTTACTCTTATCTTTATTGTTTTTTTGCGCTACAAAACTATTTGCAGTGAATGAATAAGATTCGTTTATTAACAATTCACCGATCGTTACGTTTTTTCTTCCCATGACATCATAACCATTTTATTCTACTACTGTGACGGGTAAGCGTACGATTTACCTGCATTACTTTTTTCTTTGTTATTGACAATGCAGTGTTTGGTATAATACATTTTACAGTTAACCGCATCTTACATTCTGGCTCTATAATTCAGGTTACAGAAGATAGAGGAGCCTCATCTAAACTACAGTAAACCCTTGACAAAGTGGCAATGCTTGCGTGAATGTAAATTTAAAAACTTTTTTTGACTTCCAACAATAATGTTAGGACCATAAGGTTACTGTAAGGTACTGTACAATCAATATTGTAGTACAACAATCTGTAAATAATCCAATATAACACGTGAGTAAACGTTCTAGCATGAGCTACCAAGGTCACGACACGACGACTACTAAGGGAGTCGGTAGCAGCTAGGCAGGAAAGTCATTACGACTTGTCAAATATACCAACTGAGCAAGAGCTTATTGTACTTTGTGTTACAATTCATTAGCCATATGATACAACACAGGGGTTACAAGAGATAGTGTTCTGTTACGCAAAATCATATTTATCTATAGAAGTTCAAGGTTTGATAAGATATCTTTATTACAGCTTTTACATAGGTGTGGACTTTTTCCCATCTTGATGAGCTAGTAACTAGCTTCAGGTGACAAGTTAGGTTATGAGCTTCCAAACATTTATGATAAATATTATCTGTGAAGGTAGGCTAAGAGAAGATGACAAAGATGAGGTGAAATTCACACAGCATCCAGCTATAAATTACAGTAATCACTGGTCTTAGCGTTGATGTTCTCACTGAGTCGAGTTTCAATAACTTTGAAGCTGCAATTCTATAATGAAGACTTTTTTGTGTAAAAGTGAGTCTTCCACAAGAAAGATAGCATTCCGCATTACCAAATTTCAACTTTCTAACACTCAATAGTCTTTCAGGCTTATTTCTGACACATTTCAAGATACGCTATTTTGCTTGCTCTCTCTACCAGATGAAACTGTTTATCGCGGACATAGAAATAAATAGACGGATAACAAAAAGGAAAATCTCTAACCTTCACTTCCTTTAGTCTGTTGAAACTCAGATTCAAGTGAGTGAGTTGCTCAAGAAAAAGTTGTTTATCTTCAAAATCAGTCAATTTGTTGAAACTGAGATCAAGTTGTTGAAGGCAAGGCACAAGTTTCTAGAAACAAATTATTGACTATTATTGACAATAGGAAGTAAAATATAACCATCATATAAATATTCCCCATGGATATTCAGACAGTACACTTATTACCTATATACATACGCAACATGTTCAGAAATTATGGTATATCTTGAAGAGCTATGAACTGATACACTGACTCCCTGTAAAACTGTAAAATCTGATACTCTTGCATCGAATTAGAACCTAGGTGGTTAGTATGTGCACCGGGTCAGATTTGACTGACAGGATATTTTATGCCCTCAACCACGTGTCACAGAACCAAACCCGGATTTCGTAAGAATATTTTATAATCCATAGGGAAAGAATTTTCGATGCTACTACAGTATCCGGCTAGCTCATTTTTTAGGGTTTGAATTAAGGTAAGGGTTGGTGAAAGCAAAATTTATTAACTAAAAATTATTGAAAAAAGAAATTATAAGCTTAACCTTGTCACCAACCATTACCCTAACCCCCCAAAGTGAGGTAGGCCACATACTACCATACTTTTGAGTGTATTACCCTTACCATGTATAACCCGCACCCTTGCAAAATCAACCCTTTTCGTTTTAAATTTATTACATAACCCGCAGATAAATCCAGCGTTACTATGTACTTACCAAGTTACTACTAACTACGCATTAACAAATGCGCCACTCGCATACTCACACATGCGTTACTCACAGCACATGTGACAGAAGACAATCGAACAAAGAAACATAGCAAGTCAAGTCAAAGGTTAACGAATGTGAACCAACACAAGAGATCTCGTAAAAAAATCATTCATCACCGAATTTTCTCTTATAGAAAAACAGAAGCACTTAAAGCAGATTATCTACAAAATATATGATTTTATTCGATTCTATTCCTCGACATTTTACATTCGTGGGTCCAGTAAACAAAACAGACAATAAGTCCTTCGTGTACTGGAAGTTAAAAATTAATAGATATAAGGTACATAATCGAAATAGATTACAAATTTTTCAAACACAGCAAAATTTAACTGATATTGATAAAATTGATGTTTGTTAGGATGTATGCATAGAATATTTAAGATATTTAGAATTCGTTAAATTAGGGTATTGTGACTTGTTTACTACCCGGAATACTGGAGCTTACAAGAGTGCAAGACTTACAAGACTTATAATCTTTACTTACCAAACATAAATCTAGGATTGTGAGGGATGAATGCGTGACGTGGAGCGCGTATAAACAAGGCCATGACATTGGCCCACTCTCATCTACACAGCATTTGGAGAGTAGTGTATGCAATGAATTGTCACTCCTGCAGAAAAACAGTGCATTATATCAATTCTTCCTAATACACAATAACTTTCCCAATCCAATATTAGATGACCAAGCTAATTTTGACATCTGCCAATCTTGAAATTCTGTTGGATGATCATCCAGTGGCAACTCACATCCTAATGGAGAGCCGGAGGTCACTGACAGCTAATTTTACTAAGATGGCGCAAATTAACAAATTGGAGTAAGCTTGTGCTGGAGAATTTTTTTGCTGTTGACTTTATTTTAATCTATGTGCTGAATAATTTTTGAACATAAGTTATGGAAATTTTTGCGGAAGCCTGCTACAATTGCAGCAAGAAGTGTGGAGCGATTCTTAAAAATGCTACTTCACTCATTTCCCACTCTGTGGTAAAGGTTTACATTTTATCCTCATTGTATAGGTCGACATCCTAGTATTCGATAGCTTGCTAAGTTATAATTCAACTTTTACGCTGGTATTTACGCCATTCATTATTAATGACTCAGTAAACTTACTTTTGGACGATGAGAGAATCGAGGTGAGAGCTAAGGGCCCGTAAACCTTTCAGCTTAGTAACGCATGGGCCGGTGATTTGAAGATGTTTCAGTGAGTGAAATAAACTTAAATCCACTATGTGATCATCGAAAAATGTGATCTGTTGAAAGACATGAAATAAAATAAGTACTAGTGTGGATTCTCGCCTAGCGTAAGCTAACCTATCTTAACGTAACCAGATTCTCAGAGGGACCTCGGTACTGCACTAGTTTGAAATATACATCAATAACAATGGCTGAGATGAATCCGATGAACAATATTTTGTAAAGCATATGTTTCAGGGCCTGAAAAATGCCCATACCAATAAATATTAATTTTCGTTGCTCTAGTTTCCACAGGAATCTTATTTCAAGGTTTAATCATTCAGAAAATAAGATATTTACTTCCTGCTCGACAACAGTCAGAATGTAAACTCTTGCAATTGTTATACTAAAAGTTACTGCTTCTATTTAATTGCAAATAAACTTGAAACTTTACAGTACGTATTTACCAGGGCTGTGGAGTCAGTAAACCCAGAGGCTATCAAGTAAACTATACAAAATTAGATCCTATCTGATATCACTGGCATTCGATCATAACTGTATACTGATCACAACCATGACTCATTATTTAAACTTCGGTCAATACTATGAATGCACGCAAGGTCCGTAAATTATCTGTCACATTATATTTTATTAGAATTTATGTAACAAATTTCTACTACTACAAACTTTAGTCTTCATTGGTGGAAATTAAAACACTTACTTTTAAATCTTGCAAATTTCGAATACTGTCTAGTAGTCTTTCCAGTTGTTCCCATATACTGCTAGTTGAATTACCGATTTGTGTTCTGTCATGAATATGTGCGATTGACCTGCAAAAATAAAAATATATTGTATTTACTTCAGCCTAACTTCTACATACTTCAGCCTAAGTACTGCTGCAATGAAATTCCCTGTTATTAGGGTCATTATGCCTCTAATACAGCAGGCCTTAAGTCATTATTTCACAAGTCAATTTGCTTTAATTCGGAAAGATTGGCTGTACAGCATTTTTCAAGTGCTGTGCTCCTTTTTGCCACCTGACGACCCAAAACATTACCACAAAGTATTATTGTATCTTTATTCATAACATTATTGTTTATAATGAAAAATATTTTATGATATTATATTTTATAAACACAACGATTTAAGGATGATAGGAGTTCTTTGTTTTCAAGTCATACGTATATGTGATTTGTTAGGCCTGGAATGCCAAGCATTATGACTTACGACAGTTTACTGTATACAAGTTTGTTGGGGTTGAACAGTTGTCTTGGTACCACAGGCACTTGATTGGCTTTTTATAATAAATTATTGAATTCAGGATGAAGTCTTATCAGTTCTGCAGATATTGAGTCAGATTGGGCAGGCGCAAAAGAGGCAATGAAGGAGAAGGAACAATAACAACGTATCATCTAACATAGATTACGCAACACCAACAACTTATACGGTTCGCCTCAATGTTACTTACCTCTGACAAAATGATAAATATTGAGACGTGGCGTGAAATATTCTACTTTTCGTGTCTGAATCTTGAAAGTCCCGATAGAGAGTGAAGTATTTGTTAAAATTTTCCAGTATTGTTTTATACTGCGATACATCTTCCATTTGGTTTATCTAAAAGTTATAAACAGATTTAAGATGAGAGCAAATAAAAACTAGGTTAATTTGGTATATCCCGCGTCGAGCTGACTGGCACAACGAATTTGCAATTTTACTACCACACTTCCGTTATAAGGATCAGTTTGGGGGTGCGAGATGATTATTGTTCGAATCAACTGGTGTGATACACCACTGAAACTACCACGGGGTGTACACTTCCGTTATTAGGGTAAGTTCGGAGGTGTGAGATGGTTACTGTTCGAATCAACTGTGTTTAAATTATATATTTTCAATATAAATCAAACTGAGTTTGTAGTTCATCTTTCATTCACACCCGTATTCATATCATCAATCAAAGAAGGCCCCGACTGATACAGTACCACAAACTATGAGCCATACTACCGTTGGACACTACAGTTGCATCCGCCACGCATCAGGACTAATACCATTGGTAGTCAATAGCATTAGTGCTACTGTATTAACGAGGGTAGTCCTATTGGGTGACGGATGTAACTGTAGTGGGCAACAGTATTAGTGATTTAATGTTCATAGTTCAGTACTAGTCCTATATACAAGTTTGTTTGGATTGGTGTTAGTTAGCTTATATACATAATTTGAATTTTGTGACGTCATAACAAATCGCCGCTGTTGTTGTGGAAATGAAAGACGCCCCCTACATGTGCCAACCTGCTTGGTACCGTATACACGAGAATTACAGATGTAAGGGTGTCTCTAAATTGGCTGTGGCACAGTATGTGGGCTATGGCAGAATATGGTGGGTATCCTAAGATAAGTTCCCTGTATCAAAAACTTTTCGAACCCTCATGCACTGCATCGACCCCTGCATAGCTGCCATATTACGACATAGCCGAAATAATCTACTTGGACATTTTAGAGATACCAGGAGATTAACAATCTCTACTCTATTAGTTTTGTGGATCTAAAATAATACACGTTACTCACCAGTAATTGTTGCAAAATCAGCAACGAGGAAATCGCTACAACAGCAGAGAAAAGTTTAGAATTGCTTCGACTTTGACAACCTTTAACCTATGATCTTTGTACAGGCCACAAGATGTCAGTAGTACATACTTTCGACAAAGGTCATACCTACTCTGCAGCATCNGGAAATTATTTGAGTTTGCCACCGTGGTTTGTTCCCAAAGTATTCTAAGTTTATATGTACAAATTCTCATCATGGCAGAAGGAAGTGGTCTTGCTAAACATCCAGAGTACTATGGTCACAGAAGTAAGTATATTGTTGCTACTTTCCTATTTCATAATTCTTACTTTATCGTTACTTTAATCAGAATTCTTCACGATGGCGAATATGTTTTTTGTTTTTTTAGTTCAGCCTGGGATGAAACTACCAGGCGACGTTCGCAAGCTAAGAGATATAAAAATCTATGAAATTCCAACTTGGTTTATGAAACGTGACTGGAGCCCATTAGGAATGTACTTTTCAGTGAAAAGATGTAAGTGTAGTTACCGTTTTAAAATTGTTTTGGGGGGTTTTCAGAATCAAACAGTCCTAGGACAAGAACAATATATATCTAGATACATGAATTTTTCAATAATCCATGTTATTATTTGATTTTTAATGTCACAGTAAATTAAGAAAATTTGGTAAGCAAACCGTAGGTTATCTTTACCTATCCCCCTACTAACATACAGCCCTAACTACAGGCATGCTGACTTGCTTTTTACAACGATACTTTATTAACTATACAAGTAATTCTTGTTTTATATTTCAGTCAGGAACAGACTACAAACAAAATACTTTTTTGTAAAAGGTCCTGGTGCTAACTTGTTAGCCATCTGTGCAGTGTGGATGGGAATAGCCTCTTATGCCATGGCACATAACGGATTAAGTAAGATTTTACAGTACAAACATGGAGTTGTTTTAATAGCCTGCAATAATTGGTGTTTTTTTTTACAGAGGGAGAACGTCTGCGCAAGTACCATTGACTTTGCCTCACCCGTTGAAGAATTTGCTTTGTTTTTTGATCGGTCTATATATAAAATTAGAAATTTGAAGTTCAATAAAACTTGGATTGGATACATCTAGATCTCTTGAATGTGTATTTTATTCTAGTACATGATTAATTTTAGAAAACAGTTTTTATCTGATAAACAAGAAAGAAAATAGATTTCTTTACTACTGATATATATTTTATAGTACTTAGTATTTCATGGCTACTTAGATCCACGATTACATTCCTTCAATGAAATACATACTAACGCAACTCAGTTCGGAATGCTGGATGGCTATCATACTGTTGCAGCACTTTGTAGTAATTCCTCTTTCATATATCATTTAAAATCCAATACAAAACTTCAACTATTATGAAAGACATGCAAATAGACACTATCATTAATGATTTCAAGTTACACAGCATACATTTTAAGATGAGTCTTTTTATTTGTCTCAGGAGAACTATTCATCTTTAGCATGCCAGTTATCCCAAGTAACATATCATCATCTCGATTGTCATCGTTAACTACATTATCCTCATCACATATATTTACAGAAACAGTCCTAAAATCAGCCTGAGGATTAACACTTCTTTTTGTATCACGAAACAGCACATTTTACACAGTAATATCGAATTGCCTGTATATATGGTAAAGTTACTACCAATTGAAGTGAAAAATAAAAAACATTGTAGCATTTAATACAAACATATTTGGCAGTATAATTACCATTTGGCTGCTAGAATTCGACAGAAAAAATAATAATAATAGAGCAATTTAAAAAGGAATTTAACAATAACTAGCATTAAAATTCTGCCAAGTTGTCATAAATGAAAGCACCATTCCTGGATAAATCAAACTACATTTTCATCTTTTTTTAACTGAATTTATTCCCCTATTCTTCTACTAAATACTGATATTTATTTGTAGAACCATTATCAGTTAAGGTAACAGTCTTTTGCAAATGTCCGATGCTTTCTCCTTTTTGCATTCCACCTTAGCTATTCGAGATCCAAACTGAATCGCTCTTTTCGGCAAAACAGCTGTGTCTCTGAGACCAAGGACATAAGCACTTGCTCTTAATAATAATTTCTCTCCAAGTCCTCTGTCATATCTCAAATCTGCCTTATAATACATAGGCATACTATTCAGAAATGAAATAACGTTCTCATCCAAATAGGGCAATCGAGCTTCTCGTCCATGATCGGCAATGATCCTGTTATCCCGCCCCAGATTCCTCTGAGATATGCGCTCCACTTCCATTTGGACTTCTAGCACAAGGCCTCCCCAGCCACCTCGTTTGTACGCGGTTCTGTGACGAGAATACCCGGCTAACTGTTCGTCGGCACCCATTCCACATAGCAGAACTTTTGCTCGACAGACATGATGTTCATCAGGCGCAGAATTACAAAAAATCTTTCCATTTCCTTTTGACGCAAACCAAAGGGCACATGCAATACTGTCATCGAGAACACTGACCAAAGGATGAGTTAAGTCTGCTATTTTTTTCTTTCTTTCTGACTTCAATTCTTCTATCGTGACATCTATTTCAACAAAGTTCCAACGTCTATTCGGACATACTTTTCGCAGTTCATCAACAGCTGCCCTACCAGTCCTTCTATCAGGCACATCAAATTGCTTCAACATCTCGTTCTTTGTGTGGTTTTGAAAAGCAACATTCAATAAATCTATTGGCTGGTCAAGTGGAATATATTTATCAGCTAACAAAGCAATTACAGTACAGTCGACGCCTCCAGAAAACAAAACTCCAACGCTAGATTTAGCACCGAGTCTCAATGGCACATTTTCGACTCGTTTTTGCACAGCACTCTCCAGTACTGTGATGAATTCCTTCACCAGATCCCAAATTTTTTGCTCGTCACATATCCGGACTAATTTTTCTACTGTAGAAATTGCTTGGTCGTTTTCAAATATAAGGAAAGATGGAATATCAGTAACTGATTGGTTAAAATACTCCACAGAAGTGCAGATAGGTTTCATCTGATAAATACTCTTGTCAAGTGATAGTGAAGGAGTATCTTTGTCAAAGGACAACATAACATCTAGTTTAGTGAAACTAGGTCTAGTAATGGAGTGCCAAGGATAACACTTCACAGTGAAGGACTCATCTAAGGTATTGATACAGTACAAGCCATGAGCTGGGATTTCACTCCATCCGCCAACCTTGTTCTCACACCGTTTTCCGACGGAAGATAACTCGAAGGTTTCACTGTTCTTTCTCAATAGAAGACTACGGCGACCAAAGTAATCTCTTCCGAACCATAAAAGTTTAGTTGAAACTTGATAAAAAACAAACGCCCACGGGCCTTGTAGTGTACCAAACATTTGGCAAATGTCATCAGGATGTGTAATTTTCGATAATGCTTCAGCAAGAATAACCGTGTCACATTTATCCTCGCCTACCTGTATTATTCGAACAGATTAGAAATAGCTTTATGTTCATGCATTAACAAATAAGCACACCTCCAGTCCTCCAAAAATGTCTCCATTCCACTGCAACAAATCACCATTTGAATTTCTAAATGGCTGTTCAACTGGTTGTTGACCTCTTAGATGAAGCACTGACGAATGCATGTGAAGGGAATACTGATTGTCAAGTATAGTTTTCACACAGTTTTCTAAATCAGGGCCTCGGCGACATAGATTCGAATACATTTCCTGCCATGTTACTTCACACACTGACTGCAGTTCACAGAAAACAACAGTTCAAGGATAAGGCTTCAAATAAAATGAGTTTAAATGTAACATCTAAATTGGTCGTTCTAAATGTGGGCGATACCGGGCCCTGCATGCTGTACTGGCCTCCTGTGGGTGCTGAGAACTCTGTAGGGACCGGAAAGAGATTGTACAATGGCGGAGGGGTGGGAAGTGTACAAGGAGCTCTAGGTGTTCAGCGTCATGGTTTTCATATTGCAGTAAAATTCCGTACAACTCTGGTAACACTGGACTAGTACCGATGATTCTTTGTTTGCAAAAATCTTTGTCTACCAAATAGGACAGAGAACTAAACACATTTTGGTTATTGCTTTTTTCTAACACTTTTTTGTTAGTTCAAGGAATTGTGAAAATGTGTATGAGCACATTTGTGACACTAATTGAGCACATACAGTCTAAGCATTAGCAAAGTACAGTTGATGTTTGATTCGGAACTTAAGAAATAAACTAAATATCCCTATCCCCATGGCAAGAAATAAAATTATTGCTAATGGCTTTTTGATCTTCATCCTACGACGAGAAAGGATTCAGCGAAGTAAAGAAACTGCTAACCAAGCAGCGAAGAAGAATACAGAAATGCAATACAGGAAACTCGAGTCTTAGTTTATCAAACCCCAGGCAAGCATATGCTTATGGGGACGCTTGTAGTAGTCAGTAGCTTGTAATGATCCTGTTATCAATCATCCATTAACAAGCTTAATAAGACATAGTCATTTCACTCCATTCCAACAGCATGAGTGCGGTAGTAATAAACTTGTACTTACACTGTCACGGCACAACACAGCCAGTATTCCACACATTTTCCACTCTTTGACACTAAGCCTCTATCATCTGAAGATAAGAACATAGAAGTGCAATTGCTTTTTTTATATTTAACCGCCGGTCAGCTGAGTGCGCTCTACCCTACCATGCGTCACACGGGGATTGTCAAAAAGTACGACAAACAGACACCGAACGATAGTTTCATGGACCGACCACTATAAAGTCTTTTCTAAATCTAATAGATTGCTATTATACCTACAGTTGTATTTTAATCAAGTAAAAATATCGCTGTGTAACCGGCTATAACTTATATGTCCTTGGTCCCTTCGATTACTGACATAGCGAGTACAGTGTCTCTAGCATCGTTCTGTTTTGCGAGTGACTACTTTGCTATTAGACTTAGTAGTCGTGGCGGTGGTTTAACAGTACGTGCTGTTACGGACTCAGCAATACATTTTACAATAGGTAAGTTTTCATGTTATTAAAAAATACGATCATAGTTCATTTACATTTTGTCTGTTTTTATAGGAGCTTGGTGTTGGTCTCTAGCGAGAGGCACCATATCGAGGTACATAGCTTTGGAGATATTGTTGTGTGGGTTGTTGTCTAGCGCAATTGATATTGATCACATTATCAGTGCACACTCATTTGAACTCAAGGTTAGTCCATGCAACTGCTTCAAAAATATCGCTTCAAGTGTCATAATTTATAATGTAATATCTCGAATTTTATTATGCAGCATATTCTGAATCTGAAACACCAATCTTTCTTTCACGCTTTTGTCTCCATCCCATTTGCTTGCCTTATCCTGTGGCTGTTGTCCATATTGCTGTGGTTATTGATAGAAAAAAAAGGCTGGGACTCGCGATTTGAATCATACAAAAACCTTGTTGTTTACTCTCCAAACATCTTATTTGTTGCGTGGTTCAGCCACCAATTACGTGATAGTACTAGGAGAGGACTGTGGTTCTGGCCATTTGGACATACCATCCCTGTGCCGTATTGGATATATATTTCTGTTATCATTTTGACACCTTATTTGATAAGGATTTACATCTATGCACGTTCCAACTCTGATCACACCTCCTCCAGCCATGATGGCATCTAACAGCAATGAGAGCGAAAGTGATGGTGACAACGGTTCAGACTCTAATTATACACCAAAGAACCCAGGGAAAAGACCAAGGAAATCTCAAAGAAAAAGAGGAAGGAACAAAAGAATGCGGCGTATAGAAAAGTGGAGGCCGAAAGACAAGGAAAAAGTGATTAAAGTGTTGGATGATATGAAAGCAGATGATTTTTTCAATGATTCTGGTCCTTCGCAGCACTTCAGTGAGTTGTTAGGAAAATCTATTAACATGAATGCCACACATCTAAAAAACTTCATGAAGCACTGCTGCCGAAAAGTAAAGGAACATCGTTCTGCAACCCATGTTCCGCTTGACAAGTGGATAGAAATCACAGACGCACTGTCTCCAGAAACGGACGATCTAGAGCAGCAAATAGGCCACGTCATGATGGTGGCAATGGAAGAACCAATTGACGGTGTAGATAAAGAATCTCCTGATGCATCCATGCCTTTCCCGAACTACGGAAAGATTTACAAGTATATTTCATGTGCTCTAGCAAACAAGACTCTACCAATTCTATCGCCCATTGATTGTCTGGCATTTGAAGACTGTATGCAAACTCTCACACATCAAATCAAATGTCTCAGTGATGAAGAGGTGCGGAAAAGTTTGCGTAAAGTGTACCTTCACCTTACAAGAAAGCGAACGCAAGAGCAGGAAGAAGACTATTTAGAAATTAGGAAAAAAATTCTTCACAACGCTTCTATTTTTAATCCGCTTGGCATAAACGCACAGGCTATTGTACCTGCAGAGTCTGAATAAGTTATGGCATTGAACAACATTGAAGTTACACGCTTGCTGCTATGTGATTCAGCCATGTATATAGATAGACTTTTATTTGATTTTAGTCGACTTCAATCAATGTCATGCAATTTTATCCGTCTTCGTTTCCATACAATTACTTTGATCTTGCATGGATAGCAGAAGTGTCTTAGGTTCTAGCATTTTCATGGGACTCAGTATCTGAATTTGCAATAAATCGGTTGCTTTGAATATTATCACAGAAAATGTCTTTTGGATCAATGAAAATATTAAGGGTTGTTACGTGCACAAATCTACCCAAGAATGGATCTGGGGTTCCAGAATATTTATTATTAAAATATCTAACAGAACTTAGATGCCTTTGTAAGCCAAGTAGGTAACTGATGTAAGTAAATTCATATAGGCCTGTATCAAGAGTTACATTACAAGTAGCTGGAAGCAGCCATGCCACCTTCCTTGACAAACTTAAAAAATCCAGTATAATAAAATAAAGGTTTCGTTGATATAATTAATACCAACCAATGATCACAATGTTTCCGGCTTACTGATTTTGTTATGTATATTCATGCATATAGTAATAAACATAGTACTACAACATGGCCAATGTGATTTAGTAGGTTTCATTTTGTAAACCAATTCAGGTCACAGGAGGGTTAAAAGTTTCACCTTTTTTTTACCGAAAGGCTCGAATCGTACACATATTAACACGGTTATATATCCCATTTCGAAACTATATTTTGTGACATTTATTACTGGCAGTGTTGTGTTACCATATCTTAGGCTTGAAAAAACAATAACAGACATCGATGGCTGCTTCCTCAATCTTGACCAACCAAGACTGAATGCATTAAAATAAAAGCGAAAGAAAACATAAGAAATCCTTGTAAAATTATTTCGAAGGCGTAATACAAAAACTCTAGATTGCTACTGACTACAGAAGAAAATTTGTTTCGCAGCACCTGAGACACAATGACGGACAGGAAAGATTTGATATTTGCTGATGCTCCAAAAATCATCATGTTAAGGAGCAACAAGCATTCAGTTACCAGCAAGAAGGAGACGAAGGCTTCAGGTGAACTCATTCGGCAAGCACATCCCATCGCAAGTGTGGGAATGTTACTATTTATGACTTGACAAAGTAGATTTGTTGGTCTTTTACTTACTTCAGTTGAAGTAGTAATGTCAGTGTTTGGTGCTCGCACTGTATTATCCAACGTTTTATTGGTCTCAAGAACAGGAGTTTGATCGAATTCCGAGTACGAATAACTGTTTCCTTCATCGTACCTCGAAGGTCCTGGATTAGGAACATCATACTGCGTCTCTTCCATTGGGTCACCCATAAGTTTTCTCATTCTTTTGTCTGAATTGTTCAACAACTTCTGTCGACGTGCATCAGCCCTTAACCGAGTTTTATTTTCCATTTTTACCAGTTGCCAGATCTCTACAAAAGTTCAGGTAGAGTTCAAATGAAAGCAAGTTAATTGTTTACTCGATAAAGCTATTTCGCCAAGCCGATGGTCATGGACATTTCACGTAGTGTTTTCTGTCCTCTTGTTATCATAATGGATATGGAATCGTTATCAGTTTCTTGTTTATTCTTTTTAAAGTCATTTTTAGCCCATTGAAACATGTATTCGCGCTGATCAAGATCTTCTATTCGATAAATAGTTCTGAGAATGTCACGATACAAGTTTAAAACTTTACGCCTTCTTATGAACTGTGTCAGGGACAATGCTTCGGTAGGTAACTTTGATATCATCTTTAAATATGATTGTCAAGTAAATGAAGTTTTTCCTTAAAAAACATTATTCCGTAATGACATTTTCCTACCTTTCGTTGTATATTGCACGCACGAGGATTTTCTTTCATGTGCTGCAGCAATCGAACACAGTGGATGATAGTTGAGTATTTAAACACAGAAAGGAACTGTACCGCTATATTTACATCCGCATAGAAAAAAACAACGCAATCGAACACGCGATCAACGCGATAATATTGACAGCGTGTGTAATATTTCTCTATCGCATATACGATTTAACAAGTCCTCCGATTACAGTTGGTTAGATATTCCAGAGTACAGCACAAATCAAATTAAGTAATACGGGTGTTGAATATTTCTAAATGCTTAATTACGATACTAAAATAACGCAATCGGATGATTATTCCGTTACGTGTATGAAATATATATTTCATAATTACGTACGTATTGCGTGACGTAATAATTACGTCACATTCTGATCACATGACAAATCCAACTGAGGTGTTTACAAACAAACAAAGAGAAGCTGCTCCACTTGAAACAGAGGTCTTTGCATGAAGTTTTCCAGATAAATATGTACTCGTATTAATGCAGATGACAAGTGTACATACATTAGAAAAATAGTGTGTGTTGTGTTATAACCGATACATACTCGGTCGTTGGATAAAAATTACGTAGTTAGGCTTTGCGAACGAAGCAATCTACAAACTGTGAATAACAAGTGACGAGGTCGCAGTTGTATATATATATATACTTCCTTGTTTGCATACTTGTGAATGTTTTCCGTTGTACTGTGGTAGTATACAATAGTGAGTGATTTATTTAATACTGTATAGTAGTTTAAACGTTGCCCATAAGATAGATGATAGTTGATATGAAGGATCAATTCTTAATTGAATGATGTTCTTTAATTATTTTGATCTGAATTGATTGGACCAAGCTGGGAGTGTCTCTAAAATTAATATGACAGACTGTGCAGGGCATGCTGGGCAAGTGAAACTGGGAAAAGTCTTATTTTCAAGAAATGAACAGACAGTCAACAGAAAATTCTGGATTAACCATTTAAAGAAAGTTTGCAATTTTTTTCTGACTTGATTCAGCTAGTCCACTGAGAGCACCATAGTCTTATTAGATATACAACAGATTGATGTTGGTTTTAATTGTCTGGAATAATAAAAGTGGAGAAAAGAAAGTAGGAAAAAAATGTAAGACAACCGTGTGTGAATCAAATGGATAGAAATTGTTGTTAGAAAGATTATTTTAAAGTAAATTTTCCTTCAAACCAATAAAAATTATAACCCCGACTCCACCATCCTGATAAAGACTAGTGGATTCGTTGTTTATTTTAGTGATATGGCTGTTATTGCTTGCTTGAAATGTCCTCCCAGAAAAGATAACTTTCCCATGTGGGAATTACCCACAAAGTGGAAACACTGGCCTAGTACTTTACATGAGAATTCATCATGTGAAGGAGTCAGCAAGTTGCACACCCCTGGATCACATTAACAGCCACCGCTATAAGCAGTTTGAATGAAGTGCACTGTACTGTATGTTATTTCCACTGAATTATTTCGATCATAATTTGTTGAGGGATGTGCTCTCAATTGATTGTATCTTAATAATATCACAGCAGGTATTTAAACCACCTATTGAGATACCTTGCCATTTATATATATTCAACATTCCAACACTTAACTGTGACATGCAAGTCTTCATAGTAGTCAGTAGTACATCTAGAACAGAGATGGGCAAAATTTTCCCAGTCAGGACAACAAGAAAATATTAAGATTCCTACCAAGTCACAATTGACAAAACACTGAAATCATTGAATAATAGAAGGTAATGTAATTGTTATTTATATGACTTCATCGTTTGGTACACAAGAGAAGTAACAGATTTGATTGAATCAATTTTATATTGCTTCATAAGAAAGGCCTTGTGGGCCTAAGTTTGCCAATCTCTGATATAGAATGATAGACAGTCAATCAAAATGTGGAAGAATTGGTAGAATTCGAATGGTCAGATAGAATTCATCCGATTTTCATTAACCTACAAATGTTGTACACGACTTACTGTTTTGAAATTGTGAATATTCCTTTTTATCTTCCACCTTTGTTCAGTATGTTGTGATAGATTATTAATTCATCAAGTGTTATTTGAATCATCACATCATTAATCATTAGGACAGATGATGATATCATATAAGACGTATAGTAGCAATACATTCATACCTTTCAGAATGAATTGAAGTATTTATTCTCAGTAATTTGCAGCTATTCCACGTTCATAGATGAGTCATATCAGCCAGTTGATGCTTTATCTTAATCAGAATCGATATATATCTGGTCATTGTTTTGATTTTCTTTTCTTCTATGTACATAATTTACCGTTTAGTGATGTGAAATAACTAACAGGAGAACTACATCCTGCTCGAGTACCAATATATTATTATTATTAATAAATTTATCACGAATGTCCTTTTCTAGAAAAACTTCACACTTCCCTAATGGAATGTGAAATCTTTCTCCTATATTTTGTGCCTTTGTCATGTACAAAATAGTCTCACTTAATCCTGAGATGGCATATAAGCATTCGTCCCTGATTTAAGTTTAGCATTTTTCACCCATGGGGTTTGAGCACAATCGCAATTCTGCAACAAAAATAGTGGGCGCGGAAAAACCTCGAATGCCCAGTCAACTCTATATCCATGACAGCATACCCTAATTTTCTAAGTTGGTGATTATACTGAATGTTTAATTGTTGCAGATAAGCATAGGGTAACAATTACTTGAAGTGAAATTACATTTTATACATTGTGTGACTGCTGGTTGAGTGACCGTTACTATATCATGACTGAACGTACATTCAAGCAGCGAAGGAGCTTTGGTAAGCAGACTAGAATGAAATCTTTATATATAGGAATTCGAATTCTCATGAACATATTAGTATTCCAATTGTATTGCTGTGAATCGATCTATTGGTAACTTGACCAACTATTCCAGTTGCGAAAATACCCATTGTACAATGCCCTGATGGCTAATGCAATTGGCAAACTGTCATTCAAAATGGTAGGACTTACCAAGTACATCCAATTTTATATATTTCGGGGAGATTGAAAGACTGTGTGAACCTGTAATGCCCACTCCATCGTTATCTACTTGATTGTGTGTTTTTTTCTTCAGAGGACCGCGTACAAGATGTCAAGCAAATACGAGAACAGCATCCCAATAAAATTCCTGTAAGTAATAATACATTCCTTTATTGAGAAGTGTCATTTTACAAAGCCTCATTACTCATCCTTAAATCCCCTTACGGCCTCAAGGTCATTATAGAAAGATATCACGGAGAAAAAAATCTTCCACTGCTAGACAAAACAAAATTCCTTGTTCCTGACCATGTATCAATGAGTGAGCTTGTACGCATTATTCGGTATGTATAGAAAATCATTTTGATAGTGATAATGATTTAGAACAAAGGTGATATGCTATTTATCGAGTTATTGATAATATTGTCTACTTCAACGGTCAGAGTCATAATTACAGGAGACATTGGAACATATGTTTTTTTTTAAACGTTATGGCTAAGGAGATGTTTAATTCCAACAGAAATCTACGTAAAGATCTAAGTAAAGAACCATTGAACTTTGCAGTTGTTAGCGTTTGTGTGGAGTAGATCATACAGATATATACAATAAATTCTATTGCTGATAGCTGCAACTTGGGTTTAGTAACAGTCCTACTTAGATCCACTTGATAAGAATCTGGATATTTGTCAAGAGCCTTTCTGTACATACTACGATATGTAAAATATGGTTTGTAATTACCTAACATTTCTTTCATTCCCGACTAGCCGACGACTACACTTAAGCCCGAGCCAAGCATTTTTCCTCCTTGTTAACCAACACAGTATGGTCAGTGTGTCGTCTCCCATCTCCGAGGTCTATTCTCTTGAAAAGGACGATGACGGTTTCCTGTACATGACCTATGCATCCCAGGAAGTGTTTGGACATCAGTGATTACTACTGTCAGCAATATGAAACGGTGTATTAAGTATTGGATAAAATATTTTAATCAAGATCGTTCTTTGTATCATATCAAATTTGAGTATCATTCTTTCCACCCATTCAGGCCTTACCGGCATTTACTACATGTTACCGTTTGCACTTAACAATAAAGTCGTCCTTATATATGGAATAATCGCTGCATGGTGAATTTGTAACTTTTTGTGTGACTTGTTTTTAAGTATTCTCTTGTGTGATGAGTGATGAACTTTTGTAAATATTTCGTTGTACAAAGTCAATAAACGCATGAAAATAAGTACATTCTTTCATATCGGAATATATATTTCAAATGCTAAGTACAGTCAGTTGTTAGATAGCATCGTTCAGTAAAACTTAGCAAAAGCAGGCTGCTAACCCGTTAAGCCTGTCAAGCTGAAATTTTCCCTTATTCCGTGCAAAGTTTCGCCATGCTGTTGTGTTTCGAAAAGGTAGAATGGAGCAATGCAATCATTAATATTTATTACCCTCTCAATCATATTACATCTAGATAATTGCCTGAGGTCATCATAGTGTTCGTACAGTGGTCTGTTAAAATATGATAGCATTCACAATCGTAAAATAGTTGAGTGGTACTTCAGCGAAATCCTTAGGGTATCTACCAGTACCGGCCGAGCATAGTTCAATATAAAATAAAAATGGTATACAGGTAATCCCGCCTTGATTACAACCGTTTGATAGTGTTCCCATTAGATCTTTACGAATTTTGTTATTCCGTTGATCCATATAAAACTAATACTTGCTAACTTTTCATATTATTATTATCAACTCCTATCATCGGTCAAGTGATATTAAAACAACGTCCAAAGATATTTTCCAGGTCGTTGAGCAAGATCCTAGTCATTTACAGACCAATTCGTTCTATGACCGGGCTGTTAAGTTTAAGTACCTGTATTTGATCAACATTGTACAGTGTACTAAATTACATGGAAGTTTAGAAAAACTCACCACCTAGAACTCTATCTTCTTAAACCAGGATACTGCATTCATAGGATTGTCTCCTCAATGGTAGCAATTGAGAGTCTTTCAGCAAATCCTAAATTAGATTTAAACTAGGAATTTTGTTAGTGTCTAATCTTACACAAAATTCAAGAGAAATGTGACAAACCATGCCTCAACCAGTTTACTATCTTATGTGAATGTGAAACTATTTGAAATTGCACAAAAAAGTATTTATTTTGCAAAAAAAAAATATTTACAGTGTACATCTCGACAAAATCACTCAAGACATGCACGCAAGCACCAATCATTGCTTCTTGTTATAGTTACTATGGCATATTGAAAAGTGAAAATTACGAGTGGACTATTATAGTATGCGGTCTGCCTCTTCATTTAGGGTTTCGGTCCGGGTAATAATGTCTTGTTTGAATAAACTTTAGTTTTTTTAAATTTAAATTCCAACCCAAACCCTAAATGAGGTAAACCATATACTAGAATAGCACCAAATTAACAATGTAAAGTAAATCGATATGATAAACATTGCACAAAATATCTACAAGGCACAGTGCTCTTGATGTGGCAAATGAAAACAACTGCATGCAGTGAAAAGAAATCAAAAATAGTCGGGACATAATTGTAGTAAGGAACCAAACCATGATTTTAATTGCAATTTCAAACTTGCTACAAATCTTGATATTCTAATGTTATCTCTGGTAGCTGACATGAAATCAAGAAAATATGTAAGTTTGAAGCAAGAACACATAGTAACATTAGTTTTCCAGCTCTACTGACGAGATTCAACGGAGTATTCGAGCGAACCGAAAAACGCTAACAGTAGTTTTATTCTTATTGCTTTTTCATTATCCCGTTGGGTAATCTCAGCAAATTCAGAATGCATAGTTGATAGTATGATGAAAACAGATGGCTAAGATGTTATTATTTGCAGATTCATCAACAAGTCTGTCAGTCCCTAGATTATAAATCCAGACTATATTGCTGAACCATTATTGACAGGGAAAATCACAAACCAGCACAGCGAATTTAAAAAAGAGATCAAATTGGTCTTGAAGCGTTCATCGGCTGCTGGGAA
Source organism: Halocynthia roretzi (assembly GCA_013436055.1). Taxonomy (NCBI): domain Eukaryota; kingdom Metazoa; phylum Chordata; class Ascidiacea; order Stolidobranchia; family Pyuridae; genus Halocynthia; species Halocynthia roretzi. The sequence continues at coordinate 1,093 of QRAM01000048.1, read as the reverse complement.
TTAGGAATTGATATGCCAATGTCCTTTGCATAACAAAAACATGAAGATTAACACTAGTAACATTGCATTACCACATTTTTTTGAACTTGGACATCACGCTCTTAAAAGAACAGCACATATGAGGCATAAGTCCCATAAAAGCTAGTATGCAAAAATCACCATCACTACCCAAAGGAATTTTAATATATGGGTCATGTATACCATTCTGTTCAGCTATTCAACGCGTGGCCACAGACGGCATCGCGCACCACGTTTGTGGGAAAAACTAGTGGTTGTTACCAGATGGTTTTCCTTCTCTCTTAATCTGGCATTGGAACCAAGGGTGCCGGATAAACAATGTTGAACCTGTATATACTTTCATTGCAAATTTGATGTCTTGAAATCCAGTCAAATGTGTTGGAAATTTTTTTTTTCTGTATATAGTTGAATTTCTGTAGACTTTTGTTCCATGCTCATACACAGCTGCTCATTTCCTTCAAATCATTTTACACATCTTCAACGGTTTTTTGTGTTAATTATCACAAACTTAACCGAAATAATAAGCATTGTCCTTATCAGATTGCATAACCTACTAACAGACACCAATGTCTTTATAAATAAATTCCATTTGAACACTGAATAGTAATATGATTAGAATAGATTAGTTTAGTTTTTTCAAAAATACTATTAGTGTTTTAAAAATACTAAAATCAAGAAAAGTAAAAAAGGTTTCCAAAAGGTTTTAATTCCAGTGGAAAACATAATAGCGGAAATATTCAGCTGTTATTCAATCCGATGACTTTTTTTCTCCTGTCGGCAAATTGCTGAACATAAGGGGGATGGGTATGTCGTCCATGTTAGGCAACAAAAGAAATTTCTGAAACGAAAAAGTTTTGAGAAACAGTCGTCATAATAAATCACTAATATGATAAATTTAGTAACTTACATTGAATTCTTGTAATAACTTTTTCTCTATCCAGTCAGTTACAGGATTGCTAGTGAAGGCCCTCTCGCCAAACTTGGGAAGCGCACGTAAATGCATAAGTGGTTGGTCCTTGAAACCATACCTATACATCCAAAGAAATTTTTTTTAAATCCTATAACAAATTATGAT
>QRAM01000479.1:0-66715 GCA_013436055.1 Halocynthia roretzi | reverse complement strand
AATATGTTATGTAGTGATGATATACTGATGCATAATGGTGGGAGACTGTGAAGCCCTAGTATCACTTCCTAAACATGATATTTAACTGTGGGAAAATGTTACTGTATAGAACACACAGGGAATATAGAGATACGCCGACTAACAAAGCGGCGGAGTTGATAGGAATAGGTCTCAGGACATGGTGAGACAAGGAGTTGGCTAGCAAAGGGGTAGTGTGGAGATAAGTCTCGTGAAATTGGTTGAGACGTGAAGTGTAAGATATGCTGGATGAAACTGTAAATAATAATAAGATTGTGATTGGAGTATTTGATTGTAATTAGTTCGTAGCATCAAGTTCGTGTTGATGATACGAGCCTGTGAATAGAATTGAAGTGTACATACAAAAACGTATATTGATTTATACCTACAAAGAGGCATCATTTAACCGAAGTATTACGTTTGTTTTTACGCAATTTTCTGAGTATCGGACGAAGATAGCGGAGTTCCTCCTTGTAATCAGGAGTGTATTTGTAGCGGTTCGAACAACAGAGTACAAACTAAACTAACAATAAACTATAACCACAAGCTAAGCCGCAACATTGGTAACCTCATACAAAGGCGAACTGCAACACGCTCTCCAGGCAATAACCAATTCACATTTTATGTTCCTATTACATTTACAATTATTTACATTTAAATTAATTACATTTATAGATACATCATGTAAGAATTCCAACTAAAACATTAAATAAGATGTGTATCATATTATTCATGAAATATAAAACTACAGTGAACAAATAATGCGTATCATTATTCTCTCTTGATGGACACACCACCGTCCTTAGTTTCAGCTTTGCTTGACGTTGACCATGGTGGTAGTATGGACACTATCATGATAAAACCCATGAACAACAGGAACAATAGAACCGGTGACCAGAACCTATACACTCCCCACAATGAAATGTTCCAAAATATTCCGGCAAGGACAGCACAGAGAGTCGCAGCAGGAAACGCTAAAGTAGAGTGACTGTCCCACTGACTGTCATCGATTCCTTTGAGCAGACCAAGCCAGACAATGAAATAGGAGCCAATCAAAACAGGAATGAGGGTCAATATGATACTGACATAAAAGTAGGTCCCTCCAACTCTGGGATCTATTTTGAGAACGTTCACAATGTCAGAGAAATATAGAGTAAGGAATGAAGCAGTAATCCAGAACAAGGTGTCCAACTGGAATGGATTAGACTTTGTCATCTTTTTTTCATTGATATAGATCGATCTATCAAATATTAGACCAACCAGTCTTGCAAGATCATAACAAATAAGATCTAGAGAAAAACAGAAGTAGTGTGATTCAATAGGAAATACAGAAGTTACGTTTGCGATGAGGTTTATTCTAGAAATTTTATCCTTTGATTACTCCACCATTACGAAGTTAGATCAATGTGAGAGTTAGGATCCCCTAATCCTCGCCTATGGTAAGCTACCCTGATGTATCAGTGTTTTCTGAGGGAGCTTACGACCCACTATTCTATGGTAACAGTTGATTGCTAAAGAGAGTATGTACAGAGTGATTTGATTATAAAATACACTGATAAAAGAATAACAAAAATATTCTTCAATACAGTACCTACCTCCTTTCAATCCTCATATACTACAAATAAAAACCTGAGTTTCCAGAAAGTCCCCTACTTCTTGTCTTCTCAACCATGAAGCAAAGATGACGCGTATATACTCGCGGGGACGGAACGGCTAAAATTTCTACACATTTTCTATCGCGGTTTTTGTTTTTATAATGAATACTAAAATTCTGTTTAACAATGAAAAATATGTTGTACAGGTAATTATGAAATAGATAAAATGAAATTTTGACACTTGCATAATCATAAAACACGAACGAAACCAATTGCGATTGATGAGTAAATATTCACACCCATTATCATCCGCAATTCAAGCACTTACACACACCTTCGCATCTTCATTTATTCATATTTATTCATTTATTCAACAAACAACCTGAAGTAAGAATTTGTATCTGTTTGAGTATTATCTCATATTAACAGTTAAATAATAAGTTAACTCCATCATAAGTGTTTAAAATATAGCCATCTACGAAATTAAAATTGTTCAGCAACAATGGCGGATGCGATTATGTCTTTGTACAACTACTATTTCATTGTGAGTTGGGTAAGGTTGAAGCGACTGCCTTAGATTTTTTTTTATGAAGACATAACTGCACAAAACGGCCCCAGTTTGGATAGTAGTAGAGAGATATTTCAACCGGGAAGGAAACGGAATAAAATGGCGACAGCTCGACAGCATCCTCCCATTAAGAAAAAAGTTTATGTTCAACGCGATTATTCCACGGGAATGAAAGTATCATTCAACTCGAGAATGCCAGAAGAACTCGATGGCAAAGTAAAAAAATTACTACCTATAATTAATTCTCTACTCCATTTGCGTTTTGTAAAACATAATTGTGAATTTCAGCTAAACCCAGAGGTCTTCAAACGAACGATAGACCGGTTAAACGAGCTTTACAATGAAGCCGAAACAATAACAAGTTGGACATTATGTGAGGGTTGTTTGGCTTGCCTCACTGCATATTCATTATATCTTTGTATTGACACGCAATACGAGAAGGTACAGTGTAGCACCTAAGCTCATTGAGTTCTACACAAAAAAACAGTAATCAAAATTTTACATTTCAGGTTCTGAAAAAGATAGCAAAATCTTTAGATGAAGAAAATGTAACTTGTTATGCTCCGCGTGGACTGTTAATTAAAGACCCGATACATTCCGGCTTAAGATCTGTAAGTACAATGACATGGAGAATCGTAGAAATGACAGACTTCATAATATGTTCAATTTCACTACTGATGTATATATAGAATTGAAACATTCAAAACCTCAACCTTTCCAAACAGTAACTATATTGCAGCCTATGTAAAAACTTTTCAAATAATATAGATCATTTTAGGTTCACTCCTATTGTAATTTGCTCAAGTGACGGATGCCTAATTACTCAATTTGAATTTGCAATCTCAAACTATAAAATTTCTTCCATGCAGATTGAAATAGTCATATTCCAAGATGAATCTGTCTGAATGGCAAGAACAAGTTATTTATTCTTCTATATCCGTCCTACACTCAATTCAGGCGAAGGTGTACTGTATCGAATGCACAAACAAGAACTCTCCCATTGCAAACAAAAAAGAATAATTTGAATAAATATCTTGATAATCGCTGCTGTACAGACTATCGAGTGTGCGTCTGTTAAACATAGCAAGTCCTGCAACCTCGTGTATTGCCATTACCAGTATTATTTAAGTAATTAATTTCTGCATGATTGTGTACAGTGCAAAACTTTTTATTACATATATGTACAGTTGCTTTACTGGATGATTAAAATTTCCTATCCAAATTCATGAAATTCTTGAATATACTGGTCTTGAATAATAAACAGTTTGCATATACATGAAATCTTATACAAATCTGCAAATGCCAAGAATATTTAATGATTTGAGATCCAAACTCAAGAATATACCATAGAGTTACTGGAATCCGGGAAAGGGCAGATTGTAAAACTTTGATATACAAATCTACTACCAAAGCACAGCTTGCACAAATTCAGGTAGTCTAGTCTACGTCACAGAAACGTTCATTATTATACCAAAAAAAAATGTTAACATCATTTTGATGAGAAGCAAAATGCACTAGGTACCAAAATATCTTCACAGAATAATATATCACTGCAGAACCAGACCAATTTTATCGCTATCTATATTTGGACATTTGTAGTTGAACAAATAATAGTTTAGATTGCCATCACCCATCCCAAATTTGAGTTCCTTGATATACTTCTGGTTTTCCATTAGGTCTAGAGCATTGAAGACATCATAGTTCTCTTGTCTTGCTATAATAAGGATGTCTTTCATCAACTTAGTTATCTCAGTTTCAGTAGACACCACATAGAATGAGTAAGCGGCATTTAGCATTTTATGAAGTGGATGATGCATAATTGACGAGGGCAAAGCAAAAAAGCTTGCCATGTCTGTGATTTTTCCATCTGGATTTTCCACAACATAAGTTTGCACAACTCCTTCCCTTGGAATGAAAAAATGGGAAAACTGCTCCTCCGAGAAATATGGCGCGAGATTGAACTGCATCATGTATTTTTGGAACAAGATGTGACATTGGCTCACATCAGCTTTTGTCAACAAACGAAGCCCAGGCGTGGAAGTAGTGTCTGGCATCTTCATCAATTTTATCAGGCGTTGCATGGTTTGGTTTCGGCCTAAGTGAGAAAACTCAACTTCCACAAGCTTCTTAGGGTTCAAGGAGCGGTGGTAATATCTACAGGTTGCAATCGGTTTAGGTAGGAGAACTCCGGCCGTATAGACGGCCTGAAATATCCCTCTGGCGTTAACTCTTCTTGTAATTTCACGTATCAAGACAGGAGCTACACGCTTCGATCTCAGCTTTTTGTGGACGCAAAGAAAATTAATCTCAACCATACGTTCAATGTTATCGTACACTTTGATTTTGGCTGGTACGGCGCTTATGAAGCCTACCAGCTTTTTGTTCTTGGATACCCTGACGCCACAGTGCCAATCCGTGTAATATTCGGGGGGCAACAGAGCCCACTTGAGAAAATGTGGGGAGTAATCAAAACGAAACATGTTGTCTTCATCCTCAACATAATTTTCGTTCAGTAACTTGTAAACTTCTTCCAAGTCGCTCTCTTTTTTGAGATCCATGTTGTCCCATTCGAATCCAGGAGGAAGAGAGTAAGGATTCTCTTTTACTTCTTCTTTATCTTGCTCTATTTTTCCAATGTCGTCCACTTTTTCGTCCAATTTCGGAACCGGCTGTGTGTCCCAGAATTCCCATTTCTGTTTGCTTGGTTCTTCCTTTGGAATTTGCAGCGCTCTCCTTCTGAATAAACCGTCAACATCTTGCATAGGGTTGATTACTTCTTCTTGTTTTTGCTCATCATTTTCTTCTTCGACCGAGTTCTTCTGCACGTCTTTTCTCTTCTTCTTTCTCGTTCGTTTCGACTTCGTTTCGGTCATTTTCACAACTACTAGGAATAGCAAAAGGCTTCTAGCTTTAACCGACCCTGATCAGGTTCTAATAAAAAAAAATTCAATAATCGTTTATATAACGTTACACGAGATACACTTACTAATATACAAAATAAATAGGTGCAGGGGGGTAAGGTGAGGGTAGATCTAGCGAATTGCCGTTTTCCCGTTATTCAAGACATAAAGTCTTACATTTCAGGGATGTTCTTTCATGCTTGGATCAACTATGAGATTACATTCAAACACAGTATATTTTTAGCCATGGCAACTGCACAAGGAGGCAATTTCTTGAGAAAACTCACATTAGCAAGGCGCATTAGTAAACTTAAGATTCTACAAAGTTACTCCTCGAGTTAGGACGGAAAGCTCACAAAACAGCTGGTGATAAAAAACGTACTATTAAAATTAATTCCTCCACTCCTCACGTGTTTTTTTCTACCTATACCCGTTTGGAGAGCGATACCTAGCGGAAATATTTCAAACCGACCTTAACCGAGTCTCTACATACCTCCCCTAGTGATCATTCCATAAGTACCTATTCTACAATATCGCATTTTGTTTCATTCCGAAATGGCACCCTGAAGGTAATCGAGAATCCTCATGTTGTGTAATGAAACTCAATTTTTAATTCACTGAATGAACAAAAACAATTCAACTATCTAATTGATGGCAAAAGTAAAACGAAAAATTTAAAACAAACTCAAACAAGGCTAAAATTCAACACGTGAAAAGTTTTAACACTTCAATGTTTGTTGTGAGTTAACAAACATAATAAAATCACAATGATGTGCTTTCCTCCGAATTTTGTTGCATGGACATACTCCACACACTTGTCCCAACAGAATTCATCGGACGATGAATACAGTCTTCAGAATCCACCATTAGACTGGTGAAATCCTGTCCCTCCTCCATGGATTCTCCAGGTAGTACAACTTTGCTATGACTAGATGTTCCACTATCATTCGAATAAGCATATCCTAAATTCTTACATTTAGACTCAGCAAAAAGCCTATCGAATTCCTCTTTACAAGCGTACTGTAAACTATGACTTATCTCGTTATCAACTATTTCCTCAGCCAAGGCATCAATTCCTTCCTCCATGTACTTATCTGCAACTTCATAGCCTCCATTTTCATCATCCACCAAGTCAAAGGAGTTTGAATATGATCCAGTCTTCAAAACCTCAACCATACTCAAGGACTGACTGTCGCTATCTTCCAGCCTGGTATTCTCAGTCAAATGTACAGCTACTTTGGCAACTGATTTAGAGACGATCTTCTCTGTATTGGGATTCTGTATATCCACATCATTTGTAATCGCAGGCAACGAATCTACTTCGGTCTCTTGTTCTAGATAACTACCGGCCATCTTCGACAAACTATTGTTAGCTGACAATATCCTCTCAACACCTCTGACAGGCGAAGGATTGAATTTTCTAATACGAGGAGAGGGTGCAATCTTTACATTTTCATTAGGCATTGTATGTCCCCTGTAACCATCCTGCTTTGGCTCTCCATCCAAATGTGAAGTAGATTCCTGATCTTCAGTAATCCCTTGATCATGACATGACATCTTTAGTTTTTGTACTAAGGTTGTTCTCGCTCTGTTGTGTATTTCGCAATTTTCCTCCTTGCACAGAATATTGGGAGTTTCATATCTCGGCAGTGATGGATTGTCACCATCTGATTTGGCTGCATTCACTATGCTCGAGCAGTTATTTTTATCACAGTTAGTGAATCGTTCCAGCCGTTTTTCAAATTGCAGTATAGGTGATGAGCATGGATCAATTCCATTCCGCAAGGTAGCAGAGCGACTTGGAATGGCACGGATTTCATCTTTACCTTTACCTGCATCTTGGCAAATTTTTGAAAGGAGCTCACTTTGCGTCAGTGGCGTGGATGTCTTCATTCCATCCTTATCTTTGATCCAAGTCGGCAATGAAGTTTTCGGTGTAACTGCCATATTTTCTTCAGCCTTATTATTATTTTGAATGGATTTTGAATCCAAACAATCATCCCTCTCATGCTCTGTTTCCACAGCACCCGTGCTGTCGATTTCACTCTCCCTGTCTATAAGCTTCTCATATGATGATTTTTTCTCCTTGCTCAAAAGACATCTCAGGGAATGAGGTTCGCATCCATTACTTCCTGCAGATACCTCTTCAAATAGAGTGAGCTTTTTTTGAAAGGTCCATTTACTGGGGGTTACATTTGTTCCAGTACATTTGTCAACCTTTGACATAGCATTTCGGTTAACGTCAAGCTCCATTGGACTAGTCGTTTGACAAGCTTGGTTTTCCATACCTTGTGAACTCGATTGCTCATCTATATACCCTATATTAATATTCGTTTGTGTGCCTGCACTGATGAGTTGCATTGAATTATTGATGTTTGCTGCATCACTTAATTTCAGGAAAGGATCTTCTTTCGGTATGTGAGCATATCTTAAGTTTCCAGATACTTCTTCTGATTGATTGCCTTCAATTCTAGCAATCTCACCACTACTCATAGGACTTGTACCCACAGATGAATACATCTTAACTTCCTTCATCTTCGACAACTCTGCATCTTCATGGCATGTTACAAAATTTGAAGACAAGGAAGACTTTTCTTCAAAAAAATGTTTCGAGATACTTCTTTCATCTTGTTGGGAGGAATCACTTCTGGAGGAATCTAAAAAGCATGTTTGTGAGTGCTTGTTGTAGAGAATCTTTCTATTATCAAAGCTCCTGGGTGATGATGGATGTTTGCCATTGATATTATCTGAGTTTTGAAACTTTGAAGCCAAATTGTTGAACTCACCATCAGTTTGTTCGATTCTACCTTCTCGGGGATGAAGGTTGTATTGATCACAGGAATAGTGTGTTATTATATTGGCGTTTTGGTAACAATCTGGTAATTGTGTTTGACATGCAGTTTCTCTCATTCTATTGAATGCATTCTCATGAGTGTCAGGGATGATATTTAAAAGCTCAGAAGTTTTTCTAAAGGTTTTCACATAGGTCTGGCCGTTTTCCTGTATGGAATCTGGTCTATACGCTGTCGAAAATGGGTCCGAGTCAAGCTTATTTTGTTGCAGATTTGTATTAGCTAGTGCCTGTCGAGGCAAGCAATTCATTTCATACGGTACAGCATCTTCAAACGAATCCGGAACATAATATATCTCTGGTGCCGATCGAGAGTACATTTCATTCTGCTGGGTGTAGTTGAACTTTTTCCCCATTTTATTATTCATGTGACGAATACCATCAACCTCATCACCTTGATTACAGTTATCACACGGCAAAGTATCAAATACGCTGTATTCGGATTCTCTTTCCTTCGGCGGAAAGTTGGAGCGAATGAGCAACCTTCTATCTGCGAAATCGGAAAATATCTCTTCAAGATCTTCGCTTCCAATGCTGTAGCGTTTCTTGTGTTCGCTTTGACTTTTTTGCAAGATTTCAGCTACCTCGTTATCAGATGCACTGGCTAGGTAACAGCAGTCATACTCCGAATCGCCATCATCCTGCATAGGAAACCGCATTTGAGACGAATGTGCTGATGGTTGGGGAATCTCTGTTTTATTATCGTTATATTCGACTTTTTGAATCAATCCGTTCACATCATCTTGACTGTTCGGGAGTTTGTTTACAGCAATATCCATAGACATGTCTCCAATACCGTCAGTCACATGGCCAGCATTTTCATAATCACTCACTTTATTCAACTTGGATACACTATGCCTGTTTTCCTCCACAGGCACTCGTGTTCTAGAAATAGCTCTCTCGTAACTCATGGGACCATCATGGTATCTACTCTGTGTAAACTTCATAGTCTGATCACACACACTTCCAGTATATTGACCAATGTGAGATTCACAACCATAGTCATCAAGATAGCCTCCTCGTGGATAATTCATATTATGATTAGATTGACGTTTGAAAGATAAATTTCTGTCATATTTTGAAATAATACCTTCATCGGATTCTTCATATCTATCTAGTTCATATCTCACATCTGGGGGACTACTACTTTGTAAAACCTCAGCTCCTGTGAGCACTATGCTGTCTGGGCCTGAACAAGGGACTTCATCTTCAAAATTTGGAGCACTCACTGAATTACGATTATGAAAATCATTTACCTCCTGAATCTTGCATCTGTTCTGGGTACTATCAAATGAATGACTGGCATAGTCTCGGACCCTCGGAGACCTTTGGCTAGAGAATGCTTCTGTTCTAAAATGGGGATAATCTGAACTATAACTTGGATTTTGTCCATCAGCTGTTTTTCTTGATATACCAACGTCTTGTTTTGGTCCGCTGATATTATTTGACTCAAGACTTCCATCTCTTTTAACCGATAGATTATTGTTAACCACTTGAGAGCACTTGTCTACCAAAACACTGCATGATTTGGGTCTAAGTGATTGATACTCTGGGTTAGAGAACGACAAACCAAGGGCTTGCTTTTGGAACATAGATGACAGTTCCATTAGGGATTGGCGGACTTGATCGACAGACGACTGCAAAGGTGATAAATCAAGATTTGGATCCACAGCATGGATTGGTTGATGGTTTGCTGCTACATTTATATCTCTGTTTACTAATGTTACAGGTGAAGAAGCTTCAGCTGTTTCTCTCCCTTGTGGATCAACTTTTGCAACAGATTGTTGATCAGAGGTTGGATACTTGGGAGTTGTAACTTCTGATTTGACATTGATCATTCTTCTAGTTAGTGGTTTAGGTGGCAATGATGCACACAGATTACCAGAAATTAATCTTTGATTCTCATTACTGATGGTTTCATTCTTCAACAACTGTTGACGAGTATCACAAGCCAATGGACTGCTCCTCACTACATTAACTGAAGGCAGTGACCTTGGTCTCTCTTTCACAATCTGACTAGGAATATCAGCGCAGCTTCCCTTGTCATCATCAGTGAGATTCGAGGAAGACACATGGTTGCTTCCTAAAGTGTCATGGATTCTTACTTGCATGTAATTTGATGGAGAGTTGGTTCCTAGTTCAGTCATTTGCCTGCTTCCACACGGCTGATTCCTGTTGCAATTATTAACTAGGTTTGAAGAACAGCTGTAAGGTAACACCGATGAAGAGAAATAGGGTCCTGGTGCTGTAATTCGTGGAGCAACTGGAAATGATCGATGTTCCGCTCTGTTCACACCCAAGATTGGAGCTGATGAACGCCCATTCATGTAGAAATTGTTTTTTGTACTCTGCAGTGCGCTTAGGGATGACCTTTGTGGTTCTGTTATATTCTGAGAATGGGTCGGATGTGCTATATTAGTAGAGTCGGAATAGTTTTCAAATCTATTGAAAGGTAAATTATGAAACGTGTGATTAGGCACAGGAGGACTGAAATGATCTACTGAGTATACTGGAGGGATCTGTTGAGTATCACAAGGAACCGAATCAGGAACGTCAATAGCTTTGCCGGAATTAGAACTTGTTGAACAGTCAGTAGCTGTCAATTTTGGATATGCAGTGTGGTAGAATTCAGCATTTGGACCAATGATATCTTGTGATGAATGTATAAGGCTCCCTACCTTCGGTACTTGCCTTCTTGACTTGGAATTCTGTTCATGAACAGAAGTTTCAATCTCCTTGAACTTTTCACTCAGACACAAAGCTCTCAGAGCATATGAAACATCTTTAATTGCTATGAGCCTTTTATGACTTGCAGATTTCATACCTTTTGCCAATATTGGTCTCAGAACTTCAGGCACTGAATCTGGTATGGAAGCATAATTGTGCTTAGCAGCAACATGATCCTTGATGCTGTCACAGTCATAACCAGTCCATGGAAGAACACCAGAAATAATTTCGCACACGACCAGGCAATAACTGTACATGTCTGTCGCAGAACAAACAGATTTGTGAAGTATAACTTCGGGTGCTAGCCAGCGATTCAAAGTAAAAGCGATTTGATTAGATGGTTTCGCTTTCTCCGCGGCGTGACAGACATAGGAGAGGTCGCCGAGTTTAGCAGTATCACTGCTAGTCAAATGAATCGCATGAGAGGATACTGCACAGTGAACGAATCCTCTTTCATGCATGTACATTAATGCGTTGCCGATTTGAACCATGTACCTGATCGCATTAGTCAGGAGTATAGTAGAATGTTTGCGGTGGAGAATATGATGCAGACATCCAATCGAAACAGGTTCATACACTAACCAGTGCAGAGGAGAGCATGTATAAGAATCTGAACTTGATGTCAAGCAGACAGACATTAGTAAAAGAAGATGAGGATGCCTTAAATGACTGTTGGCATTTGCTTCCGTAATTAGTAGATCTTCATCTGCTCGAAGTGACGTGTCGAAATCTTTAATTCGTCTTCGCTTGATTGTTACTTTATGTCCGCACCAAAGAGCACCCTCCATCAGAAAACTAGGAGGGCTTCTGTACATAACAGTAGGCTCATTATCAGGACTAGTGAATTGTGCCGGTGATGCAAGAGGTACCATAGCAGCTAACCCAATATCGTTAGTAGACGAACTTCCCGACAACATTCGCACAAACCTACCATACCCTTGGCATAATGCTTTATTTGTGGCTCCCTCAGTTTCTTTTGATCCTTGGAGGCTTGATGTTGATCGGACTCTATTTTCTGTACTGGTTTTATAGCTCATCTCGATTTCTTGGTCTATGTTATGTTGCCATTGCTTTATCAAATGCAAAACTTTTTTTCCTGCTTTCCTGCCAGCCGCAAGTGCCCAGTCTTTTGGGGTTCTACTAAGCACGTCATGCAGTCGTAAATCTCCTCCTTCAGTGACTATCAGTTCTAAAACTTCTGCAGAGCAAGAGTAAGCAGCTGCATGTGTAGGTGTACTTCCATCTTCAGCTCTTTTATTTGGATCACTACCTTTTTTAAGTAGCAGGCTTGCAAGTTTGTGATGGCCATAGAGACAACTCACATACAATAGAGTCTGTCCCTTTGAATTTGTAAGATCGATTGGAATAGTTATTTCCGATTCAAAGATTCGCTGCGTCTTCTTGGTTCTTCCCTGCGATGCATATTTGAAGAGATCTTGTTCTAAAGGTAGACTCGACGACACACGACCGACACTTGTCATGCCGGGATTTAGCAGGACGTCTATAAATGTAACATAGTATTACCTTATACAAAACAAAGTTCTATCATGTATCCCTAGTCAATTAGATTTACACGTCTAAAGCATCAATTGTCCATTTTGAGGGTGTGTTACGACCTAAAACTCTTCTCTAACACAATTCACAGACGATAGACGCCAAAGGTACACGACAGTTTGATGAATAAATATAACATCACAAAAATTATATTCCGTTATTATTTCAGAGAGTATTCCATTTGTCCTTTCACAAATATTCGATATTCGATAACATAATTGTTCAACTTCGAATAATTTGAATAAACAAATTACCGGTATTTTCAGAAATACGTCATGCGTCGTTGGGTTTAAAAACGAGCGCCACCGTGTGTTCAGCCAGTAGTTACGTTCACACACACACACACACACACACACACATGTCTACGCTCTATCACCGTAAATAAATAAAAGTAACTAAGGAAAACCAGGAAACGTAAAAGTTAAACATATGATTACACTGGGCCACGTTGATTAGAACGGTGACGCACAGTACAAGAGATATGTACAATAATTGCATTACGTGGACGTAAAATTGTAGAGTCAAGTTCAGGTATAATACCTGATAATAATAATAACTTGTTTTAGAATTATTATGCTTAAATTCTCAATTGCTCTTTAAAACCTGAAACATCATGAAAGTGGACAGACCAGCTGCATCAAGTAGGCTCATAGGATTGGGTCTTTGTCTCAACCTCTGCTGTTCAATATGCATCGTATTCTTGAACAAATGGGTGTACACGAAGGTGCACTTCCCCAACATATCCTTAACTTGCATTCACTTCATTGCCACGTACGTGGGTCTGCTTGTGTGCTGCCATTTCAGAGTGTTTAATCCAAAACGGCTCCCGATTCTTCAAGTTATTCCGCTGTCTGTCACGTTTTGTGGATTTGTAGTTTTCACGAACTTATCCTTGCAGAATAACACTGTTGGCACGTACCAGCTCTTCAAAGTTCTGACAACTCCAGTTATTATTGTCATTCAGACTTATGCATACCAGAAAAAGTTTAGTACCAGGATCAAACTTACTTTGGTATGTTGTTTTTTATACCATCATATGGAATCTATAGAAATCACAAGCACTGTTACTAACACTAATTAATGTTTAGATTCCAATATTGATCGGAGTGTTCATCAATTCATATTATGATATAAAGTTCAATCTTCTGGGAACAGTGTTTGCCCTCATTGGAGTTTTAGTTACATCCTTTTACCAGATTGTAAGTATAAAAGCATATACAAAGTATAGTGACATAATACAGTAAAATCCCTAACCAAACCAATTCTTTTTACATGCAGCTGGTAGGAAGCAAGCAGCAAGAACTACAAGCAAATTCTATGCAATTGTTATATTATCAAGCACCACTATCTTCCCTTATTCTTTTAGTCCTAGTTCCATTCTTTGAACCTGTGTTTTCAGAAGGAGGCATATTTGGACAACTCTGGTCTGCAGGTACTTAAGCAATTAAAAATCATTTACTACTCGTGGTCCTTTTAATTATCACAGTATAACTCCATTTTAAAAATCAGGTGCGATATTCCTAGTAGCTGCCTCTGCTACTGTTGCATTTCTGGTCAACCTGACAATATTCTGGATCATTGGTAACACGTCACCAATAACCTACAATATGTTTGGGCATTTCAAGTTTTGCATTACTCTTCTTGGTGGCTACTTCATATTCAATGATCCAGTGCAATTCAACCAATGGCTTGGAATCTTTATCACTGTTAATGGTGAGTGTTTATTGTTTAATATAATGAATGTAATAATTTTGTTGCTTTACCCGAATAACATGTTGCATTCTTTGACAGGAATAATCTTTTATACTCACTTCAAGCTACATGATAATAAAATTGCAGATCTGAGAAAATCCACCACTCAGCCATGTTGATTCGATTCTTCAGTATTTATTTTTTCAACTTTTACAGCAATAAAACGCATCATGCCGCTTATTACTTTTAACTATAGTACTATGTCATCCTTCAGTTTTGTCTATTTAAAACATTTTTTCTTCAAATTATTATTGAACGCCTTCTGAAATGCAGTATATACTCATCTACTAGCTTTCGTACTCCTATTATCTTATTTTGTGGTATGTTTTTTTGAATGAATAGTAAAGACCATTGTGGAATTCACTTTTTGGAAAATTCAGGTCAAATTTTAGACAGGACTATACCTTCAGTCAAAGATTTTCAGTCAGATGAGATCCTGAATGAGTTGAATAAATGTCAGTTAATCATAGGGCAGCAAGATCTATGTAAAAATTGAGCTCACAATATTCAAAAATCATACCTGTTGTCCATGTATCTAAGAAAACTTCACTTTCGGAAGGGCTGATTCCAAACTGCTGCAATCTTTCACTAATTCACACCGAAGAAGCCCAGTAGAAGCAAGTAACTAGTACACTGACTTAGCTGTGCATTGCAGGGTGATGAAATCATGCAAACCTACTAAGCTACAACTAATTGAAATACTGGATAGTTACACTAGCATGGAGGTAGTAGTAAACGAAAACTTCGGCATTGTAAGCACAAAGTAGCAAAACAATATATGTAAATTTTAAAAATATAATTCACCTGAGGCCCAATCCCCCTAAGTTATTACATAGTATAAATCTATTGCAGTTACATGTGACATTGGCAATGCTACATACACACAACACAATCTCCATTATATACAAGTTGGAACTATTAATTAGTTACATGTTTTTTTTAAATTTTATATCAGACTGCCTGCAAAATAACTTTCGAGCACAGTTCCAAGAGATCCATACACAGAAAAACACATTTTGATAAATTTATTCTATACAACACAAATCTTGAGTAATTGGAACAATGAAACAGTGAGAATATGTGATATGTCATCCACTGATCCAATTCAAAGATTGTTAAACATTAACTGACACAAAATCCAACTAGGAAAGTAAATCTATTTCTTCCATCTGTTGTTTTCGTAATCCCATTTTGAGGCGTACCCCGAGACGTCCCCTTGATGTTGCTGAAGCATTTTCTTTACAGTAGCATTAATCCATTCTTGATCCAAAACCGTTTTGACATAAGGCGGATTGATGAACGTATGAATGAAAAGATGTAGCCAAAGCGTGAAACCACTAATAAATAATACTACGCCGACTATGGTCTTCCACGAGTCATCCGGACGAATCATATCGGTCACAGTCATGCCAAAATAAGCATCATACAACTGCTTCATGTCTTCTTCAGACAGCTGTTTCCAATCTCCGGCTTCCTTGGATTTAAGAGCCTGAAGTTCCGGGGTAGTGCAAAACAGGCGTGGCTTTTTTGGGAGTGGGGTGAGTAGACTTTCATAAAAACCAGCATTGACATTGGGATCTCCTTCGACAATGGCGCGGGACTGGCCTTCCAAGATATGGGACGAGCTGAACGCACGGCGCATTAGCGCTCGTTGAGTGGCGAATCTCAGCAAGTTTAATGCCATGGTTATGAAGCTAACAAATTAAAATCTATTTGAAAAATGTACCACTATAACTAGGAATGAAGTAGCAAATTGTGATAATGTTGAAGGATCTTAGCCTAGAAACTCTGAGGCTGCGATCAACCAGGTCAACAAAAAAATTTAAAATTATGATAAAAATGAACAGCATGTACTTATAGTATAGTCGCAATAAAGGTAATGAATGCAGTTATACGAATCGTGATACAGCCTCTATATACATATTCGGGTACTAGTCTAATAGTGTGATCCCTCTGACATCCCGACTAGGTTAGGATAGGTGATATAGATTCATAGATACATAAGCTAAAGAGGGTTTTATCAGTTTAAATGTGGAATTTACATGATTGGAGCAGGTGGTCAGGTAAGCACAACTGGGTCCAGGTGAACCACAAGCAGTCCACAGACACTGATTTTTGGAGTAGCGATTATTATGACTGATGGTCTCCTAGAAAAAATTGTGGTCCAGAGTCACAGCAAAGTTGATTATCATTGGGTCAGATATAGATATTTCGTCAAAAAACGGGTAAGTGATGCAGTTATACCAGTCGTGATATCGCGTAATCGACATAAATCTGACTTTCGTGTTGCGGTCACAGTCGAGTGATTTCGCGATTCCGATCGTTTTCGTTGACTGATTTGAACATTCCGAACAAGTTTCATTAATTTTCATCCACGAAAACACCATACCATAATTTGGGTCGTTAAAATAGGATAAGTCCGTAAGCATGCGCAACGTTACCGTAGCCTGTGAAATAAACCATCTCCATTCACTAAAGAAAATATGAATCCCGCGGGGATAGCGGTTAATCC
This sequence comes from Halocynthia roretzi, assembly GCA_013436055.1. Taxonomy (NCBI): domain Eukaryota; kingdom Metazoa; phylum Chordata; class Ascidiacea; order Stolidobranchia; family Pyuridae; genus Halocynthia; species Halocynthia roretzi. The sequence goes on along the minus strand of QRAM01000479.1, from coordinate 50,238 downwards.
ACTATCAAGATCAAACTAACCACATAACAAATTGCAAACCACGACCTTGCAGTTTTTTTACAAGTAACCCTTTAACATCCCTCACGTACACTTTCAACACTAGGAGCGCTATATAACCCGCTAGTTGCGAGTCATGGTTCCATGATTTCTTCGGAGGATGATTATGACAAATTTTTATTTTATATAAATTTTGCGATTATTATTTACGAGGATTGAACGTGAGCACGCAATACATATAAAACAAACAGTATATACAGTAGGAAACATTTTTGATACACTCATATTATATTGGATGCATGTCTTTGTAGAATAAACAGTCATTTATTGACGTTATGTAAGCAACGAGGTATAATTGTATTTCAGTCGTGTTGCGTTCCACGTATTTGTCAATATGAATATCACCATCTGCTAAATTTCAAAATTCTTCACTTAAAATAGTCTCAGTTACTATATTTAGTAGTAACTGTCCAGGTGACACATTCACAGGAGAAGAGAGTTACAGTATATAAGGCAGCATTCCCAAGCCATATATATACGCAAGTCGCAAAGGACGATTTACGTTTAATATGTTAAGGATTATCATCCTCGCAGCTATCTGTATTTACAGGACAAATGCATACTCTGCTGCAACATGCCCTTCTACGATAGCAGAGACAGACCGCGTGGATTGTTACTCGTCATCAGGCGCAAACGAAGCAGATTGCCTTGACGCAGGATGCATGTGGTGCGAAACAAGCGACTACAACAATCCGAACAGCTATCCTTGGTGTTTCTACGATAGTCCAACAATTCCAGAGGAGGGAGGTACGAAAGTAAAAAAATGTCACAGTGAAAGATTTAACTTCCATTTTCCGTATGTTCATCCATAGAATGTACGTCTTGCACATGCACTAGTAAAGTGGACTGCTATCCACAACCTGGTTCAAGTGAGGAAGGATGCCTTGGCAGAGGTTGCATATGGTGCCCTAGTAATATCCAAGGGGTTCCGTGGTGCATCGTGGGTAAGGAATATCCCATTTACCACACGCAAATTATTTATAAATCCTGTTTTGATCTCTCGTTTAGGATCCGGAGGAGACGTTAGTCCTGACTCTGGCATGTGTTCTGGGATACAAGAGAGTAAACGACTGGATTGCTACCCGGAATCCGGTGCTAGTGAACAGGGATGTTACTCGAGAGAATGCTTTTGGTGTGAGACGAATACTCCTAATATACCGTGGTGTTTTTACAATACCACTGATCCAAGTGAAATACCAGATGGCGGAGGGAATACTGGAAATAGCGGGAGTTGTCCAACTACCATTCCGGAAAATTCTCGAATAGACTGTTGGCCGGGTAGTGGTGCCACCTCGAGTGGTTGCGTGGTAAGCACTTTGCTTGTTTGTGATTGGTTCGAGAAGCTATTTTACATGAATGGCTCTATTATTTGTATACCATGTAGAATTCAGGATGCATATGGTGTGCAAGTAATACAGAAGGCGTTCCGTGGTGCTTTTTCAATACTACGGACCTGCCTCCTGGCATTGAAGACAGTGAGAGGATCAATTGCATACCTGAGGGCGGGTTCAATCCAACTGCATGCAGCGAAAGAGGATGTCAATTTGCATCCATAGGTTCTCCTGCAGCACCGTTGTGCTACTTCCCGGTATGAACTATATTTTACATGGGTTATCATTCCAGAAGATCGCTCTCGTCTTACTCGTCTTACGAATTCCTTCCTTTTCGCAATCTTATTCAGAGCGATTATGGTTATGTCATGGTTGGCGATCCCATAGAAACACAGACGGGTTATTCAATCAACTTGCAAAGAGTGTCATCTGGTACTGTTTTCGGAGACGATGTTGATTCGTTAACATTGACCTTTGACTTTGACTCCGATCACAGGTTTGGTATTCCTACAGCAATGCTCCAGTAGTTTCACTTTCAGGAAATGCAAATGAATAGTTTTATTTTCCCCTTCGAAGATTACATTGGAAATTCTTTGACGATTCCAACGGACGATTTGAAGTCCCACTCCCAATCAATGGAGCATCAACAAAAACGGCAGCAAATCCCTTGTACGATGTGACCTTCAGCAATGATCCAACCTTCTCCTTCAAGGTGAATAAGTATTTCATTTAAAGCAAGCAATAATATTCACGTCATCGAAGACTTTTTAAACAAGCCTGTTTCATAACAGATTATCCGTAAATCAACCGGGGCTGTGCTGTGGGATACTTCTCTAGGTGGACTGACGTTTAGCGACCAATTCTTGCAAATAGCCACTAGAATTCCAGAAGGAGCATCAGTTTATGGATTTGGAGAAACGGAGCACGCCGCTTTACTGGTAATATCTTACAACTATATAGTGAATTTGCTAATTTATAACTATTTAATAGGAAAGTAATTCTTTGCACTTCGTATTTAGCATAAGTTTGATTGGAGCGCTTGGGGTATGTATGCGAGGGATCAGCCACCTGCGGGAGTCGGAAATTTGTACAGCGTTTTCCCCTTCTACGTCGCTATTGAACAAGATGCAAATTCTCATGGAGTTCTACTACTAAATTCCAATGCACAAGGTTTGCTCAGTTCATACAGACAGATTACAGTTCAAAATAATCTCCTCTCTAACAACACTGTCTTGAACGTCTTAGATATAACATTCACGCCGGCACCCGGACTTTTATACCGTACGATTGGCGGAGTCCTGGATTTCTACATGTTTCTTGGTCCCGAACCAAACACAGTCATCGAGCAATACAGTTTAGCTGTTGGTCCTTCTTTCTTCCCTCCATATTGGTCACTTGGATTTCAGCTATGTCGTTACGGGTACGGCGATTTGGCAACAGTTAAAACGACAGTGAATGAAATGAATGCCTACAATATACCACAGGTTAATCTGCTGGGTTATTTATTACAAGCTTGCAAAATTCTTCTATGATGTCCTAAAACGCTCTTTTTCATGAATAAAGGATGTACAATATGGCGACATCGATTACATGGACGAACAACGCGACTTCACATACAGTCTAACCAACTACGATGGACTTCCAGATTACGTCAAAGAACTCCAGGCAGAGGGTAAACACTACGTTATAATTCTAGTGAGTATAATATTTACGTATTTAGTATTTACATTTAAGTGGATAATTACTTTTGAATATTTCACGTGAAATTCACGAAATTTTCATGCACTTTTTTGTTTCGAGGACCCATGCTTAACTAAGGACGATCCACCAGGAGCTTACCCACCATACGAACGAGGATTTGAAAAAGAAGTCTACGTTAAAAATGCTAAGGGTGCTGATCTCACAGGAAAGGTATAATACAAAATGCCAGTTTTACTAGAAAAGACAATCATAGCAAAACAATAGCAACGTTAGGATGAAGCAAAGCGTCTGACGTACTGCGAAACTATAACAGTATAGGAGAGATCTTCACGCACAGTCAGGATGGCCGAGTGGTCTAAGGCGCCAGACTCAAGAACACGCAGTTCTTACTCGCTATGCGAGAGTTGAGAATTCTGGTCTCCGAATGGAGGCGTGGGTTCGAATCCCACTTCTGACATCTTGTTTTGTTTTTTTAATTTTTTAATAGTGTAGCTATTGATTGGTTATTTAGCAGGGAAAACTATTGATTTTGTATGTTTTACATGGTTAGCCACTGAAATAGTCGTCAATACAGTAAAGAAATTCAAAATCAAAGGTTACCCCTTCAGGTATGGCCACCAGGCGAAAGCGTCTTCCCAGACTATTCAAATCCAGACACTGTGGATTGGTGGTCAAACGAATGCCAGCTATTTCACGGTGTAATACCTTTCGACGGGCTCTGGATTGTAAGTAAAATAACACGTTACTGACACCGCCAACTACAGTAAAAAAATCTTTGCTAAACTGTTTCTATGCCTGCAGGACATGAACGAACCGGCCAATTTTGGCACTGGTAGCACAACTGGTTGTGAAACTAACAGTTTAAACAATCCACCTTACCATCCATGTAAGTAATGGTACATTATATATATTTATTATATTTAAAAAAACGAGTTGCAAATTCTGCATTACAAAAGTGTCCTCTCGTGTACAGTGATTTGGGGAGATGTGCTGGCCGATAAAACAATATGTCCCGACTCTATGCATGCGATGGGCACGCACTATGATACACACAGTCTTTACGGATGGTCTGAATCTGCAGCTACCTACATGTATAGGCTCAAGCATATACATTTTAAACATTAACAACCATGTCTTTAAATAACCGTAAATAAAGATGAACACGTGAACTTTTTGGTTGTTTTACTAGAGCCGCTATTGATTCTACCGGCAAACGACCATTCGTCGTCTCTCGCAGTACTTTCCCTGGCTCTGGTCAATGGTCGGCTCACTGGCTCGGCGACAACAACGCAGATTGGTCTGACTTGAAAAATTCAATCATTGGAATGCTGGAATTCAATATGTTTGGAATACCCTACGTTCGTCCATTTCTACAATACAAACTATGCAATATCTTCTAAACTGACAGTTTTTGACCCCTTCTCTCCCAGGTGGGTGCTGATATCTGCGGATTCAATGGCGCCCCCTCGGAGGAGCTTTGTGCCAGATGGATGGAACTCGGTTCGTTTTATCCTTACGCGAGGAACCACAATGGAATTGGTTACCCACGGCAGGATCCGGCGGCATTCGGTGCCCAGTTTGCTGCTAATTCCAGGGAAGTTCTCAACATAAGATACACTCTGTTGCCATATCTGTATACATTGTTCTATTACGCTAACGTAAAAGGTGAGTTTGATTTTTCGACAACATAGACCGAGGGTACATCGCCAAAAGAATTTATCAATGTATCCAATTGATCTGTAGGTAGCAGTGTCGTACGCCCTCTTTCATTTGAATTTACTTCGGATATTAACACCATGGCCATCGATGAACAATTTATGTGGGGAGGAGGATTGTTGTTCTCTCCAGTCCTATATGAAGGATTGAAATCAGTGGACGCTTATTTCCCAGATGCTCCATGGTAAGGTCCTATAATTGTGTCATCTTTTCTATTCTCTGTATGCTGGAACCGTGCTATGCTTCATTCCAGGTTTGACTATTCAACCGGAAAACCAGTTGGCACTAGAAGCGCGTCAAAATCGATTCCAGCAGATATTGGTACAATTCCCATCCATGTCCGAGGGGGATTTATAATTCCAACTCAGGTAGCGTATTCCTTTGACGTCAGGCTAGTCGTCTATACAAGGAAAATTATAAACTTTGGATTTTTTTAGGATCCGGCTGTGAACACCGTTCAATCCAGGAATAATCCATTTGGACTCATTATAGCACTCGGCGATGACGGGACTGCTCATGGAACTCTTTATTGGGACGATGGTGATTCTTTGGATGTCATCTCTAAAGGACACTACGCCTTGCTCGAATTTTCTGCTGCAAACGTAATGTTTTCAGACATTGCATATTAAATAGCATCGTTCCTTTCAACCATCTGTTGTAAAATCCGTCCAAGACGAACTGATTCAATTGAAGTACAACACTCGTGATATTAAAAATTGACATTTTCAATACGTTTTCTAATTTCAGTCTAAGTTGACGACTGCCGTCTTAAACGATGACAACATCGCAGAAACCATGGTGATGGGAACCCTCCGTATATTCGGAGTTTTAAAATCTCCAAGTGCAGTTACAGTCAACGGAATTTCTCAGTCTTTTACTTACAGTAATGAGGTAATGAACAGATGTCAAATAAACTACACTTATTGAATTCATACACCGGTCGGTTCAATACTAATATACGAACTTCTGCATTTCAGGTGATACAGGTCACCAACCTCCTTGATAAGCTCTCAGCAGATTACACGGTAGATTGGTCATAAATCTGTCAACTGGGGATGGAAAAAATTCTACGTCATTGATTTCAAAATTAAAATTCAAGTATAAATATGGTGGTGATTCGATTCATGTCTTTCTCAGTCTCAAGGCATATAAATAATTTCATTAAAGCTGTGAATGAGTTTCTGTACATGGAAAAGAAAAAAAGCTCGAGAAGGCTGGCATCTTAAATCATTACGCGCAATATTATAACTATCTACTTTTAAGAACGTATAAAGCACACTCGTCGTGGGAATGTTTTGAAACACTTAGCAACATATCGTGCAGATAGCAGAATGTGTTTTCTAACCAGAACGTGAGAAAACCAAAATACATGTATATAAATTAGGTTATCGGCTTCTAAAACACAAACGTTTCCGGGTGGTACGATGAGCAAAGCTTGCTACTGCATTTACGATAGTATTTTCGAGTCAAGAGGGTATCAATGTTAGATAATATTATATACATATATAACTATTGAGTATCAAGATACCCTCTGGTAAAAATCTGGGCATCATCTACAATGGAATTACAAAAGTCTAATTTAAGGTAAGCGTTATAAGTTTCAAGTCTGAACTCCATTAAAAAGAATATTATTTTATTTACCGTTGATGTATTCATGTAGTTTCATATCTCTGGCTTTTGGATTATCGTTGGTGTTTACCGCGGTTCAGTTCGGTAACAGTGCGTGTTCCTCTTCATTGGAGGAAGAGAAGCGAGTCGATTGCCATCCAGGACCAGATGCCACCATGGATAAGTGTCGATGTAAGGGATGCCAGTGGTGTACTGCAACGAAATCTGGAGTTCCTTATTGCTTTCACAACAGTGATTCAACCGTACTCAGCCAAGGTTCTTGAAGAAATTTCCTTGAAAGTATATTCATCAAGCTTTTTGTGTACCTGTGTTTCTCTATTCATCAGTGAGTCTTCGAGTCGAATGTAAATCCTGCGCATTCTGCAAAGAACGCATTGATTGTCATCCAGATGCAGGAGCAATGGAGGCTCGTTGTCTTGCAAGAAGTTGCCTGTGGTGTGCGAATGGAGCGCCCGGAGAACCATGGTGTTTCTACGGAGGAACAGATTTGGGTTAAGTAGCTGAAAAAATAAGTACTATTTAAATAAGATTGTAATAACATATGCTTATCTTCTCTTTCAGTGCAATCTTATAGAGCTGGCTGTCTTGAATGTGACAAGTGTACAAAAGCGATCGACTGTTTACCTGGTGACTCAAGTCTGACAGACACGAAATGTAAATCCAAAGGCTGCCTATGGTGTGTCAGTGGAACACCTAAATGTAGAATAGGAGGTACTTTGACAGGTTAGTTCTCAAATTTACTGGCGTTATAAAGGTGAAAATTATAGTTACATTGTAAAACTTATTACATAAATTACGTCAAAAGCTCCAGTCAACTACAGAGCTAATTGCCCAGCATGTAGCACTTGCACTATGAAATACGACTGCCATCCAGAACCCGGTGCTACTGAAGCGAAATGTGCAGCAAAGGAATGCATTTGGTGTGTGTCCACTGTCGCCGGCGAACCTTGGTGTCTGTATGGCGGAAGTAAAGGCAAGTTGTTTAGATTTTTCTCGAAGTTGGTGATACCTGTGAATTCATCATTGATATTAACCTCGATTACTGCTTTATGTAGTCGCGGTCTGCACAACTTGTGATATATGCAACACGAGAATCGATTGCCATCCTGAATCGTTTGCTTCAAAATGGTCGTGTGAATACAGAGGATGTCTTTGGTGTCCAACAAAACTAGCTGGAATTCCATTCTGCGTTTATCCATCTTGAAATGACTTGACAACTGATGACTCACTATTTCCTTACTTTGTATATTTATGTGAAGTATATTAAATCAGACTTGATAATTTGAAGCAGGTAATATACGTATATTGAAATGCCTTGCATCGGAATTAGTCATAACTTTAAAGCATGGCACAAAAGAAAACTGAAAACCATTAGTAAATTAGTATACACATGAAAAATCTTGTAATAGTGTTACAGGTTAGATAATATAGTATATGTAGAAGATCGGGTTGGGTGCATCGATCCCTATAAGCTGTTTTTGCGAACATCAGAATATTACTACTCGTTGGAATTTACAAAATACGATCTTATTATGATCGCAGACAATGTTATCAATCGGGGTATCAATATTCAGCAATCAAAAAACATATACATATACATATCATATCTTTCCTTAATTTTATCACCAGTTATTGTTATCAAAAGACTGTCCTAAAGCGATTGCAATAAGCGGCGTCCACTTTACCATTGTTTTTGCCACCGTACATTTCTGTCCTCTCCCGAAACAGAGGACAGGCCTCCCCAAAAATATTAAAAAAGTGATGTTAAAATGTTAGTAATGAAAAAATGAAACTCACTACAATATACTAACTAAGCGGCTATCACTAAGCGCATTTTTTTTCAATATTTTTGATATATAATGCATTTGGTTCAGCATTGTATTGCAAAGTGAATGTGATTTTACTTAATTACTTCAAATGACACAATATATTCTAAAGCAGTTTTCGTACCTACTTCAAACGTTCTATAAACGTCCAACTAGTGTTCAAGTATATGTTAATAACTACCCCAGATGGCGACATGCTGTTATTCTTCCATCAACATATTCCGGAAGTCTTCATAGGTTATATAACTGTTCTCGTTGAAATTTTCAATCAAAACCATATTTTCTGCATCGCAAGGAGTTATTCCAATCAGTGCTGCGCATTGCGTTATATCATCCATTCGCAAAACGCCATCGTTATCGAGATCCATTTTCTGAAATTTTTGAAATGAAGCATGAATTACGATGTTTTAACCATATAAAATACCGTAAGCCTATAATCTCCATCGAATGGAAGATCATGATGTTTAGTGTCGATAAAAAATTGAAGGTACCGAGGCGAGCTTTTTAAATTGATGTTCAATATCTCTTATCTTAATAGCATATTCATTAGTTTCAAAAAAGCGTAAAATCGATATATGATTATCAATTTGAAAAGGATTTACATAATATTACCTGAAAAGCTGAATACATTGCCTTCTCCTTTTCATTTTTATCCAGCGAGAACGCCATTCCCACTAAACTTCCAAATTCTTCCTTGTTTAAGGCGTTGTCCTTATCGGCATCCCAGTCTCTAATCATCTCCGCTATCTCATTGTCGGTTAGCTTAAATCCTAGGGAGCTAAAGATTGCTGTCAGGTCATTTACATCCACCATGGAATTTCCATCGACGTCGAATAGAGAAAAGATAATTTCAGAAGCCATTTCAAGTTGTTTCTATAAGTACATGTAAAATTTGGTTAAAATACTTATTCAAAGAGGCAATAGTCGAGAATCTCATGATCGCGCCTACAGACCCTTAGAAGTCTCTTCCAGTAATATAAGCGGTCAGCTAAGTTGAATTCACGTAAAAGTTAAGCGTTAGTTGATCCTCAAGTCAGTGTAGCAGTAACTAATACTGAACTATATTTCAATTGCTACGTTTTTTTACTCTTACTAAAGTATAACATGAATAACATTAAAAAAAGTGCATCGATAGATTGCAACCTAAAAGAAAGTAAAGTCGACGCTTTCGGTTCCCTATTTCTCTCGTTCGCTAAATATAACTCTCAGCAAATATACGTTTCCATGATTACATAATATATTAAAGGGGAATTCTAATTTTTAGACAATACAGGCGCATTATGCAACCGAAAATGAAAGTCAAGTCGACGCTTTCGGTTCCCTATTTCTGTCGTTCGCTATAAGGAAACAAAATATCAATCTTATTTCCAGCAAACATACGTTTTCATGAAGACATAATATATTAAAGTGAATTCGAATTACTAGACCTTACAGGCGCATTAAAGAGCAAAAATTATAATTATAAACCAAACAACATTTATAAACTACCAGCAGAATTACTCTACGTTGCTCGGGTTGAGAATACCCCACCGAGAATAAGATACCAAGGCATTACCAGTGTAAGCCTCACCCGTCGAAAATATCACGTAAGCCCCCACAGGTATATTTAACATATTTCCTTTGTTCATGCATTATTTTCGAATGTATTGAATCGGAATTGGATTTGGTCTGCCTGTGCCACGCTGTCTTGATAACTGGGTGTTTTGGTCTGGTAATTCCGTGTATCTGATTCAATTATCAACTTACCAGCTCTATCAAGAGTATTGTGCTCTGTTCAACTGCTAACACATGTAATGAGTAGTTTTCATATGATTTTCTTAAATCGGGGGACTATCCAGTGTAGATTACGGTATAAGTTTTAATACATAAAATGCTCATATTACACGGCAAATAATGTTTGATACCGTTGCCAAATTAAATTTCATTCATTCGGCTCTGCAAAAGTCCCTATAATGTTTTTGAAATTCAGCATTCTCTCGAAATTGCGTCAACGGAAGTACAGATAAGTTGACATGTGTCGTAGCTTTGCAAAACAATTTGAACACATTTGTTTTTTAGACGAGGGGAGAAATGGGACATAAGCAGTATGACTTGATCTACTGTAGTTGCAAATTTCCCAACGCAAAGAAAGAAAATTTTCACGATTCAAGAAACAGAAATAATATAATATGAGTCTCACAGTCTCACAGATGAAACTTAGCGGAAGAGATAAGATCACTGCGAAAAAGGCGCACACTGCGTACAGTACGTTTGTGATCGGCAGCTGTTATGATTGCAGTGAACGCCGGAATTTGACGCGGGAATAATTAAAAAATTGACGGTTCCTGTTTAATACCACAAAACTTACTCTCACGTCGAAGATACTAGCCCTGAATTTATTTAGGGCATTTAAATGGATTATTTCTTAACTTAAATTATTGTATTTGCTGTTTTGGAACGATTATTTCAATTTCAATTATTTTCAATGGGGATATATCGCAATCAAGAGGACTGTTCACTTATCTTTGGTTTATAAAATGCCACAAAGAAATTATGGGGATTTTGAGGGAAGTCATAAACTTGAAACAAATAGTTTACTGACTTTGGCATATCTTCGGTTAAAAAAACGCCACAAAGGACTTTTAGGGATATTGAGGGCAGTCGTAAACTTGAAACAAAGGGTTTCCTGTTAAATATGTTACGGAAAAAAAGGGTGTTCTATGAGTAACTACACTTAGCAAGCAACAATAACCAGCAACTCCATCCCATATTTATCTAAGTAAATCACTACTGTTCACTAATCATTTGTCATTTAAATTTTCATCACCAAGCCAGTACTACTGATTCATAACAACAATCAGGTACTTAATGCAGCAAAAATTTAACTCTCGCCAGACATACTGAAACATACTGTTCCATATTTTATATAGTATGTTAAATATTAATAGAACCGAAGTTCGATTAGTCATCAATAAAACCAAATACGACTCCCAACTTAATCCTATCCAGAGCTTTAACGCTCAAGATTAAACTCTTATCATCCATTGATAACCGATCAAGGAAGTTCTGCATCGGCTGGCCTGTTTTTTGATATGGGTATATTGTTTTGAACATTCTCCACCGGGATAGGAATGTTTCCTATTGAATAAGACCCTAGAGGATCAAATACATTCGCTGATTTCTGCTGGGCAGTTATCAAGGAATGGAAATCAAGTAAATGTAGATGATGGTTTCGTTTGCTCCTAATATCACACGAGTACAAAAGAATGATAAATATTAGCAGAGTTGAAGTTAGCTTAGGTATGACATTACAAATGACGATTAAACTTACATGAGAAAGTTCACATTGTCAAGCGCCCATTGATCTTCTGCGACTCCACCATGTGAGGGTTGCCACCATCGAAATAGAACATGTGTTGAACGAGCCTGCAGTACACAAAACATATCAATCAATAATTCACAATATCAAAATTCAATAGTACTGGGCGATATACAAATGACATATTATATCCGTTGTTACATGTGTAAAGGAAATGATATGATAAGTACTTTGATTCCATCGCACGATCTAGAATTGGACGCTACAAAACAACCAAAAGCCTCTATGCGCTTAAATATATAAAGGTATTGCATTACAAATTACTGGTATCACAGCTGTAGCAGCACGTTGAACAAAAAAGTCAAAATGCTCATGATTAGAATTCTGCGCTGACTGTATAAAGCGACACTTTACTCGTCAGCAAGCTTTGGCTATTTTTACACACATCTTCAAATACTTACAATACTTCAAATTATAATACTTGTCTTCCCAGCGTAGACATTCATACTACAAACATATTGTTATAATTTCAGAACTTCTTGTCTACAACCAATTTTTACATTGTTAGGTGGAATTTTCAATCATTCATCCTTGATAAACACTTCTAACTATTAAATATATAACTCACAAGGAAAGGTAAAGTCTGGGATACTCTTCTCGGAATGCCATATTGTGAAGCCGAATGTTCCCTTAAAGTGTGCCAAGAAACACCGTTATTCGTTGTGAATTGTAATACAATTATGGCCATCGGTGTTGGTTGATACTGATCAACCCTGTTCACGTGACACTCGTCGGTCGGGTGAATGGATCCGATTTGCAACACATACTGAATTTGCCTGAACGAAAAGCAATAAAAAGGGCATAAATTTACAATTTTAACACTTCCTGAAACATAATCCAGCAAAGTGAGCAAAAATTTATGCTGTCAATTTAGTTGTACTTTCTTTACCAAGATCTTGTGGAATCCATTTCTTGTGTAACAATTTCCCTTCTACCGCATTCTCCAAAGTAGGCCGACTTGGAAAACCCGAATGGCCACAGAGGACCACAACCTCCTCCCGTTATTACTCCGCCTGTCAAATGTCGCCACCTCTTTAGATTAATTTGACTTTCAAAGTTTTCACGGAACACAGGTACTATGTATCGTTGTACAGGAAGACTGCAGTCCAAACCTATATTCAATATACACAAAGCAATATTAAATAAACAACTCTCGGTACATTTGTATATAGTTTTACTCATACCTCCTATTCCACTTATCCATAAGCACATTGTGAATAAAGAAATAATAAAATAATAATGACTGATGAGTGAATGATTGGAAATACCTGAATAACCAGTATCACAAACACATTGCAGTGTTTTAGTACATTTCCCATGTCCTGAACAGTGACCTGGGCATGATTCACCTATGTAAATATCATCCAGAGCCCAAGAAAATAACTCTGGAGCACCGCTACTTTGTGACCAACGAAACTGTGTCATTCTGTAATAGAAAATCAATATATCTCCCCTGATATCGTGAAACCAAAGATACGTCGCTGACTAAGTCTCAAATCACCACTTAATATTTTTAATTTGGTTTGCAAAAATATGTGACTTTTCTCATGTCTTAGCTTCAAGTCTTAGTGCACATTGATGACACGAATTTACATGTCGGTCTCAAGACAACAAAATTCATCAAGTGATGAGTCGTGAGTCTACAAAGGGTTTGAATAGCCAAGTCATGGGACAGTTAGTCGGTCATGATTCACTACCAGTTAAGTAAAAATTTCACAAATCACATGAAAAATAGCTAATACACTAGCTGATTTGCCTGAATGAAGTGCATAGCTCTGGAAAGAACAATCAGGAATAATTTAAATATCAAGGTAAGCTTTTTACCCTGATGAAATAAAGTCCAGAGGTATTGTTATACGGGTCCACTCATGATATCTGTCCAGTGTATAAACAGATGCTTCATGGTACATGAAGTGAGGACATCGAGGTGATGGTGGTGAGGCAGGCAAACATTTGGGCATCACAAGCTCCCACTTATTGTATCTTGAAATTGGATAAATTGCATGAAAGGTTTACCTTCCCTTGCATGACGGTTATTGAGAGACATACATAAAAATTAATACCTAGGATCCTCTCTGTATTCCAGTTTCACTGGGTAAAGCATACTGCAACTTTTCTCACTACAGCCTATCTTGATCTGAGACAAAGATCAGAGTGTAATAAAAATACAATCATTCCATTATTATACAGTATCAATATAAAGGTAAATCACATACCCTAAACTGGATCATGTGTCCAGGCATTATAATCAATTGTCGAGTGGTCAAACTCTGTCCTGTTGACATAGGATCACCACCTGGCCATGTCATGTGACTGCTAGTATCACCTGAGCATTGTCCTAGAGTAACTAATCCATTTGGGTAAAAGTCATACTGCTCTTCATTTAGTGGACCTTAAAAAAACAAGAAATGAGCCATTTTATGTCCAAGTTCAGGGACAGCACTGTAGATCATTGTTTAGCATAGCAGGATTTCAAACATTTTTCATCATCCTCATTTTTCATTGTCAACATCATTCAACCTAATGTCTTTCACAGGTAAACAAATTTATATATATGATATTTTAATAACATTTTAATATCAGTTGATGTATCACAAATATAAGTCAGTCAGAAATTACCGAACATTGTTTTTGAGAAAGTCCCAGGTCTATTTATCAAGCATGCTAACTATGCTATATACCTGGATTTCCATTAAGATCATATTCTACTTCAAAGTTATCTTGCAGAACATGAGTATTAACTTCCTGACCACCTATGTACACATTGTCAAGTGCCCAGCCAGCTCTGTCAAGACCCATTCCAAACAGACCTTAAATAAAGAACAAAGATAAGAATAAACAATCATTAACTGTTAGAATTTCAAAATATCTCTCACCTGTTTTACGTTCCGTAACAAACGGTTGCCACCATCTGAATCTTGTTGAATTTGTTTTTGCATCGAGCGGGATCACGATGTAATCGTGTTTCGCTTGCGGATACGAAGCGTAGTCTAGATTATGTAGCATCATCCAAGTGATTCCTAATAGATATTTAAAAAGTAATGCGAGAGAGATGTCATTGCTTAGAAGATTTTGTTTTCTAACCTCCATTCGTAGAGTATTGAAGTAAAATACCATCGCTTCTTGTTTTTGCTGGCATGCATGTACTAAGCTCATTATTAGCTCCTATTACAGCATGGTACTGGACAAACCTTATCAAATAAAACAGACAACCATTTTGTCTGTATTACTATAATACATAGGGCAACATATGCTTAAATTAGAACAGTTGTGTTACCTTGCATCTCTTAAATCTAGGTCGCTCGTCACCGCTTGCCTTGGTCCGACACCATCGAAATACAAAGAATTCCCATCAACCAATAGACCACAATTGATGTTCAATTTTTCAGCTTCAACTATTGACCAACTACCTCCTTTTCCAGCAGTGTTGAAATCATGCTTCAGATATCTCTGGTGAAATGGAAGGAAAGGTAGAACTCCATATAAAATTATCGATGTAGAATTTTCATACCAGTCTTACATGGGGTGGCTCCGTATCTAAATAACAGTTTGGTCCAGCATAGCCTACATCACATGAACATCTCATATTGTCATAATTGACGTCGCCTTCTTTGAAAAATTCTTCCTGCGAAATTCCTATGCAGTCTCCGTGTCCCGAACAAGCGTCGGGGCACTGAGGACCGATGAAAATCTGGTCGAGCGCCCAAACCACATCGGACATTTCTTGATGAAAGCGAAATCTGACTGATCTGAAACATATAATGGATGTAAGTATATCTATATGGTCATTTTCAATTAAAGAAAAACTGAAAATAAAAATAACTCACTGTCCATACAAAGATGATGGAATTATTATAGTGTGACGTCTCCAATCAGGACTTATAAAATGGGTAGATGGTTGAGTAACGTCATGCCCGAAACAATCATGGTCAGATGGAATGCACTGGGGTACTAGGTAATTCCACGTATCCCCATAATCTGTAGAATATTGTATGTTGACCGGTTGATGAGGAATTTGTACATCTTCGCAAAGGACGACAATCTGAATAGGATGAGAGATATTCGGATCATGTTTTCATAGGGTATTGTGTGAGTACATCATATTTATACAGCTGAGGCTTACCGTATATTGCATAATAAAGCCCTCTTCGGGTAAGAAATCTTTGGTGCTGACAGTTGCGTCCAAGCCAGACACAGTCCCAGCCAAAATAACATTATCACGACTACAAAATTTGGCCGGCTCTGTATTGTCATAAAATTTCCACATCATTTTTTCTGCCCGGTCCACTAAACCAATAGTATAATCAATTTGATATGAGAATTATATATTTATAATGATATTGTCTGAAATCAATGAGAGGAAAGTACAAAAATCATATAAATCACTGATACATAGCATAGTTAGATGCCTATTTACAAAGTTATATAAGTACACTCACACCACAAACCCGCTGGACCAATTTCTTCTGCAACTGAGAAATCATCACTCAGCATTTTTCTAGGCACAAGATTGAATATGAATAACTGAACAGTGACAAACAACTAAATACTAATTTATACTCACTCTTCTTTCTTTCCGCCGATCAGCAAATTATCAATCGCCCAGTCGTTCTGGTTTAAGCCGGAATTTTCTGGCTGCCACCATCTAAACTGTGTTCCCAAGACCTTCGCTTTGTCGGGTAATAAAATGTTGACAAACCTGCCAAAAGAAATCAATACGAAAAATTAAATAAATGATAATGCAGATTAGTAGAACAAAGAGATGTACAAACCCTGGCTTGACATTATATTCATTGAAATAAAGCTCTGCCAGATTTCGCCAAGTCGCGCCGCCATTGGTCGAAAAATCAACCAAAATGCCGTGGTTCCTCTGAGATGCTGCGGATGCTCCACAACCAGTTCTGAACATGAACTGGACAAAATCAGCTTTGGTGGTGTTCATCGGGACCGTCAAAAGTAGTCTGCTACATGACTGAAGTAAGGAATGAATAGGTAAAAAACTTCAGTGCGATATTTTCAATCTGTACTAATAAAGGTTACTAACTTTGAAAAAATGTAGGGCAGTGTCATATCCAACCTCCCCGCATAAATTATCAACACGAGAGCCCACTTGCTTCATGAATAAGGGGTTGGAAGCAGAGTCTTTAGCAAAAACCGCTTTCAACTCGATTGGTAGTTCGTAGTCCGGATTTTCGCAATGGCGACCACTCCAGCCATCATCACAGCTTGAAGAATTAATTTTAATGGAGAGGATTAATATAAAAGAAATAATAAATTAGAAACTTATAATATATACGATACTAGTATTGTATTTTCTATATAAATCAAACACCAAATCTTACTTGCACTGGCCATTGTGGCATCTTCCCCTCCCGCTGCATGCCCGTGGACAGGCTATACCAACATAAACATTGTCAATTGACCAGGACCCATACAAAGTTGCACTGTCATGACGTTGTATCCAACGAAAACGTGTGGATGGAGACCAGGAATGTTCTTAAGTAAATTAATAAGTTTGTAAACTTTGAATAAGGGCATCAGTTTAGGGTTCGAAGTGCAAAATACGAGATAATAGAAAACTCAAACTTACCAGGTAATGGCACGATTACTCTGTTGTCAGCAGCACGCCTTGGTCGTGAATACACATCTGAATAATAAGTACTTCCTTGGTAATATCGGACACAATCAGGATTCCTGGGATAACAAGGAAGCACAAGAGGCAGCCATGTATGCCCCAGATCAGTAGAATATTGCAATTCTATAGCTAGAGATAAAAACATAAGCAGCTATATGAACAATTCGATAGATAGAAATTATGAAACAGCATAACTCTATGATACAGCAAATATTGCATGATATTAACTCACAGTCGCAAGAATCTGCCTGATCCTGACAATTCATTCGCAGGTCGAAACTGAGATAGCTTCCCGGAGGTACATTAGTCCCGCTGGTGGAAATGTATCGAGAACTACACTCCACCAAGTGACCGGTATTATTTCCCACTTCAATTATAGAACACGGTTCGTTATCGAATGTTATATCATGAGGGCAACACTCACTTCCCCTATTTGGACGGATGACACCGCCAGAAGTTTCTATCCATGTTGAATCCTGTACTCTACATTGAAGAATTAAATATATATTGCGATAAGTTGCTCAAGTCGAGTATTTAGTAATACTAGTAAAATGCTGCTGATTTTTCCTAAAACCTACAAAGAGAAATCATCATCTATTTCATCACTGTGTCCACCAATAACCACGTGATCAATGGTGAATTGAAAATCACTCCTTCCTTTTGGCATTGGTTGCCACCAACGAAAGCGGGTAGCATTCGAGCGAGCGGTTTCAGGAAGGTGCAGCGCGATGTATTGAGACTAGTATGAACAAAACGAATGAAACAATAAAACAAAATTAATAGTTATTCAATAATAATCAAAGGTTCATACCATTTCATAGTTGACTGAAATAAAAGGAAATATTTCCAGGGATTTCCAACGTAATCCGCCGTCATTAGAGAACTGCAAATGCAAGGTCTCAGTCCCAGCTTCAACATTTTCGAGTTCACCTGTGTCAGAAAAATTAATGTTTTCAAATACTTAGCAACTGATGCGTATTGGATTGGTCAAGTGGTTCGTTGTCTGATGGGGACAGATAATCATTTGGGATAAATATTGGTAAGAAAAATCAATCTAGGATATTTAATAAATTTTCTTTTATGGATGGATTTCTTTTATGGATGGATTTGGATTTTCCTTTTATGTATGTATTTTATTCTATTTCATGTGCAGCTTTCCTCAATTAGGGTAGCCACTAACTCATAGTATCGCAAATGGTTACCTATAAAATTACCATCATTCACTCCCTGTTTCATCTGAATGTCATTCTCTCTATCTGAAGCCACAGACGATGGGTGAATCAAGCTCAAGTAAAACTGAATGAACCTAGTTTCAAGATAAATAAACTTCGTGTAACAAATTCTAGAATATTCTAAGATTTCTAATGGAATGAAAAAATTTAATTACAAGCCATTTCTAGTGTCCAGGTCACGGGTCTCCAATATTCTCTCCCCTGGTTTGTAAGCTTTTAATTTCCGTTGCTTGAACACAATATTACCAGTTCCCTTACAGTAGGAAGATACGTCAAGAAATTCCGCACCACTAGTCGCAACCCATGAGTCATGTCTGCCATCACCTGCATGATCAATTCTATGAGTATTTTCCCTACAAGGAATATAAAACAAAAGCAACCCTAACCTTGGGTGAAAGTCTCTTTGAAGAAAGCCGGATTATCCTTTACAATATCACAGCATGTTGCCCCACCATATCCCTCATCGCATAAGCATCGTTCACCCTCGTCCACACATATACCATGACCATTGCACTGCTGTTCACAAGCGGGACCTATGTACACATCGTCAAGGGCCCACGGCACTGCACTAGCTGCCTCGAAGTCATCAGCATAAAAGCCTTGGTACCATCGAAACCTTACTGAACTGTAAACAAAACAAAAAGATTTATCAGTAGATGAATAAGGATTCATGAAAATTCTAATGCCAATGGTAAAAATACTTCACCTGCAAATGTGGTGCCTATCAAGTGGTACCACGATTCTTCTCCATCCTTGTACTGCGCCAGGATAAAAGATGGATGCTTGATGATGCTCGCTCGAACATCCATAAGTATTTGTCTGCTTTCTTTGACAATGGGGTCTAACCAACGACCAGGTTATTCCATTGTCTGTAGAAAATTCCAAGTTCACCGCATGCATATCACTTGGTTCAGTATTACAACCGACAGCAATCTGTATTTGATAAATTAAAAAGTGTGTGAGTCTTTGACCTGTGAGTGTGGTGACCTAGGCTATCTAGACGCAGGTTGTGGTGGCCTCCATTTTTTCAAGAAATGCTTTTTTGCTAGTTATGTAATAAAGTAGAAATGATATAAAAAAATAGAATTGAAAAATAGAATATAAAAACATTGCTAGGTTAAGATATGATTACCAAAGAAACAGATCCCATATAAAGACAATCAACCTTTATTCCGGTTTTGAAATAACCAACCTTGAACTGAATAACATAATTTTCAGAGACGCACATATCATTTGTTGAAACCGAATGTTCTCCAACATCATTTTCAAAAAGAAGGGAACCACCGGTTGAATTACAAAACTTGTCCAATTTTCCAGAATGATGGAAAAGCCAGTTAGCAGGTTCGTCGGTTCGACCATCTGGTATGGAAAAGCTATCTTTCATCATGTGTATATCACAGTCTGACGAGCTTCCACCGATTACCAGATCTTCAAGAGCCCAAACATCTTCACTCTCTCCTGTAAAGAACATATAAGTTAACAATATAGTAAAATCGAGTCAGAGCTGGACATGATCAATCCGCTTAAGCATGTTCATTAGGTAGCAAAGATGGGTATTTCTATTAGTATAAAATATAATATTGGGGAATTGATAGTATGATAGCTTCAAAGGGAGCTATGTGACATTCAACACTATAGTGGCCAGGAAAAAAGGGAGCTTAAAAAAATTGTTTTAAGGTAACACAGTGAATGCCACTTATTGTGATTGTTCTTGAACTGTCTCTTTTTGAAACCAAGAACTGCCTGATGACATTAAATGATAGATAAGAATATGATATCAATCTGTCCACGTGGCATCCACAAAATTAGTTGCAATGTAAGGACAATCTACCTGATCTAATATTTACTTGCCACCAACGGAAATTAACTGCCGACTGCCTGGAATGTGCTGGAAGGAATACATGCACAAAATGTTTCCCGTCGGCTAAGCCTTTCACTGGTGGAATGTGATGAATGGTTTTCCATGTGATTCCATTATTAGGACTACTTTGAAGCAAAATAATATTGGTGGGATCTCGACCTGTCGAACATAGATACATCATTCAAAATATTATTCCACACTGTGAAGTTGTGGAGAAGATGAGAATAGACATACCGTCACTTTGGTACCATGCATAAAATTGTATGTACTTTGTATCTGTAGTGTTGAGAGGCACTGTCTGCAGGAGACGGATACCAGCCTTTCCCATTTGGAGATTTTGACCGCTCACCATAATACCGACTGACGTTAGATCATCAATCATGACAGGCTCTCTTCCAACGACAATAGAATATTTATCTGTGAAGTATAGTGATGACAATAAATAGAACACAACTTGAATGATGAATAGCAAAGCCTGAAGTAGAATTTCTTAAGTCATTTACTTTCAGCAACCCATGGATATTCAAAACCATCCGTCAAGTACGTAGGAAAACTTGCTGATGGTTCGCAAAGTGGTCCTGTCTCAAATCCCGGGTCACATCTAAGCAACAAATGAATATATAAGATTAATGAAAAGTTTCATCAAATGGCTCAAATGGAATATTATCTGAATCAGAAGTAAACGCAAGTACATGCAAGTATCCTCAAGCTCATCAGCTGATGGCCAACAATGACCGTGTCCACTGCACATCCAGGGACATCCGTTGCCAAGATATATATTATCCAAAGCCCAAGAAGAGGAGTTTGCCTTGAAATAGTATTGAATCCAGCGAAAACGAATTCTCGGCATACTGGGAACGAATATGAAACATTTATGGTACTTGAATATACACTTTTAAGTAATTCTCAATAAAAATGACAGCATTACTTTGTCAAGATAGCATGGAGAGATACTGTATGTCTTGTCCAGTTTTGATTAAGCCCAGCATAGTAAGAGGTCCCTAGACCATGGTCACATCCTACAGCAGATCCTTTTGAGAACACGCAAATTTTAACTCGAATTTATAGTACTGCACATACAATTTTATTATAGATGGAGATATATTTACCAGGGAAGCATCTCGGTATCACTGGCTGCCAAGAAAGTCCCATGTCCATGGAATATTCTAACTGAACGTAGTCATAAGTAGGATTCTCGTCTTCGCAACTCATCGCCAAGTCAAATTGCAAAAAGCTTCCGGGATTCAGTCGAAAGTCCCAAGTTTCTGCGAACCTTGACACATCTGAAACGAATGCTGCATCAAAATTATATTTCTAAGTTACATAATGTTTTATAACATCATCTTGAATTGGGATTCACCCTCACTCTGAGAAAAAACTAGCGAATGAGAATCATCTTCTTTCATTCGACCATCGCACAGAGCATAATCAACCAGATTTCCACCATGAACTCGATACCATCTTTGTTCTGAAATCACGTCTCCCAAAAAGGTGTCGGTAAATCCTTTAGAAAACATGTCAGAGACTCCAACGAATACGTCGTCTAAAGCCCATTGTGAACGGTGCTCCTCTGCAGATACAGAAACTTGATTAATTGACTATACCGGATGCAAATAATATGGCATTTATTTCTTTACACTGGTACACTGGTCCATATCATACATACCTGGTTGTCTCAAAGGCTGCCACCAGCGAAAGGACGTGGACACTGATTTAGCTTGGTAAGGAATATCTACTGTTACAAGTTCAGTTCTTGAGCTATAACAATCAAAACTGAGTTCCTGATAAAAAAATGAGATTTGAGTTGATACTTAAGTAGATATGTACCATATATAATTTGGACCAAATAAAGTCAGGTGCCCTCTTTTGCAAATCATTATCTCATCCCAGCTATTAACCCCGTGTTTGTATTTATGATTGGAATGAATCGCAGTTCCGCAAATAATAATTTTCAAAAATGCCATTCCATCCCACTCTCAGTATCCAAAAATAAAGATAGAAAACTGCTCAATAATTCTATAATTTTCATCACTAAATTGAGAAAAGTACATTCTCAGATGCCCCAGGTACTGTACTTCTTTACTAGATAAAAAATAGACTTTACTTATTATAATATCATGGTACTGTATTTGACAAGCCTTATTATCAATGTCCAATGGTAATAATATAAGTTTCATGCCATATTTAGTGTCCCTTTTCCAGGTAAAAAAATGCGACTTATCAAAAATTTTATATGGTATCAAAATTTGAATGCCAAAACCTTTATCAAGCGCCAAGTTATTCCATTATCGGTTGAGTACTGCAGTATTACAGCTTCATTTCTGTGTTCTGGGGAGAGACAAGTTCTTGAATTGTCAACATCGCCGAGTCGGAAATAGAACTGAATCAATCTGTTGAAGATGTTTGTGTAAAACTTATTTAAATACAATTGGGTTATGCACAGGAAGTAATGGAACACAGTTTACTTGCCTTTTCTGAGTCGTGTCCATGCTAATTGTCTCAGCAACACGGGAACCGAGTCCACTAAAATACAATGTATTTCCTTCGTTCAACTGTCCGCATCCATTTCCAAAACCCATTCCCAGAGGAGATTTCCACCGGGGCTCAAGAGCAGGAGTTGAAAAATGATCCCAGAATCCAGTTAGAGGGTCCAGCGGCGACTGACAATGATCTGTATATTGTATTATACAGTAATCCAATATTCAACACTAATCTTTATGATTTATCAACTTAACACTACATACCTCCTTCAAAACCACTATCACAAACACATATTGGTTCTACCCCAGTTACTTTACAAAGGCCATGTCCTGAACAAAACCTGATGCAGCTAGGGCCGATGTAAACGGAGCGGATCGACCACCAGGCTGGGAGAAGTTTGTGGTTTTCTGGAACAGACTGCCACCAACGAAATCTAACTGGTCTTATAAGGTGAAATCGTAGTAATTAGATGTAAATATGAAGCATTGCAATTAATTTTTTTTCATTACAAGTTAGTCATAGTAGGCCTACTTACAATGCAGCAACTCTTTTAGAAACTGAAATAACTATACGTTTCCACACATCAAAATCGCCCTCGTAATAAATGGTGCCTTCGGTGAGTTCCCTTGCCGTCCCTGTACAGTCGTAAGTAGCCGTATCGTCATCCGAAAAAATTTCTGACATCTGAGATGCTGGTCTGCCTGCGGGATAGCAAGCCCGTTTTACCAGATCCCAAGAATATCCACCGTCATGGCTGAACTCAAGTCGGACAGGTGAATCGTACGAAAAGTTACCAGAGCAGCCTATGTTAATCTGAAAATGGTTGTCAATGAAATGAGTTTGCTAACTTCTAAATTGTAGAAGTTCAATTTGACAATTGTATATAATATATTGAGAGTGGCAATATCAGTACAGGTACATCCTTATGCGTGTGTCGTAAAGATTTTGATTGACTTCAAAGTTGACGATCATAGCCATGACGATAGCCCACTTGGCTGAGAGCTATCGGTAAGGATAGCTGCTCTATTAGATACACACTGAACAAGACTTACCTCAAATTGTATAGTGTCTTTTTCCTCAAGTTTATAATCATCAGTAATGGCAAATCGATTCCCTTTAACCTTATTGAAGTTGATTGAATCCAATTTAGCATCACAAAAATCTTCTGCCACACCCTCATTCGACATCACAATGAATGTTTTATGCTAAAAGATTAAAAAATGATGTTGAAAATAGTGTGCATAGTGAAATAAGTAAACTGGGAATTGGAGACACCACCATAGGGTTCTTGGGATAATTCGCAGCTGAACGCCTCCTGTTGATTTTCAGGGAAATGGGCGACTTCGGAATTTCATAGTCATCCGAACGCATTGGTTCTCCCACTATGACATCATCAAGTGACCATTGATCATGGCCAAAACCCTTAAAAAAATTGTTGGAGTAAAATAGAGTTGGTGACGAAAATATCTTGACTAATATAAATTTATTTAATTACTTGAAGTTGCATACTAACAATATGAGGTTTTCTTGTCCAATAATAACATTCATTACCAGGATTAAAACAACTTACCCTGTGCTTAGGTTGCCACCATCTAAATATAGTCTGCCTTGTCATTGCATGTTTCGGTATGCCACGATGGATGTACGATGGAAACAAATAGTCAAGGTAATACAGCTCATCCAAAAGAATCCATGTTATACCTCCATTTATTGAATATTGCAGTAAGACACCTGCCAACACAAAGATTGCACTGAAACACAGTTCACAGTAAATATATCGAATCTAACATTTGACATAATGACTGAAATTAAATTGTCAGTTGAGAGAGATTTAACATGAACACTGTTCCTACTGAGCTGTGCAAATGTGTGCATACTCGCTTTGCAACAAGTGCACAAACAAAATTTAAGTGCGCGTAGAGGCTAGTCACCAAAAATAATGTTATACGTAATAATTTAATACTTGTTGCAATCTGTACACATGTACATTTGTCACATTTTCACAGATACTAAATTTCTTTGAAGCCATGATAGGGAATTAATCATTTCCATTCTACATATATTTTACCATTTGCTCTTTCATAAGGAACAATGCATTTTCCACCTCCTATCCTGATGTAGAATTGTATTTGCCCTCCGTAGGTCAAATCAAGCTCAGGGGTCATAATCTTCCGAACACCGATCTGAAATTTTTCAGTAGAAAATATGTTAGATAATCAACATTAAAACTTGTATAAGGGTTATATCATCAAAATTTGATATTGGTCTTCTATCTTGCCTTGTTGAAATGCAGGTAATGTGATGACATCATCGCGCCACAAGCAGCAGTTTCATCAGCACTCTCAATGACGTCAGCACCGATAACAGTCCATCCAGACATGATCAGTTTTTTCTTGTCGTCAAACGGATCATCCACTCCCGACGGTAGAGTGACACGTGGCAAACAAGACGGTGCTTCTGAATCTGGGTCACAGCTGTGACAGAGATAAATTCTTTATTCTATACTTTTCACAATTTCAAAAATTTATTTTGATGGTACTTTATTTAAATTAGCAAACAATAAGGAATTATCCACATTAGTTTACCTACATACTCCATTCATACATCTTCCCCTATTACGACAATGCATCGGGCAAGAAGGTCCCATATACATATTATCAATCGCCCATACTGCATCCACACTGCCTTCTTCAATAAGACGCAATTGTAGTGACGGTGTCCTATGAAAAATAAATAATAAATATATACTACCATAGGCACGTGTGTTGAACACATATACAAGATATCCTAGGGAAGATATTCACCAAGTCCATTCAGGCATTACAATAGTTACTTTAGTCCACTGGCTAAACTCTGTGACATGATAAATACTTGGCGGATGATAGTCATCGTCAGATGAGGATCCGGGTAGGTTCCACTGAGAAAACAATATTATAATGATAGACTGAAATGAAAAGAGATTTCAGGTAATTTAACAGTTAGTTACCTCAGTTAATAGATGCCATGTTCTTCCACTGTCCCGGGAATATTGCAATATAACTTCGTAGTCTTCTTCCCTTTCCCTCTCTTTGTCAGAATCTGATAAACAGTTCAATGTCAAGTCTGCTTCCAGAACATAGCCAGCAGATGCTTCTATTCTCTGAGTTTCGGCGTACCTCGGAGTGTCAGGATGGTTATTTTCATCGTGTTGAAACCTGCACATATAAAATATGGAAAATGCCAATTTAGGAGAAAATTCTCATCAGTGAATAGTATTCGAAACTGTCAGGAGACTTGAGTTGACCAAAGTCAGTTAAAGTGAAAGACTTGACTGGGATTGAACATTCGTGACTTGCTGGGAACTTTCTATCCTTTTTTCAACCAGTCCAGAGAACAGTAAATGTAATAAATACATAATATCTTTAAAAAACATACTTACAGAAGAATATTTGTTCTGTTGCAAAAATTTGTTAGATTGCCAGTGTGGAAGCTCACAGAATTTTCGTAAATCATGTAGTCAACAGCCATGCTGTATAAAGTTCTATAAAGATCGCTGGTTATGATGATGTCATCGACTGCCCAGACTCCTTCGTCAGCGTCATGAAAGTTTGGTTGCCACCAACGTATCTGAAGTCCTGGCACCATGGCATCTGGAGGCAGATGGAGAGAGTAGACTCTAAAAACAGAGTAACCATTATTCAACAAATATCAACTACAGAATAATAGGAAATACACAATATCTATTGAGTGATTTACTTAGGCTCTCTGTCAGAATTATAAGGTACTAGCTGAAGCAATTTCCATGACAGGCCACGATTGGTAGTGTAATGAATGAGAATGCCATCTCCTGGTCTCGACGGGGCTTTACAATTGCCGGTGGTAGAATAGCGGCCCATCAATATTGCAAACTGAACAAACCTTGAGGCCAAAATAAGCAATTGTAATAATGAAATAAATGATATATATCAAAATGCCAATCAAGCAGAATACTTCAAGTCAGAAGCATCTATTGGCTTTGTGATCAAAACCCTTTGTCCAGCTTGATTAAACACCATAGCTTTTCCCAAGCTGACTAGTCCACAAGCATAGCTTATTTCTGATCCCAATGTCTAGACATAATAGGATAACACAAATAATGCCGTGATTATATTTGGTTGTAGCGGAAATTTTTATAAGAGTTACCACTTCAAATAATCCTGACTGCAGTGTTACGTCATTAAAATCACTTGAAAAAAATGTTGGTAACTGATGAGAAGTTGTGTTGCAAGACTCTCCTGTAAACCCAGCATCACATCTGTACCAAATAATATTTTGCATCATAAAGAATGCATTTAAATTGTAGATTAATCTTGATTAAATGCAACAACTTACTGACAACCAGCGGCCCGGCATTGTCCATGTCCGCCACACCAATCCAGACATTTCTTACCATCCCCAATGTAGACGTTGTCAAGAGCCCAATATGCATCACTGCCACCCAGTTCGTGAAAATGCCAACGAAATCTAGAGTGCCGGAAAAGGGAGGCAACTGGGAGCGGTAGCGTCACCCGGAACCATCTAAACAATCGGCACAGGTCAATGATTGCTTGTTACTGACATGTATCAAAGACTGTTATACTCAAATTGAAATATGTATAACATGATAACATTTCCTATTCACCCAGTGTTGATGTCAGATTTATAGGAGGAATTGTAAGGCCAATGATTTCCTCTACACGTTTCTGGCAGACATTCATGCTGCAGCAGGAACCAGGATTGTCCGAAATCCGTCGAATATTCCACATTAACCCTGAGGGAAAGAATCGAATCAATTAATATGGTGATCAAATTTACATTATTATAATATGATATCCATATTGAGATCAAATTAGAAGTTTACCTTATGTTTGGAGACAATGTTCCGCATCTCATATTGATTGAAAACTGCATGAAATGATTGAAATCATTTGGTCTTTCGATCAGTTCAAATGTATCGACCGCCCATACGTTTTGGCCTTGACCTCTGTGTTGAGATTGTTCCAAACACAGAAAAGCATCATTCGTTTGGCTATGCACAGGTATTTGTACCGATACAGTCTTTGGTTCCTGGTAAAGAAGAATGTAAAAAATAGAGCTGTATACAACTCAACAATCTATGAGATCACCGACTCCTCTAATTGTAATTAAAATGATTATATAATTCCGATATAAATTAAACTCACACAGCGTACAGGGCATTACATCACTGCTAACATAAATCATGCTACTTTATAGTAACCTATTCTAGCGAAGTTAAATATCAAGCCTATAACTTTATTACTGTGACTTTTGATTGTGATAATTATTTAATAAACAAGTTACTTACACTCCACCGACCTGAAAGTCAAAAATTTAGAGTACATGTTACCTATACATTACATTACCTTGAATGCATTGCTTGCAAAGTTTATTATTACATTCCTTCTTCCATCATTAACAGTATATAAAACAAGATCCGATTCGTGCGAAATACTTGAACCACAGCCGCCCGAACCTATATTGATAATAATGAATAACCAGCTAATAGCATTTATTTTCTAAAAATATTCGATATTTCAACCGGACATACCTATGCTAAGGGTGAATCGTACAGCCACTTTCCCTTCCAGGCTATTTGATTTTGTACAGAAACTTCGGTTGTTGGCACCATCAAATACAAACACATCTTCACTTTTATGGCTACAGCCTTGGGATACTTTACTTCCACCACTGAATTAGTGATTTTGAATCAAAAAGTGATGTAAGAATAGGAAGAAACGTTTCTATACAGCATATCCTAGTGAAAATTTTACATATGGATTTAATAGTACGATTAGCAGTTCAATTACCTCAACATCCAATCTGTCACAACGGAACCTTTTACGATTCCATCTGACAGATCCAGGTCACTCGTAACTGCATAAGCCGGTGTGCTGTCATCAGCAAGAGATTTGAAAATCATTGCATATCCTTGGGACATGCAGTCTCTCTGTAAAAAATTGTGCTAATAATTCCTATACTTATTTTCCATTTTTTTTTATTCTATATTCTATTCAAACTTATATTCTATTTTTTAAACTAATAATGGTCTACCAACAGAACACCAATAATTGATAATTCATTTACTATACCTTTATATAAGCACCTGGCATAAAAAGCCAATTGCTAGTGTCAACCGGATCAAAGTTGTCTTCCAGCGTACTGGGCAAATTTTCACTTTCCTTTAGAAGAATATTATCCAGCACCCAACAACCTTTATCTGTGATGTTTATCTGAGAAAATCTGATTTGGGCATTGTCTATTTTAGCCTTTTCTGGTATGTGGAGTATATGGACATTGCGATACTGATCTGCCCTGCAAATGAAGTTTTCTTAATAATCAGAAAATCACCAATCTTTTATCTGAAAGGTCTTACCTTACTCTATCAAAAACCTTCCATCCACTTTCATTACGATATGATATTTCAATCTCATTTTGTGTAGGTGTACAATTGCCATGTCCTAAATGTGAATATTATAGTGTGAACAACTTGGTTGGCAGATAATTTTCATTATTTCTGGAAGAAATGAGAAAGTTATTTAGGTACCAAGAGCAAACTGAAGTATTGAAGCCTTTGACATGTTGAGAGGGCGACTAATCAGTTGTTTTATAGATGAATTTCCACAGAATATTGCAGTGTTACCATGAATCATCTCACCACAGTTAGTCCCAATAGTTATTCCTAGTGACTCTTCAGACCTTGAAAGTTGAGACAAAAAGTGAACAATTAACACCAGAAATATAGTTATGCTGACCGACTAAAACATGGACAACCCTGAGTTAATATTAATTTATATAAATCAATCACCAGGATAGAGAATTTTTTTAATGGTGGATTTTTAAACATTTGAAACTATTTTACCATATCGAAAATAAATCGTCTTTTGAATCAAAATCATCGCGTAAAATGACACCATTTGCATNAGCTAATAGCATTTATTTTCTAAAAATATTCGATATTTCAACCGGACATACCTATGCTAAGGGTGAATCGTACAGCCACTTTCCCTTCCAGGCTATTTGATTTTGTACAGAAACTTCGGTTGTTGGCACCATCAAATACAAACACATCTTCACTTTTATGGCTACAGCCTTGGGATACTTTACTTCCACCACTGAATTAGTGATTTTGAATCAAAAATTGATGTAAGATTAGGAAGAAACGTTTCTATACAGCATATCCTAGTGAAAATTTTACATATGGATTTAATAGTACGATTAGCAGTTCAATTACCTCAACATCCAATCTGTCACAACGGAACCTTTTACGATTCCATCTGACAGATCCAGGTCACTCGTAACTGCATAAGCCGGTGTGCTGTCATCAGCAAGAGATTTGAAAATCATTGCATATCCTTGGGACATGCAGTCTCTCTGTAAAAAATTGTGCTAATAATTCCTATACTTATTTTCCATTTTTTTTTATTCTATATTCTATTCAAACTAATATTCTATTTTTTAAACTAATAATGGTCTACCAACAGAACACCAATAATTGATAATTCATTTACTATACCTTTATATAAGCACCTGGCATAAAAAGCCAATTGCTAGTGTCAACCGGATCAAAGTTGTCTTCCAGCGTACTGGGCAAATTTTCACTTTCCTTTAGAAGAATATTATCCAGCACCCAACAACCTTTATCTGTGATGTTTATCTGAGAAAATCTGATTTGGGCATTGTCTATTTTAGCCTTTTCTGGTATGTGGAGTATATGGACATTGCGATACTGATCTGCCCTGCAAATGAAGTTTTCTTAATAATCAGAAAATCACCAATCTTTTATCTGAAAGGTCTTACCTTACTCTATCAAAAACCCTCCATCCACTTTCATTACGATATGATATTTCAATCTCATTTTGTGTAGGTGTACAATTGCCATGTCCTAAATGTGAATATTATAGTGTGAATAACTTGGTTGGCAGATAATTTTCAATATTATAGTGTGAATAACTTGGTTGGCAGATAATTTTCATTATTTCTGGAAGAAATGAGAAAGTTATTTAGGTACCAAGAGCAAACTGAAGTATTGAAGCCTTTGACATGTTGAGAGGGCGACTAATGAGTTGTTTTATAGATGAATTTCCACAGAATATTGCAGTGTTACCATGAATCATCTCACCACAGTTAGTCCCAATAGTTATTCCTAGTGACTCTTCAGACCTTGAAAGTTGAGACAAAAAGTGAACAATTAACACCAGAAATATAGTTATGTTGACCGACTAAAACATGGACAACCCTGAGTTAATATTAATTTATATAAATCAATCACCAGGATAGAGAATTTTTTTAATGGTGGATTTTTAAACATTTGAAACTATTTTACCATATCGAAAATAAATCGTCTTTTGAATCAAAATCATCGCGTAAAATGACACCATTTGCATGAATACCAGCTGAAAAAAAGTGAAAATATAAATTGCATATACATCTATCTTTACAGTTTTTATATAATTATCAATTTTTGAATATTTTTCTACCCAAATTGGGTCTGCTTGGGAGAGTTTCTTGGCCTTTTTCGCATATCTGATATGCTACGACGTCTTTAAAAATTATCTGCTGCCCCAGAGACGCTGTAAATCTTATAAAAGAATGAAATAAAACTTGAATAAGGGCAATAATAGGGATTCATTTGTTAAGAGACAACGGGAACTCACAAAAAACTGACGCAGCCCGTCCCTGCTGCTGGCGAAGTCCATGAAAATGTGACTTCGCTAGTTGGAGATTTAGAAACGTGGGAGTAAACAATTCCGCAAACAAATGCGGAAGAAAAAGGATCTAGTTGAGAAAATCCTGTGAAATTTAGGAAATTCGTTATCATCAAATCGCGAATTCAATGCACTCTAGCTTACACACCGATACTAGTTATTCCATAAGGAGAGGAGTCGGTCCCTGTTTTTACGTCGGACGACGAAAACAGTCCCGTTATCAACAGGCCGTTGAAGTTTTGACTGCTTGATATTCGTACTGAAATTAAAAAAGAGGCAGTTAAAGACCTCGAGTTATTTCGAAATACAGAAGTGTGCGAAATTGCAGCAGTGCAATGTTTGTGTATAGTATGATATCTAATTTAGAAGTATGGTTAGTTTATTCGTAATGTATTTTTAATGTCATACAACAATGATTTACTTTTGTCCATTCAGCCTGCAAAATATTACTTTGTTCGGTTTCAGATACACGATGCAAATTTTGAATAAGATACTGAATCATAAAATTATAAAGAACGGTGCAATACTGTATGGCAGTGAGCTAGACAAAGCAAAAAGTAGTTTGACTTAACCTGTGTATGCTGTCTCGGGCTCATAGAATGAAGGATTTTCATCCAACGTAACGGAAAGCATAAGCTGCCCACTATCCTTCTTTGAAGCATCTAATTTTCCGTGATAATTGCAACTGAAGAAGAAAGGTCCTATCGCTGTTACTGTCGTGATTTCCACAAACCAGACACAAACTAAAAACGCGCCAATCATCTTGGTTATAGCGGAACAAAACATTTCCAAGATGTATGCCTGCACGAAATGAACTAATTAAATATAAACAGCATTTACTGGAATCTGTTAGAACACAACTTGTATGCTTTAGAACTTGGCTTACCTAAATACCGATCCAAAACGCCCCAGTTCGTCACCGACCTAAATTATCCAGCCAAATATACTACTGTAAGCCACTACAATCAAGTAGCTATTCGCTGTGTTAAAAACTTGTCTTAATGAAATATATTTGACGCCACTAAATCTTTTTATAACCTGCCTACCCCAAGTATTCCCCCTTTTCATGTACTAGCACGCGTCCAAAGGCTGCTGTTGGGAAACAATACTTTCAAACGATTTGTTTTCGACTTGTGTGCTCTGCCATATTTGTCAGAATTCTCGCTTTGATTACCGATGAATTGATGCAGTTCTCGTGTAACGAACGCAACATGCGATAAGTTGAACAACGGAACAATCGTGTCGGAAATCTTTGAATTTTTGCGTCAGCAATAATCGTAAGTGTTCAAATGTTTCGAGGAACGGAGATCTCTTTATTAATCTGCTACAATCATTACTTCCTATCAGAGTTAAACATGATGGTGAATCACTACCGTGTCTCGCTGACTAACAACTAATAATTCCTAATAAAAGTAGACTCGGATCAAATAGGACATACCGGGACTAGAACAATTCGTTTTGAATAAACAGTGTCCTAACTACCAATAATTCTTCTTCTTGTATTAAATCATCACAAATTACTAATCTTCCTGACATTAGCGACCAACATGCGATTCTTCTGTATATATTTTTAGGGAATATACATGATCCAGGTAATCAATGATTTTTATGTTCCAAAGTCTGATTTAAAATCTTGATTTAACTAAAAGTAACTTTATTCAAAGAGTGAAAAAAAATTGAAAAAACCAATCGAATTTGGCTGTGTTAGTACTGCAGAAATGCTGATCATGGTTTGGATTTTTCTCAAATGAAATCGTATAAATATCTCATTATATCAAAATCAACAGTCCTGTAAAAAATGAATAAAACAAACATATAAGAACAGCTACCGAGAATAATCGAATTCCCAAACAAAAAAATCTAACTCTGTGCTTCAAAAAAGAAATGAATACCTTGATATAGCCTGCACAAAATCAAGAGAAACACTGCAAATATATTTTGGGGAATCGATTTGATCTTCCAGTCCCACTTGGGAAAGTAAGTGGAGAGATACAAGAGATGATATCTTGGAAAAAAGAAGATTTAATAGATTCGAATAAATTTATCTGAAGCCAAGACAACAAAGTGGTTGTTCGACTAGAATAAAATCAACGCACCTGCGATGAAATGTTAGCGCTCGGAAGAACTCTTTCCTCAACAATCGAATAAAATATGGCCATCATTCTGTCCAAGGGAAAGGCTTTCGGGCCTCGTAAATGAGCGCTTTTTTGTTCATCCTTTTTCATACTTTTCAATGTCTTTTTCATCTTTCCAGCATTCTGGTAAATCAAGATAATGTGAATGTTAAACTAATATTCATAAAAGTTCTACAAAGTGAACTTGGAGAGAAAAATTCAATTGAGATTTTCCACAAATATAAATGACAGACTACATATCCGTATGTATCTCACAACACAGATTGCTTATTAACTGTTAGTTTACATATATTTCTATTCACTACTGAGAATTTCCCATGTGTCAGAATTTCTATTTTTTTTTCACACAAAACAATCTAATCAACACTCACCTTGACAAAAAAACGGATGTCGCTTTTCACAGGATTATACGAAGCAATGTAAGCAGCTATGACAAGAAACTTGGAATAAAATGGTAATTCGATCATTTCCTTTTGCATAGATGTTTTAGGTTTGTCGAGATCTTTTCTCGGAGAAGAAAGGACCATGGCATCGGGCAAATCATTCTCATTTAACATCTTAGTCCATTCAGCACTGAAATATAATTACCATTGTTAGATATTTCATTGACATATATCAAAGAGATTTCGCTAATTGGATGGTACCTGGGAATTTCCCTGAGGTAGAGCGTATGCAAAGCCTGCTTTAAGTGGGGTTCTATATGCTTCCATAACTTATGACGGTCGGCTGCAGTAGCAGAACCTCTTCTAATTGGTTCACAGTAAATCGGATAATTGATTGCAGCCTGTGAGAGAGGTATATCAGCAACAATTCAAAGTAGTTATTTCTCTTCCAGGTTTTAAATACAGGTATTAATCAGTTGTCATACTAAGTGTCTGAGTTCTCGCAAATCTCTGCACGCTGTATGGAAAACGGATAGAACAACACCGGTATAGTCTTTGTAAAAGTTCTCTTCCGCTTCGGATGGACGCAAGAAAGATAGAATGGCTTGTAATTCATCTGCAGAGAAAATAAAATGCAGTTTGTGTTAATCTTGAATCTGTTCAATGTACTTTCACTGACAATGAACTTAGTTCTTCAATTCAAACAGTCTATTTGATACCAAGTTGACCTACAACCAACAACACATCTCTTTATTTTTGAAGATGTTACTAACATGAGATACCATAGTAAAATCAAAGATGTGTACTGTATGATATTTACTTTGCTAGTACAAGGTATTGAAAGCTATGAAGCAGCCTTATACATTTTATACCTTTGGTGTAAGAAGGGAAAAACATTATGTGAGGGTCACAACCTCCAATGCTTCCATATTTTTCCCAGTTTAGTATACTCAAGAAGATGACACACACGTTACTTGCTGTCTGTATATAAAAATTCATATAATAATTCAGCATTTATATACATACGCAAAGGTAGTTATGTAGGTGGAATAGATCAGCTTTTATAATTACCAGTTCTTGTAATTTGTTCAGTGCAGGAAGCAAGTATGATTCGCGACTTCTAAGTCTTTCCGCCTTCTTTAAAATCTAGTGAGATTATATCACATTTCAATACATCTCTTATTTCTTTAAGAAAGAAAGATTCGTTCGACTTAATCACTCACAATATAAACGGTTTGATCGGTGTGAAATTTATCAACAAGTTTCCTGAAATTTCTCACAAAGTCATTCATATTTTCACATTTCTTGGGCAGCTCATAATCTTCGTTTTCTTTGTCAGAAGTTAAGTAAAGACCTCTTAAAATTTCTTGGAAGAGAATGCTCAATGTGTAGCATTCTACGCAATTCACGATGACATAAGGCAACTGAATAAAATACAAGACAGGATATTACACACAATTTCAATAGGAATTCATTTAATGTATATACAAGATTATCCTAAATACAGATCTGAATAGAAAATTTAGTGTTATCACATTATAAATGATTAGTCATTCTAGGTTGTGATTGCACCACTGTAAGACGCATCATTGCTGGGAAAATGCATTAAGTATTAAGTATCAAATCCAAATCAAACATATACTGCCTCGGGGATACCTTGGTAGACAAGTAACACAGAAATTACTTGAGGCTAAAGTCCGATATACTATATAAAGTTTTTAAAGTGTAAACGATATGCAGAGTTACACCATGATTACTTTTTCTCACTGACTGTTTAATTAGATGCCTGTAACTGCCTAGCGTAATGACCAGATAAGCAGTAATACGTTACTAGTGAAACATGTAACAGTATAATGTAAATATGTACAGTAAAATCATCTAACCACATGCATTGATATCGGTCACTTAAAGAATCATAATTTATTTTTATCATCTGTAAAAGATATTTCTTTGTTTAGACTCAAACAACCCATGTACTCTACCATCTCAGTAAAATTTTTAATGTGCGCACCCACGCTTGTATTTCTAGCAATACACTGCTGGTCTACTGTATGTGGAATATATGAAAAAATACAGGTTATGAATGTTAATTAATGAGCTCACCTCTAAATATTGCATTATACTTTCTGAAACAACTGATTTTCCACAGGAAGAATGACCATATATGAAGATCGGCGACACGGTGTAATGAGAGGGTTCTCCAAACAAAGCAACAATATCGTCCACCTGTTTTTTCCTGCCAGGAAGCATAATGTATAAACCGCTGAGATCCCTAGCTTCCATTACTTCACAAGCAGCGGGAGGTTTCCCTTTTTTTTTTTTTTTTCTCGAAGCCATATCAAATAAATTGGTTTCAGTTTTTCAATTATTCTGCGTGGATGATTGGGATGTTTCTGGTTTTTGTTCACTCGAAGATTCTGGAGTCTGCAACCCGCTTACATGCAGCAAAGCACTTTGAGCCTCCGTGTGTGCTCTACGATGGGCAGCTTCTTTCTCAGCAGATCTATTACAGAAATACTTGTTAGTAAAACTGGATAAATTGGCTACTGCAGTCAACCCTCATTATAACGGATCCCATAAAAATATCGGATACAACAAACAAATTCTGAGTTGGAGCCTGCTGATGACATCGACAACTCACCATCAAACTATGTATACCCTACCATCGGTTGACACCGACATTAGTCTGTTGTAACGGCGGTCGACTTTATTTATTTGATGAGATAAAGTTGACTCACTTATACAATTTTAGAAGTCTTTCTTGAACGTTTTGAATAATATTACTGACGAGTACGACTCTCCTCTTTGTATTTACAAGCCTTTGCACATACGGCTCCAAGTCAAGATCGACCGGCTGTTCTTCGCCGATGCGGTGCAATTCGTTAGCGACTGCGTCGATTTGTTTCCTAAGATCACTCTGCATGAAGATATATTATATTTTCTAATAAATAAGGAGAATGAGTGCAATGTGGAGACTATACCTAAAATCCATTAGAACAAATATCACTTACTTGACTTTTTCTAACACAGTGTACTTGGGAGTCAATTTTTTCGACAGCCGGCTTCAGTAAAGCGAAAATACTGTTGTTTAGAACTTCAACTGAACTTGATGAAGACGAAGCCATGAATTTTTAAATGAGATAAGACATAGGGATCTATATAAATCTATATTTAAGAAACAGGATAAAAGTTGAGATATGAAACATTCATTGCTTGCGTATGTATGACAAGTTACATGAAAATCACCATCTCTTAGTTCTTTCAATTACAATAATGTTTTGAAATTTTTTTCATCAATGCATGTACAACGACTGAAAAGTGTAGTGAATCATTAACTACCATAGGTCAGCAGGAAGAGGAACAGAATTCGATTTTATCTGCAATTTGGATGCAGTGTCTGCTTGTGATACTGGGGATTTTCGGTCCGGGATTTGGTGGAATTCGCAACAATTTAGGGTTAAGGTTAGAGTTTGAGGTAGAGGGTAATCCTAAACTTAACCCTGAAATATTAGAAATCACACTACATCTCTGAACAAAACATGGATTTCATGGAATAACGGAAATTTTCAGGGATTCCATGAAATCTTAGTTTCAGGCATTCACTTCAACATAAACAGTGAATCAAGGGAAACGGATAACATCAAAACATGTCAGATGTTTAGTTATTAGCTGGAGTCTGACTCAAGCAACCCTAGTCTCTATTGGTAAATGATTCAAATCTAATATATTCCGATTATGAAATTGTTACTACCGGGTAAACCACCTGGTAAACTACTCCAGTTCCATCTTCCATTCCAAAAAAATGAATTAAGGTCACAAAACAAATATTCGACAACATAATAAATCAAACATACATGTTCAGTTATTAGCTAAAGAGTCACTAAAAAAATGATTCAAATGCCAATATATTCAAATTATGAAATTACTACATATACACACATTTAAAATACAAGAACATAGCAGTAAAAACTGTTTATATAAGAATAGAATACAGGTATGCAGCTAATGCCCCTATAAGCCCAAGTACACACAAGCAGAAAA
This sequence comes from Halocynthia roretzi, assembly GCA_013436055.1. Lineage (NCBI taxonomy): Eukaryota > Metazoa > Chordata > Ascidiacea > Stolidobranchia > Pyuridae > Halocynthia > Halocynthia roretzi. The sequence continues at coordinate 12,129 of QRAM01000479.1, read as the reverse complement.
AATGCTTCAGAGGTCCTCTGCTGGGAATGAGGCTGTAAATGAACGGTCGCAACAGCTTCGCCTTGCCCTCAGAATATGGGGGATATTTCAGACTATTTAACATTTCCGGGGTATTGGATTCGTAATACGATTTTAGGTGGGTGAATGAATCAAAAGAAAACTTTCCGTGGTAAAGCCCCATCCCACTGTCGCCGACTCCACCAAACGGCAAATCCAATTCATTCTTCTGCATCAGCAAATCGTTCACGGTGATTCCACCAGTCGAAGTCTCCATCACGATCCTATCGATAACTTTGCGATCTTTTGCAAAAACAGACAGCGAAAGCGACCTTTCTCCTTGGTTGATGATGTTAATAGCTTCGTCGAGGCTACTAATCGTGTAAATGGGAAGTATCGGCCCGAAAATCTCCTGGTCTCTTACTGGAGCATTCTTTCCCACATTATCCACGATCGTGGGTGAAAAATATCTTTCGTTTTCGTCCATGATTCCCCCGTGCAACACATTGACCCCTTGCAGAAGATTTTTTAGCCTATTGAAATGACGGACATTCACAATGCGAGAATAGCCATCCGATTTCCTAGGGTCTTCGCCATAGAACTCCGTAATGCAGGTCTTAAGGTTTCGTACCAATTCGTCTTTTATTCCTTCTTCGCACATAATGTAATCAGGAGAAATGCAAATTTGACCAGCATTTGTCCATTTTCCCCAAGTGATGCGACGTGCCACAGTCATCAAGTCGGAAGACCTGTCCACGTAGCAAGGATTTTTGCCGCCAAGTTCGAGAATTAGCGGTGTAAGGTGTTCACTTACCGCTTTCATTATCAACTTGGCAACAAATGAGCCACCTGTATAAATGATAACGTCAAATCTATTGCTCTTGAGGAGATTGCTAGAACCTTCGGGGCCAGTAACGACAACAGAGAAGCAACTGTTATCCAAGTATTTTGGAATGAGTTTTTGAAGCAGGACAGCAGTGGCTTCAGCAATTTCCGATGGTTTGAGCATCACGCAATTTCCGGCAGCGATGGCACCAACCATTGGTTGCAAACTGAGCAAAATAGGATAGTTCCAAGCAGATATGTCAAGGCAAACGCCAAAAGGTTCCTTCCGAACGTTTACTGTATTCAGAATACCAAGAATGGATTTCTTTACAGAAAGGGGTTTCGCAAGAGAATCGATGTTGTTTAGCATTCTTATGATCTCATTTTGCACGCCAGCAATTTCCATCAGCTCTGTCTCGATCGGGTGTTTATTCAAATCCCTTTTCACCGCTTCGCATATCTCCGATTTATTTTCTCGTATCATTGCCAGCATATTCCATAGCTGTTCTTTTCTCCATGAAATCTGCTTTGTCTTTCCAGAATTAAAAGATCTACGCAATCTATCGACTTCTGCTTTGAAATCCGAATTCATATCGATCTTTGTCTGAAAGCGAGAATCTACGCGCTGAATTCAGAAATCCAGAATCTAATATTGTTTAATATTTTCCTATTACACAGAAAACAAAATTTACATGGTTGCAATACAATACAACACAAAGAAAATATTGAGCATGTATCTGATGTGTCCAGCATTTCGCTATCAACACAAATTTTTTGATAATCTGATGCAGGGCACGAAGATATTCGCAGAGTCAATGATCTGGCAATTAGAATCCTCGAAGAATATAAGTTACTGTACTTTCTAGACCAAGCATTGAGTTCACAGTTACCCTACAATCTCAATAACAATTCAATTCCGGGTAAACCACCTGGCACCCCAGTTTCAATCTACCGAGTTCCATCTTTCATTCCATCAAAATGAATTAAGGTCACAAAGCAAATATTAGACAATATAATAAATAACGGATGAAAAATGTGGAAAGTGTATCACAACAAATTTTTATCAGTGGAAAAATAACAGTTGCTTAGAACTAGTCAGTCTGTTGGAATATTGTGATGAGGATGCAACGTAATATGACAAGTGACTGCGATTTGGCTTAGTAAAAAATTTCAACACATTTGATGAGATTTTCATGATTGGGTGATTCATTAACTGGAAAACACTTGCAATTAATAGTTGATCTCTCGATACACTACCCTTTATCTGAAGAAAATTCCTAGGAATAGTTGTCACAGGAATGATACAATTATATACTGCAATTAGGATTTCCTATTTCTGAATCTGTGTACAGATTAAGAGACCTCATGGATGCACAGGTCCTGCCATCTGCGCGACTTAACAATTTTCAAATAGGAAACTAATTAGCATAAGATCAATTGTAAATAATGTCTAGACTAAAATTTCAAGCGAGTCAAATAATTCACATATGAAATTGTAAAAATCACTAATGTTCAGTCAGTCTTTCTTGACTTCATCCTTTTGCTTCACCAATGACAAATGAACTTTCAACAATATCCACAAGATGATATAGAACAAATGTCCGTAGAAATAAACAGAAACATAAACCGGGTAGAAGATTGGAAATTTACGTAATGAGAAGTCGAGGACGCAGTATCCGAATATGAATCGAACGTGCAAAAATCCAACGACATTGGGTATCCATGACGTCTTAGTAGAGGATGAGAGCCGTCGTACGAATTTACTTTTGTTAAGCGCCTCACGCACCGGCTTCTCTACTGTCATCACAAGGAATTCATAAGTAAAGCAGGTAAAGTATCCTTCGTGGTAGCCATGCCAAATGGCAAGAAAATAAAGTGCGGTGATATGTGACACGGTTCGATTTCCCAAGAAGCGAAGACGTTTGAACACGTACCTTGCAACCCACTGGTTGGTGTTAATGTTAAAAGCAGTGATGATCTCCTGGAAACTTGTAGCTATAGTGAACGTCACTAACCTGACGTTGCGTACTGCGTCCCAATACACTTTCCCGTTTTTCTTATGATATCCTAGACCGCTGAGAATACATATTCCTTCATTGATCATCCAAATGGCTATGTATCGGTAGAACAATGTATAACCACGTATAAAAACCACAAGAAATCTATAGAATACAGAGGAATCATAAAATTCTTTCCCGGTATACAGACTTTCGGGCCAGTAGAAATCCACCACAACCTGAACCAAAAGCAAGCAGGTGCCACCCAAACATCTTTTTAAGGCAGGGGTCAGAGAGTTCGGTGGATGGCCTGGAACATCTGTTAGTTCTCCCTTAACAAGGCTTCTGTATCTTTTGATGGAAAACTGAGGGCCTACAATGAATCCACCATAAAAGTAGCAAAATCCGAGTGTTTCTAACAGGGAAGGTACATCTGTTACCATCAAAGACTTTTGCTCTTCGCTCAGCGTCTCCTCCTTTCTATGGCCATCGTAAACGTCGAAGCACAGTCCGATGAGTCTCAATGTCAAAATACAATGAGGCATTGTCCAATTGATGTCATAGTCGGCAGTAGAAGTGTATACATATCCGAAAATTAGGTACCCTAATTGAAATGGGAATGACAGTGCTATGCAATACACCGATGTTCCTGCAGTTTTAAAGATGAGCCACTGAGCAACAATGCACAGCAGAGAATGCATGATCCCGAAACCATAATTCCAATAGATCATTAAGATTCCGAAACATATGTTGAACAAATGATGTTGCAATTGTGATTTTCCGAACAGAAATCTACGATCAATGCTTGCAGGTATGTAGGAAATAAAAATCGTGGCAAGTAGCTTTATTGCCAGCACACTCACCCCCATACTCTCCGCAATTCTATCAATGTAAGACATTTTACACTACCTTAAAGTATGTGAAGACTTGAGAAAAACCAACATAAAATTATAGCACCTGCAACATACCATTTGTAAGTTACCTCTTAGTCAATACGGACCACACTATACGGACTTGGCTACAACATACAATACAGTAACGGTAAAAAAAAGTTTTTTATGTACTCGCCGTTTTTTTGCAATGTTGTTTGGCAATTTTTAAATAATTGTCATTTGCTAATTGATCGATTATGGCAAAACGGTTGTGAGGATTATCGACGTCTACTACATAATAAAGATACAGTATTGATGCACTGTAGTTTGGAACGATAGCCAGATTTATCTGTACTATCTACTTTTTTCCAACGTCTTTTCATATAAGAGGAATTTACTTGTCCCGGCAAATCTATTGAACCAGTGGTTCTCAACAGGGGGCCGGTGGTCCTCTTTGGGGCCACGAGACCTAAACAAGCTATGTTTAACCACTTAACCGCCATGGTCGCCGATCGGCGACTAGCGACACAAGTGTTTTGAACGCCGAATTGAAAGCGAAGGATACCTGTCTAGATCGGAATAAATGGTCCGTGGTCATGCTCTGTGGCCCCCCTACCGAGATCATCAATACCCGTGGTCCCCTGCCGCCAAAAAAATTATATTTCACATACGAGAACTTCAACTTCAAAGTGAGTTTAGACAACTTTGTCAAAAAACAACAACACGATGTTCGCGCGTTTCTAGATTGCGGTCGATTACACCCAACTAACGGTGGTTTTATTTCGATCTAGACATGTATCCTTCGCTTTCAATTTGGCAGGGGGCCAGGCGGGCCACGGACCATGAAAGGTTGAGAACCACTGTACTAACGATACATCACGCCCATGAGCGTATATTCAAATGAGCTTCGCATTTAAATACCAATGGGGCGTTTTTTTGTTTTAATTTTTAAATTATCAATATTACATTAAAGCAGAAAAATTGAAAATACGAACGAACCACAGCGACTTTACCGTGAAAATTTACATTGAAAAAATACATCATAGCATGTACATTTCCTGTTTCAGCCATTTCCCGTTCATAGGGTCATGGGCGTTTATTTGTAAATTTAGTGAACATGGTTATTACCACATGTATAAGCTGTAATAACATATTAAATACATAATAAACGTCACGTATAACACGCAATCGATGCTTACTAATTTCAAACAAAGCTGTCAAGGTTTCTAGATTGGGCTGGCTGGAATAACTATTTGTTTCTTACCACCAGAATTTTTAACATTGCTTGTTTGGCAAGTGTGGTGACTAATAATGCTATATACAGCATTAATGATTTATTTGTGATGTAATGAGCTGATGACTCATAATTATTTCACGTAGTGTATGTAACGTTTATAGCATAATCAAATATAAATATCGTATTACTATTTCCAAACAAATTCTTTCATATTAACTCATTACTCTCAATCATCGAGTGTATCAAGAAACAGAAAATCGAATTACAAGACAGAATTTGGCTCCGAGTTGTATTTCATACCAACAACTAATTTCCAATTTTAGGTCACCTTTTGAATTTTATCTATTAATCGACAGCTTAGTCAAAATTTCACTCAGTGGACTTCTTTGTTGCTGCTTTGTTGCAGTTTTTGGAGTTACCTTTACGGTGATATTTTTCCACGGTAAAAATAAGATTCATTGGGCTGTTGTTATAGTATGTTTATAAGCTTTTCCAATTGTATACTTTGAACAGGAGATACAGGACGGAAATAATTAGATTATGTATATATTCTCTATATAAAATACATGGATATTAAATGTAAATTGGCCAATGTGTGAAATCGTCTTGCTAAGATTTCTATTAGACAGTAGAATTCCCAGAAAAATATTATCTGAAACCACTGGCACTATAAAAGATGCTATTATAATTGGGCATGCTCTGCATATCTGCATATTTTCATTTATTCGACTACACCGAAAAGCTTTCAGACTAACCGGATGAATAAAATTTCAACTCATGGTCTAGTTCAATGCCAAAATGATTTTTCATGATGTCTGTAGCTTGCTTATCAGATTCTAATTTTACCACTTTCAGAATCCTATCTGTCAAAGGGTTCAGGCGCTCCTTGGATGTGAAGTTTCCATTTTGAATGCATTTCATGATTTTCGGCTCTGTATACTGAATTCCAAGCAGACCCCTACGGTAAATAGACTCACGATCATCCTATAATATATATGAAAGCAATTCATGAAGAAAAAAAAGTTTGTTGAAGTGAAGAACTAACATGCCATACCTGTAGTTGTTCATTCATGTAGGAAAAATCTTCCAATTCCTGCGGTTCCCAAAAATACTGAAGAGTGGTTTTCCAATGGCCAGAATCAACCTTGTTGCACTTTAGATCACTGCACATCTGTTTTTCATTGTCCCACTCCCCAGGACCCTTCTTTATAATGGCCTCTACACAAAAGATACAGTATTGATGCACTTTATTAGTTTGAAATAATAGTGAGATTTACCTGTAGTATCGACCACTGTTTTCTTATGTTTTTGCATATAAGCGGAATTTGGTTGTCCCGGTGCGTCTATTAAACGATACATCATGCCATCATCGACAATCTGTTCAAAGTAATAAAATTAGTAGATTGTAACAAATGAAATATCGTAAGTAGAAGTAAGCTGAACGAATTGGATCAAATAGTAATATTTTTAAAATAAAATGCAAGAAAATCGTACCATCGGCAGCAATGTTTTTTTTTTGAATGGTCCGTAGTCCAGAAACCCAACTTCTACAATCCATTCCTCTCCACATTCTAAGGTTACCTATAATACATTACTGTTATAAGGACATGGTAATTTTTTGTTGATAAACTTTGCATTCCACAAAGCCAATTTTTCTAATTATCGCCCAGGACATATATACGGAAAATACTGGTAGGTGCTCTGAACTTGTCACGTTCATGCAGGCAGTATGATTAATATTTAACTTACGACATTAACCAAATGTGTGTGTCTTGGAGTGAAGGAATTCTCCGCTTCTAGATAAACTCTGGCTTGACAACACCGTACGTTGAAACCAAGTTCTTTCAGCAACCACCCAAAAAGACCATTCAGCTCATAACATATTCCTCCTTGCTTTCTGCGAATTATTTTGTCGTAAATATCTTCGAGATTCATAGCTACCCTAAGACCGCAAAATACAGCAAAGTTGGAGTATGGAACTTGAAGCGCACTAGCTTTAGACAAAGCTATCAAGGTTTCTAGGTTTGGTTCCAATGAGCCCGTATAGTTCAAATGTTTCAGATATTCTTGCAAGTCCATTCCAAAAGCTGGATGAAATAATTATCTGTGATACCTATTTGTAATACCAGAATTTTTTTAAATGCTTGATTGGCACTATTTTTACTATATGCAGCTCTATTGTTGTAAATAGCCAATCTAGATCAATCAAAAGTTGTTTTAAAAACTGTCAAAACACTTCTGCGGGTATCGATCACGCAGTTAAACCAGCGAGTAAATGACATAAAATCACGAACATGAGTCGAAAAAGGAAATGTGAGGCATGAAAAACGAGACTTTCAGAGTTTTTTGATGAAAGTGTTAGTAAAAATCAACGAAGTTTGAGTTTTAAAACGCATCTGTGTGGGCATGGGCCGGATTAAAATCCATAGATGCTCTAAGGGCTAAGAAAATTGGTGCTTCCATACAACAAAACTAAATAGTACTGGAAAAGAAATATTCGTTAATTAGAGGAATCAAAAAATATCCAAGAATAGAATCGAACGCATTCAAAATATATAAAACGTACTCACATTTTATAACATTAAACATGCAGAGCTGAGTGTGCTATTGGAATAGGCATGAGGCAACGAAGCAAAAAGGGGACCTCATAACGAGGTAATAAATGCACATGCAATTAACACCAGTGCCATATTAATATACTCTAACGTTGTCATTCATTTAGTTAATACATCTTAAATTTATCATTCTCTATTGACGTAAGCACGTGTTCGTACGTAGACGTACTGACGTACCTTACCTTACGCACATTTCTGAGCATTATAATGCAGTATTCTGGACCATTTAGAAATGAATGGAAATATTAAAAGTATACCTGATTATGTTGTAGCGTTGAGTTCAATATCGTTGGATTGAATCAAAGTATTATCGTATCATTTCTCATGCAAATGTAACAATGGATATAATATATAGGGAGTAGAATTGTACAAAGTTTTAGTGATGGTAATGCATGTGACCAAATAGTCGTGGAGAATACAACGATAACGGGTGATATTACAGCGTGATGATAAACGGACGCATTACGCTGAGAAACATGTGAAGCCCAAAAATCATTTCCTAAACATGACTTTTAACTGTGGGAAAATGTTACTTTATGAAAACACACAGGGGAGATAGAGATAAAGGGACTACCGAAAGGGCAGAGTGGAAATAAGTCTCGGAAAATTGGTTGAGACGAAAAGTGTAAGATATACTGGATAAAACTGTAAATAATAATGAGATTGTAATTGATTGTAATTAGTTCGTAGCATCAAGTTTGTGTTGATGATACGAGCCTGTGAATAAAGTTGAAGTGTACATACAAAAGCGTGTATTGATTTATACCTACAAAGAGGCATCATTTAACCGAAGTATTACGTTTGTTTTTACGCGATCTTCTGAGTATCGGACGAAGATAGCGGTGTTCCTCCTTGTAATCAGAAGTGTATTTGTAGCGGTTCAAACGAACAAACTAAACTAAACTAAACTAACAATAAACTATAACAACAAGCTGAGCCGCAACAAATATGTCGCGTAGCGCTGTTTAGATCACTTCCGACACTGACACTATAAAGCGATAAGCACCGGTTACCTTAATAGAAGAAAACGTTTAACTACAGTTCGGCTAAAGATTTCAAATTCCAAAATAAACTATCAAATTCGAGATGAAGTCTAATCCGTTATTCAGATATGGAGTCAGACCGCGCGGGCGCATGGAGAAGCAAGAAATGGTAGAGAACTATAATCACTTTTCATCAAACGGATATTTTGATATACAGATACTATATACGGCTCGCTTCATTGTTTAATCTTTATCGCGTTCGGATCACTCCTGAATCAAACGTGCTAAACTTTGGCGACGACACTTCATCATCCAGGCAAAGGCCACTGCAAGGAGGATACAGAGGGTGTATTGCACGGGCCGAAAGAACCCGTGATCACGTGAAATTTCATATATATTTAATATTGTTTGTGTATACGTAGGTGACAGAATGGAGAAGGAAAGTTAATTTAACGTACATCTATTCACTGAAATTATCCACATTGATAACATTCGAATAATCCAAATCGCGTTCACACGATCACACGTAATTACTAAGCCGCATAATCGCCAATTGCTTGCATTTCGTCCGAAAAACGCTGTGAACCCGTTAATTAGAAACAGTTCATATCCACGTTCGTACCAGTATACTATGAAAATACCATACAATAATTATGGTGATGTATTATTCATAACAAAACATGGTATACAGTAATTAAGGGATATAGGGCTAATAATTTCATTGGTGTGAGCTGATGACAGCAGGCCAAACGGGACCAACTGTCAGTAATTTTCTCCTGCATATCTCTAATCCTGTTACGGAAAAGTAGCCTTTTTAACGTTTTTCTGCAGGTTATAAAAAAACTATCGTCATCATTCGAACACTGAATCATAGATCACAGCAAACGTGATTTTTAGTGTGCGTGAATCAGTGTCGCAGAGAACAGATCCGGAATATACGTATAATATATCTTCAAGGCTATTTACCGTTACTCTATTTCTGTAATATTTTCTACTAGTTTTCAGAGACGTATTTAAGCTTTACATTCGGATATAATTTTAACTGAAAACTATAACTGAAAAATGATTTCTAAACATTGTATTTAGAGGGCGCTTGAGAAAAAAAATAGTTCTAAATCGTTTCAAAACGTTTAATGGTTAGCTAGGATCGACTTCAATTTCGCATCAAGAGCACTACTTACCCAACTTCTAGTAGTGTTCCAAAAGCTATGGCAAGTCCAAACTCTACAGCCGTTCTTCCAACCACCGAGCCGAAGCGTTTTTTTGAAGGTAGCAGTTTGGGGTGGATTGTCTCCTTCATTGTAATCGGTGTTCTTCTCTGTTTGAGTTTCTATCTTCTGGTGGGAATCTCCCTCTACATAGGACGACGGGAGAGGGTAGTTAAAGAAAGGAAACATCACCTCTGGAGAAGTAATTCGACACTGATGAAGACGTGTATCATGGCTGCGATTATCTTCGAGGCAGCAGGATGCATAGCAAATATCTTGTCGTCAATATTTGATTATTATCTTCTGGATTTTTGCTACATTTCGAAAAAAATCAGGGCTGGGACTGTGTGTGGTACAATCGTATCAGTGTACAGCGCCCTTTGGTTTAGACAACGTCTACTTTACAGCAATCCCGTGTTCAATGGATTGACTTCTGCCACAACCAGAATGCTTAGCAAATCAATTGGAATACTACTGCTCCTCTTCCCTATTTGCAACGTTTCGATGTTCATCATTTCGGAGAAGTATGTGTATTGCATTGGGTACTACACAACCATAACTAGATCAGAAGTATTTATCACTCTGGTGACAATGCAGGTTCTTATACAAGCGTCTCTCCTCTTGCTTTTCTTGATACCAATGATACACCATAGAAGAGAATCCAAAAACGTACTTGGAACCACGAATGGTATGTCCTGCGTTATTCCAGCAATACGTCGAGCATTCAATTCGACTGTCGTTTGTGTTATTTCGGATGTTACGGCTGCTATACTGATGGTGTCGTTCAATACCCCGAACAACTATCACCATGGTTACACTTTACACGGCGACATGATATCAAACATATTTGCGACTATCGCCTGCTTGCAAGATTGGAGATTGATACTCTTTCCTTGGTCATCGCGGAGAAATAGAGTACCTAGTACAAGGTCCGTAAACACGATCCAGTTAGATGCTGTATAGGTAAAACCATACGCTTATGTACGTCAGCACAGTACACTGTACACAATTTTATATACATATACGGTATAGAAAAACTAATAATGGTTTTTAATCGGTGTACTTGTACGGTAATAATGTCTTAATTCGCACTTCTTTCGGCTCTATGTGAGTAATTTCACTGGGATGATTCAAGATAGTAGTAGTGTGCAAAGGCTAGAATATTATTTGTAGAACATGTATAGCATTATTTTTCAAATTCAAATAATTTTATTTCACTTTTATTCGATTGCATTGCGATACTTAGCTTGTTAGCAGTTCTATAGTCACATATTTCCTCATGTATTTTTGTATATTTCATTACCATACGCCAAGTCATAATGGAATAACGGTAACAATTTAGTTCATTGATTTGACCGGAGTTGGTAGGTTTATTGTACCTGATAATGCTTAAAAAAAATGTGTGTCGTATTGTACAGCACACCAAGTGGTTCAAAATGACAAAGTATATTTCCATTACGGATTATTTAATATTGAAGAACTACTGAGATGAATAAACGAAAAATTGATCAAATGAAATGAAATTTAAGACATGGCAAGCAACTACAACTATGAGTTCAAATTCTATAAAAAATGCATGACATGAAAAAGTCGCATGAAGAGTCATACACATGGGCATTTGCTGGGGGGGGGGGTGGTGGAAAACAGAGTAGTCCCCCCTCAATCTGGTTCAGAAGCCATATAGTTACTTTATTGTACTACTGACAATAGTTCATTAAAAACTTTTTCAACTTGTCCATGTTCGGTTTTATTAAGGATAAATTATTCTTTAATCTTCTACACTTTCACAATATCATATGTAATTTATATATATATCAATATAGGATAGTGGAATTATATTTTTTGCCCCCCCACTGAAAAAGTTGTAGCAGACACCCATTGCCAAACAGCTATTGATTGACAAGCATTAATGTTTCTGTAGCTGTTCCGAGCACTTTATCACATGAACTATATCAGGCAAGGAAATTAATGCAATTTTGTGAGGTCTCTGTTTCGTTGCAATATGTAAGTATATGGTGATTAGGTAGAAATTTAGAATAATAAAATAAATGTACAATGGCAACTACAATACGTTATATATTGTAACTACGAAGTGAATGAATAAGAATTGGTAAAAGTAAAACACACCAGATCGATGAAGATTCTCACAGTGAACTGAAAGGGAACCCAGAATTCCGGATCAATCCAAACTAAGAAATTTGAGAGTTCCTGATTTTAAGCAAGCGATAAAATATTCCACTCGTTCAAGTAAACAGTATTCAAAATTGGCAGAAAAATTGATCAAGGTTTCTAGGTGATTTTACTGGGGGCTTAAACAGCGAAGCTAGCAGATGGAAAGCTTGCTGTGGGCTCGTTTTGATCTGGAAATGTGGATTCGACCTTTTAAAATATTCTA
>QRAM01000478.1:55438-67783 GCA_013436055.1 Halocynthia roretzi | reverse complement strand
GGCATTTTGCGTGGTTTTTTGAGCCTGGAACGGATTAATTAGTTTTCCATTAATTTCAATGGTAAAACGTGTTTCATAATACGAGTGAATCGTTATACGAGGGGGGGGGGGGGACGAATTAAACTCGTAGTATGAGGACCCACTGTACCTATATTTTCGATAAAACCTGTTCTTTACTTAAATAACACTTTATATTTTACAATTATATTTCTGCACACTTCTCTCATTTTCACAATATTCAGAATACCAATGATAATACTGATGCATAAGAGTGTTTTAAAGAGTTTTGTTGAGTGCTATGGTTAACTTAAAGAGTGATGATCAGATATATGTGTCTTAGTGTTTGGACACAGATAGGGGGGGAGTTCATTGTATATAAAACAGCAATTTATGTTATGACAGCTTGCCCAACAAATGAAAATATCAGCTTACATCAGAGCTAAGTGTTGTGTGATCAGTATGTGGACCAGCTGATTGAGTAGGAGAATTTCCTTGCCATCTTGTCCAATTCATAAAGTTGTTCATATCATTGGACCAACTGCATAAAATTCCTTCTTCAAAGTCACAGTCCCATGGTGTCGGGGGAACTGTTGGAGCATCTATAGGTGGTAGTGTTGGAGTCACTTGTGTAGAACAAGGTGAAAGCAGTATGTCAAAATCATCGATTCCTATGTCACCTAGAAATAGGAAAAGTCATGAATGAATACCAGGAAGAATATGTGTTGATGCCGTATAGAACTCCTACCGGTATACCCTCCATCACCAGTAATTGCTTCTATGATGATGAAAAACCTTTCAGTAGAGGTCACATTAGTTACTCCTTGAAGCCAGTAATCTCCTTGATCTCCAGAACGAGTCCATATTCGTGCTTTTAAATCTAGTGAGGCCTAAATGTCGAATACATGCATATGTACTGTATTGAATTGTAAATAGCTCATAAGAACAAATACCTGCATGTCATGCGCAACATAAACATTGAGATCTGCAACTCTCTCTCCAAACATGTGATACCAGAATGTCAAACAAATTCCATCGGTTGGTTCGAATATTTCACTTACAAGCCAAGCGTTATCACCAGGACTGGAGAAAGTAGGGCTAGTCTCTGCAAGATATAAATTGATATCTCATGTCATACAATAGGGGAGAGTATTGCTTGCTGCGTCGAGGTAGGATACATAATCTTAATCTTATTTGAATGAATTGATGTCTTATGTCATATACACAAGAGGTAAGTATTTCTTCCTACGTCGAGATAGAATAGAAAATCTCAAATTTTCTTTGCAATATGATGGTTATCAAGATACTTAAATTTACCTTTTACCTGATATAATAATTTACCAGTAAAAGCTGAATAAGGTGGAAATTTGATAAACCAACATCATCTACATTAATTCTCAAACTAAATTATTTTAAAGTGTTTTGAAAATGTAGAAAAGAATTTCAATAAACCTAAATTGTTGAGTCAATTTCCTAATTTGCTGTAATTTGAAATACTGTCCCATGTGGCGCTGAGCTGAAAAACTTAGTACAGTCGACACCGCTAATACATCCACCTCGCCAGACGACTTTGGATGTAATAAGCGGTGGTTGTATTAACCGATGTCTACATATCAGTGTAGTTGTGTTACATTATATTCTACGCCAGTACAATCCTTACGATACGATCCTTATCAAATTTAGCCCAAGTCTAAGACTGTTCAAGCCCAGTCTGTTTGAATGTTCATAATCGGCTATTGTGATGGAAGAAATTGCCGTCCAGCGGAATAGGGAATTTTCCGGAATAGTCTTGGGTAGACTCAATAGCCTTGTTAATTGAATTTCTGTTTTGATATCACATGTGCGTTGCCTGCGGAATTAAGCAGTATGTCCGGTGTAATCTTAAGTTTGCTTGATAGACTTGTCAGTCATATTTGTTCTTTGTTCTCATCATAATAAAGCTTGTGCCGTTCAAGCTGTAAGACACTCAACGTAGGTACACGGGACTGTCAAGCTTCAATCATTTCGCAACATCAAGTCGCAGTCCCTACAGCTATTTCCTCACAGTAAAGCCAGTATTTTCGTTCATTATAGGCCATTATTTGTACACAGTAAAAAACAATTTGCCATCATGGGGAATCAAAAGTGGATGTATTAAGCGGTGGCTGGATGTATTAAGCGGGGTTTTTATAATGGGGAATGAATAGGAAAATTCCGTTCCAAGCAATTTGGATGCATTAAGCGGTTGGTTGTATTAACCGGGGATGTATTAACCGGTGGCGACTGTAGTCATAAAGTCACGGCTGTGGTTGCTTGTGTTGGTGAGCCCTCTCACCTATTCTACTGGATCACCTACATACTATTGTGTTACAGTATTGTATGCTATATTAACGTTAATACACAATGGCTTCTTAGAAAGGAGCAAATTTAAAATCGCATCATTTTTGTTTAAAGTCAGAATTTTTTCAAATTATTAAGTTATTGTGGATAGAAGGATAGAATCCATATTGTAAATAATATGGTCAAAAATACAGATAGATATAAGCTGAAACAATGCAGTTTATCTTTTCATCCTACCGATATAAAGGTAAAATCCAGTCCGAGTACCAGTAGTGTGATCGACTTCAGGTCCAGTTCCCACACTTCCAGTAGAACCTGTTTTTCTCAGCCAGTCAAAAGCATCATATCCTGTAAATTATACATGATTGTGAATAATAAATTGAAATCGTAGAATGAAACATTTTTCTTAAAACGTTATCTGTTACTGTAATTATTCTGCAGTAATGTCTTGTCAAACAGTAATGGAACAAAAGTTTTTGCATAAAATATCAAAGATTTGGGAACAACTACGATAATTGATTCAATTTTGAAAGATAACTATGACGTTAGATACAGCATAGACTTGTGCCTAGTTTAGGAATAATACTAAAGACTAGCAGATTGTGAACTCATGGCGAGACTTTACGTTAGAAACAGTCTAGTGATCTTTATAATAATTCTTACTGTCGTAAAAGTTGTCGGAACAACTCTATTTTGTTAAATATCACCACTGCTATTCCTTCCTTCCACCCCGATTAATATTATGCACAATAAAGCATCATAAAATCCCGCACAAATCGGAGTAAATGCTTACACAAGGCAATGACATTTGTTCTTTTTTGTATGTGAGGTATGCAGGGAACTAGCATTAAGGTGAGTGAATAGATAGATAGTTTATTAACTTTCATCAATGCATGTCTATACAAATGAAAAATAAATGAGGCTAAATATGAGTGATCTATGTTAATAAAAAAATAAGAAAATAAACACATGTATGGTGAGGGGACTGTGGGGTCAAGTGAACCAGTACCCAGCGGCTATATGAAAAAGAGCACTAGTTGTATTTGAATTCAACTAAAACTCCATCATAATATAAAAAGTTTGTAATTGGTGCCTGATTGGACTAATATCCACAACACATTTTAAAAGCTATCAATATATAAGTTCCAATGAACAAAATCTCAATGTATGCCTGTGCTTTACCTGGAGTCTGAATGTTCATCCAGCTACATAGATTTTCCTCAAATGAACAAAATCCTTTCGGTGGACACTCCCCAACCGTTGTCTTTAAATCATCTATGGCTATATCACCTAGCCACGAACTTCCAACCACACCCTCAATAACAACCTAGAATACAAAATCAGTAAAAATCATAAAATATTGCATTATAATCAACTTGCTTTGACTATGCTACCTGAAAGTCATCTTGTAGAGTAAACACTGAAGTTCTTGCATATCTCCACATATTTCCCTGGTTACCAGATTTTGTGAACACTTTATCAGCAACAGAGAGTGATTGGCTTACTGCTTTGACATATATATTCAGAATTCCGATAGAAGTACCATACATGTGATACCAGAATTCCAAGCAGTATCTGCTTCCAGCTGTATAAACTTGACTTACCAGGCGACTTTTTTCACCTTGCAAGCGTGGACTAAACATCAAAGTTGACAGAAATTATCAACTGCGTGCTCAAATTCTTCATCACAAAGAAAAATGAATAATATGATAAATTGAGTAACATCTGTCTTTTGCATGATTACATTGCCTAAATTTTAAATAGTTTGTATTTGTGTACCGTACTTTCGGATGGATTATCCGCGGGTTGTACATGGTTTCGTAAAAAAAATCAAGGGTGTGGGTTATCTTACGAAGCGTGTAATACAAGATTTTTTTACAAGATCTCTTGCACTCTACATATACGTATATCCACAACTCCCAATCGCCGCACGCACTTTTGGATGCCATAGACATATATAAATAATTCTTCAAAATATAATAGGAAAAATCTAGGTGTGTTCTCAGTAACGGGCACGACCAATATATCTTTTGCATGACAATTCCAAACTTTTCGTAGCCCCCCCCCGGACAATCAAGTTATTCATTTTTGCTCTTAAAATAGGGTTACAAAGAAGGTTTGAGCCAGTTCGCTCCAACATGGAGCACATGGATCAAAATGGCGACGTCAATCTTTTTTTTTCGCGTGGACCATCACCTGCAGAGTAATCTTCTCCCCTTCGACAAAGCACTTGGCTTATTTCAATTCTTCAGCGACTCTTTCTTCATCTTATTCTCATTGCTGACGATACTTCAAGTGGATTTGCCGCGATCCCTCGTACTAAACACGTGGATCTTAATTATTGGCGTTAACCTCGGTAAGTTAATTGTGGGGGATGGTCGTCACGACAAAAAGAAGATTGACGTCGAGTCATTTAGAAGAGCAATAGATTCCATTCGCCATTTTGATCCATCCCTATTCCAACGGTAAAAATGAATAACTTAATTGTCCGGGCGATTACGAAAATTTGGAATTGTCACGCGAAAGATATGTTGCCCGTGCCCGTTACTGAGAACACACCTAGTATCATAGAAAATTGCGAATCTATATATACAAATGTCGTAAAAAAACAAATATGCGATGTTCATCGCGTTCTTGTGCCTCATATCAGTAATATCTTCTGAAACTCCCCTGTATGTACTGAAACTTTTTATACACAATTACGATAAACGATAATCCCAGCTGCTAGCCTGCTAGTCATATCGATGAATATGAATAAAATATGTCAGTACTTAATACTGTCGGTCGATACTAAAATACTTAATAGGTTTCCATTTGTAAAACAAAAATGGTATGTTTAAGTACATCACATGTAACTTGTTTAGCGCCTTAGAATTTTTTTTTTCACTTAGATTAGTTCCTTGTAGTAGTGTAATAATGAATTACACTATGGATATATAGAAACGCATTACACTTACACTGAGGTCTCAATGAATGCAAAATAGCCTGCTGCAGTGCCGGTGGTGTGATCATGCTGTGGTCCTGTATTATCTGAATAAGTTCCATTTATTCCTCGAGACCAGTCAAACTGATCGGAGTCATCTTGAGTCCAGTGACAAAAATCAGCATCAAAATTGCAAGTTCCCTGAACAGTGACAGCACAATAGATGTATAAGATAATTATTGCGAAGTTTTCAAAATGATGCAAAACATACATCAGGAGGACAAAGCCCATATGTTAGTGCTATATCATCCAAGGCTATATCGCCTGAAACTTTTTCTCCCACAACTCCTTCTATCCATATGCGAGTTGGGCTATATGTTATTAGTGAGCGTTTTCCTTGTATCCAAAAGTTTGCTTGGCTTCCTTGTTTGTTCCAGATGTGGAATTTCTCACCATGTCCATATTCCAAGTATAAGTTAAGGTTATCAATGGAGTTCCCAAACATGTGATACCAGAAACTAAAAAAAATATAAACACCAAATAGCTGATTATTTCATACAACAACTGAGTTGAATTAGTGGAGTGTTTGATAAGATGGTTTTATAGACAACTAATGATGGTAATAATTGTGAGACTAATAATTGTAGTGGAAAATACAATGATGATAACGGTTGATGATATAATGATGTATAATTATTGGAGACATGTGCTACCCTAGCATCCCTTCCCAAACATGATGTTTAACGCTGGGAAATGTTGCTGTTTTAGACCCTTAACTGCTAGACACTAGAGACTGAAAAGGAGAAGCCTCATGACATGGTGAGACAAGGAGAGTAAAGGAAAACTGGTAACGTTCTAATAATAAGATTGTGACTTTAGTGCTTGCTTGTAAGATCATTGTAATGAGGAGAATTGTGTCCGATGATATAAACCTATAATATAAATAAAGAATACAGACATCAAATGCGTGATTGATTTATACCTTACTTATGAGCATCGTTTAAACGAAGTATTATGTTTGTTTTATGTGACCTCCTGAATACTGGACAACTATTGCGGAGTTCCTCCTTTGTTAGCGAGAGAGCATTTTTAGTGTTTACAAAGCAGTGTACGATAAATAACATTAACTACATCAATACGTAAAACGCTACAATAGAGCTAAATTGGTTTCACCTAGAAAAAAAACAATTGAGAAAATAATAAGGTACATGAATCTGTTTTAGGTTGTTTATATTTGCTCTCTATCAGATGATACGTGCTCGTAGTTGTTCACTCTTTCTAGCTTCTCATGCACTTGTGACATCTGACTACATATTTGTATAAATGATTAGACATCATGTTGAATTTGGTAGTTCATACTTGAACATCACTTTATCTCAGAAACCTAGCTGAAGTTAAATATTTCCGATCACTGATAAAACCTGTGCTTAGTTCTACATAGTCAAAGTCACAGAGAGTAGAACAGCGTCATGTGACATATTACATACATTTCGACATGTGTATAGGGAATGACATGATATGAACTCGATTCATTAGCATGCTCTAGAATAGAATGTTACAATCGTTTTGAAGATGCCTGGGCTATGTGCTTCGGCAGAATGCAAAAACTCCAACTGGTTTAAGCATTGTAACAATTGAAATGTTCAAAGTGTGTGAGGACCATACTTGCTTGGATTTCACATAATCAAATTTATATTACCTGAAGCAAGAACCACTTGACATCGGAGGCAACCATGCTGAGAGCAGTATAGCTCGATCGTTTTGAACTTGAGGATCAGAAGCTTCTATATATATGTAATAGTCTTCTCCAGTTGTATGATCCCCATCAGGGCCAGTAAGATCACTAGAAGTTGCTCCCTTTCGTAGCATCCAGTCAAATTCGTCTAGGAAATATAAAACATGGAGTTACAGTCATTATCATTTATTTCGTACCAAGTTCACAATATTTTACCATCATTGCTGTTTTCCCATTGGCAAAACCCATTGTAGAAATTGCATGTTGCTATGCCGAGAGAATACTTTGATGGGTCTGCTTCACTTGGAATAAGTTGGCAATTCATATTATCAGTATACTGAATGTCATCAATTGCTAAATGATTTCCTTGCCCCGAGCCTGTAGCCCCATTAAAGATGTAGTAGAACTCGATAGCACTTCCAATTGTGACCTTTGGATTGAAAAATTATAAACACACAATATAGTATGCTTCAGTTACTAATACCACCAGATATCCCAATATTTATTTGCTGTAACAACATACCTGTGCATTTTGCCAACCCGATGTAGCTTCATATGACCGATTCCAGATATAATAAACTTCCACACCATTGTAAATGTCATGTGTACCAGTTATACCTTGGCTAACGAATACACCTAAATTACCCCTTCCTCCATACATGTAATACCAAAAGCTGAGACATGCTGTAGTAGATGTGGGTACCATAGGTTCTGAGTCCAGTCTAGCAGAATATTCATAGGTTGTGGGTGGACCAGTATCTATGTAGATGTAATGACCCTGCAAAACATGTAATTTGCTTAGGGTAAGTGGTCATGAAGAAAAATACACAATGAGTATGTAAGAAATGCTTTTCATAACAATCAAATTTTATTTTGATGAATTTTTCAAAATCTGCAATGATATTAGAATGCATAAACTGTTTGACACAGTTAGCATACGATATTTGAATTCTCAATATTTTACTCCGCTGTGTATTTATTAGACTATTCAATAAGAGAGGTTGACGACTCTATGAAACGTTGTTCAACATTTGATTAGCATAAATATACATGTGAATATATATGAATAGGCACCAACATTTTATATACATAAAAATATTTGACTGGCTATAAATTTTTTTAATTTACACTCTCCTAAAGCAAGTAAAAAGTTCAAAATTAATTTTTATAGTCAATCCACTATCCAGGCACTATTGTACTAGATTTTACATTTGAATGACAACCAACAGCACAATTTGATTGGATAATCAAATCAGCATACAACCATAGATAAGAGTATTCAATACATGATACCATATGGTTTTAGTTCTTTACAACAGAATAATAAATCAATTAAACCAAGTCATAATCAAATTTTAGTTTGCTGAACCATGTTCATGCTATATCAGAGTGTGCCATGACACGGGTAAAATGTGTTTAGAACAACAGCAAGAACAATATAAAAGGTTATAATATACCTTGTTAGTTCCGATTGTATGATCAATTGCAGGTCCAATCATGTTATCTACACTAGCACCAGAGCCAACCAACCAATCAACTCTGTCATCTGGTGGTGCTTCATTGATAAATGAACACATTCCCTGCAAATACAGTTACTTACTATAGTGAGGCTTCAATGTTATATGGAGAGAAAATGCTAGACTCACTTCTTCAAAGTTGCATGAACCAATGCCTTCACAATATCCAGGAGTAATAATTATATCATCTATAGCAATGTCTCCTGCCCAACCACTTCCAATTTCACCCTCGACAATCAGTTGATAACTTCCAGTGTTTACGAAACTCATCTATAAGGTAATAAAGACATTAATATTGTTGTGACAATATAGTAAAGGATTTAAAATAACTTCACCTGAGTTACACGCCATCCATTTCCCTGATTACCAATTTTCTCAAACATTGGTTCTCCGAGAGTGCCATCTCCATCAGATTCTGTTCTGTATAACCTCAGCGTACCAACAGACTCACCAAACATATGATAATAGAACCTGATACATTCATATCCCCCTCCAGTGGCAGCAAACTGATAGTAAGGTCTGCTTATTATTCTTGCCTTGTCTCCAGCAACTCTTGGGACAGAAGCTTCTATATACATGTAACGTCCATATATTGTTCCATATGTGTGATCATAGGTAGGGCCAGTATCTACAGAAGAAGTTCCTTTACAAAAAAATAGGTTAAATCAGAAAAAAATACTTGTAACAATACAGTGCAAAAGTTTGTTCGACTTGAAACAATGTTGAATCTGATCTGCTACAGATTTCGTCATTATTTTCTTTATATTTCATCACATTACCTGGTGCTCAGGCACACCCTGGTGCCTGTTACAATAACTTAACAATGGACAAACAGACAACGGACAAATTAGTTTGTCATACGGACAAACTAAAAGGCTTACTCAGGCAAGGCCGTTCTGCTAATATATATCTAATTAATCATCACTTCAACACTGAAAGTATAGGGAGTTGAATTGTACAGGGAACCCCCCCCCCCAATGATTGTAACCAAATAGTAGTGGAGAACATAACGATAACGGGATATGTTATGTGTCGATGATATATTGATGTATAATGGTGGGAGATTGTGAAGCCCTAGTATCACTTCCTAAACATGATATTTGACGGTGGGAAATGTTACTGTATGGAGGCTTACAGGGAATATAGAGATACGCCAACTAACGAAGCGGCGCAGTGGATAAGAATAGGTCTCAGGACATGGTGGGATGAGGAATTGGCTAGCAAAGAGCTAGAGTGGAAATAAGTCTCGGAAAATTGATTGAGACGAAAAGTGTAAGATATACTCGATAAAACTGTAAATAATAATACGATTGTGATTGGAGTATTTGTAATTAGTTCGTAGCATCAAGTTTGTGTTGATGATCCGAGCCTGTGAATAGAGTTGAAGTGTACATACAAAAACGTGTATTGATTTATACCTACAAAGAGGCATCATTTAACCGAAGTATTACGTTTGTTTTTACGCGATCTTCTGAGTATCGGACGAAGATAGCGGAGTTCCTCCTTGTAATCAGGAGTGTATTTGTAGCGGTTCAAACGACAGAGTACAAACTAAACTAACAATAAACTATAACAACAAACTAGAGTCGCAACAAAAGCAATACCTCCAGCTGTTTGGATCCAGTTGAAATCGTCAGTCTCATCCTGTTGAAACCCGCAAGCTAAATCATCTTCAAATGTGCAGTATAATTCTGTATCTTCCGGAGGGGGACACAAACCCAAAACCATCTCTATATCGTCGATCGCTATATCTCCTCCAAAAGATGGTCCGACAGTTGCTTCGAATGTTATCTATATAAGGAGGCAACAGCAATATTTTTTAATATGTAACACAATCCTCCATGTAACTGGAATAAAGTAAAAGCTTAATTTTCAAAAGTTCCATAAGATTAGTAGCATTAAGTCCTAAACCATATGTTTGAAGGCTATTGCTTTCTAGAATTTCTTCCTTAGCTGTAACCTGCCTCTGAACCAATCTGGGTTTACCTTGTACTATTTAAATCTATTGTTTAGTGGTTATTAGATTGAGACATCTTGGGTTTGATATTTTTTGTGGAGACTAATTAGAAAATAATTCTGGGATGATGTTACAAAATGGTTAACAAAAACTCGACAGTTAGATGATCACATGCAAAAGATAACTAAAAAACAATAGCAACTATTTACATTTGTTCAGAGAAATCAATATCATGCATGGTAGAGTATCCGATATTACTGTTATTGTATATCCATAAACCAATCATACATAGGAATATAGTACATGTAATAAAATTGACTTCAAGAGTACATATTGCAATGCTAGTTGTGCAATATGTATGCAAAAATTTTTTATTGAAAGAATAGTTATACCAGGAATAAACTATACCTGGTATTCGACATCAGTAATGATATCAATTCTGGCAGGAAACCAGAGATTTGCCAGAGTACCAGTTTGCTTCCAGATTCTTGTACCATTGCCTTGGTCTGTTGATTTTTTCAAATATACGGCTAGTGTATCAACATCTTTTCCATACATATGATACCTGCACAAATATAAATTGATATTATATATTGGAATGGACCATCAGCTTTGTCCACATCCTTGATCATTCAAAATTTTGACTAGTGTTTACTGAACTTAGAGCCTAGAGATCTTGCTTGGGAACACGAGGTGACTTTTTATATTAAAATAGACTTGACAAAAAAGTAAATAACGATATCATGACAACTAGCCCCAGGACGAGTACCACGGACAGTAACCCCCTGGACAACTCCCCCCGTAGGACATCTACCCCGTGAACAAGTACATCGCATACATATTTTTTTATTATTACCTATGTTAGGGTTAGGTTAACCCTAGCACCAACAGTCACTTGGAAGGCTGGCATTGCCATATGCAGTCAAATGTGGGAGCCCACCATCCCAGTATCTGGAATTTTCTGGATGTATTGTGACATGGGCATTATGGGTCATTATGATCCAGATATTAGCTGGACAAGCAGCTCCACCACAACGCGGCAAATACAAGACCATCACCGAGCGCTTAGTTAGTGTTGTGGCCGAGTATAGAATCTGCCCCATCTTAGACTAGACTACATACAGATGTAGATTATATGAAGAACAATTTGCCTTGTATATAATTTCTGGTATACGATTGCCTTGTATATAGAAATTATTCCATAAAATGTAAAATGAAATATAATATACAAGTAAAAAAAAACATGTTAATTATTTTCACTTTTTTATATTTCACTAAATATGTTTTCAGGTTGTCCAGGGAATGGACCCTTATGAAGTCTCTATTATAATGCAATACTATTTTGACACGGTCGATATTTGAGACTGATAAAATAGGCTTTATTCGAAGAGTGGATCAAAGTGATGAAGGTTTTCATGTTTTCTGTAAAATAACCATCGTGTAATTGTTCCCTATGAAATACAGAATATATCTATATATATACAGTCGACACCGCTTAATAAATCCACCTCGGGCCAGGCGATTTTGGATGTTATAAGCGGTGGTTGTATTAACCGATGTCTACATATCAGTGTAGTTGTGTTACATTATATTCTACGCCAGTACAATCCTTACGGTACGATCCTAATCTACTTATCTACTTCGGCTACAATAAGAAAATTGCTTCAGCTGCATCGATAAACTGCAGACTGCTGTTTAAAAACAGTCTGTTTGATTGTTCATAATCGGCTATTGTGACGGAAGAAATTGCCGTCCAGCGGAATAGGGAATTTTCTGGAATAGTCTTGGGTAGACTCAATAGCCTTGTTAATTGAATTTCTGTTTTGATATCACATGTGCGTTGCCTGCGGAATTAAGCAGTATGTCCGGTGTAATCTTAAGTTTGCTTGATAGACTT
>QRAM01000478.1:0-48047 GCA_013436055.1 Halocynthia roretzi | reverse complement strand
TTTCACCTAACGCGGGAGGCTCTGGAACGTAATCCTCGCGATAGGTGAAGGACTACTGTACTGACTATTCGATAATATCAAGAATGTTATAAATGAATCGAATAACTGGTGCTAATTTTAAGATATCCCGTACCGTAAGCTTAAGCTAATAACTGATACCTAATTGGCTTGTTGGTATTATATTATATATTATTCGTTGAAACACTCCTATATACAGTGGATCCTCATACTACGAGCGACTTATAAGACGAGCCATTTGTGAATATTTCTGTTTCATACGACGACTACAGATTCACAATACGAGCGATCTCCATACACTATGGCAAGGTAAAGGGAGTCAATAAATAGCATTTCTCGCTGACTCATCGATTTGTAAGAAAAAGAGAGAAAAGGAGGAAAGAGCACGTGTAGGATTTACTGCGCTTTACTCACCAAGCGCAGTCAGCACTCGNTTTGGATTGATTTTGTGTTAACCATGGGTCCAAAAAAAGTAAGTACTAAAGATAGTAGTGGTAAGAAGAAAATCACAATAGAAGTGAAGAGTGCAATAATAGAAAACATAAGAAAAGAGTGCGTGTAGTGGACTTGGCACATCAATACAACCGAACGACGTCAACAATCTGCACAATCATTTCTTGTATAATCTCTCATGTTTTATTACATGTACATTATTTTAATTTTAACTGTACGTTTATGTTTAAATATACCTTAACAAAGGCATTCCACGTGGTTTTTGGAGCCTGGAACAGATTAATTGGTTATCCATTCATTTCAATGGAAAAACGTGTTTTGTAATACGAGTGAATCGTTATACGAGCCCGGTCTTGAAACTAATTAAACTCGTACTATGAGGATCCACTGTACATGATAAATTACAATTACCTTTCCATACATTCTGTACCAAAATGTTAAACATTTGGGTCCATCTGCCAAGTTAACTGGAGGTCCAATTAGTTTTGCCACAGGTTTGCTCGAGTCACTTGAAAAGGCGTAAGCATAGAAACCTTTCTCTGTAAGTATTCATAGCATCCAAATTCATAGTAAAAGAAACAGTGAACATCCTATTAACATCCAGAAACTTAAGTGCTTACCATTTCCTGTTGTTACATCAGATGAAGGGCCATCATTTGCATCTGAGTTAATGCCTTGCTGTCTTAGCCAATCTAGATCATCTTTGGTATCTTGTGTCCACTGACAGAAATCAATTTCAAAGTTGCAGTCCATAAGACTTGTCACTAATACAGTAAAATAGATTGCATTAACTACTATACCACTGCTGATTACATGTGCATATATTATTTAATAGATAATAATTTATACCCAGATCTGTTTATTATAAAATGTAGTGACTAGAATTGATAGTTTTTTAAAAATAGTTCCTTGAAAATTCTTGCTGAAGTTTTATATATATCAGTACTCATATGGGATATTCTTAAACTTTATTCTTTAATATATACCAAAAGCAAAACACATTTGCTAATAAATTACTATTGGTAATACTGAGTAATCATATTGAATCGAGGATAGTTTATTGGCTTTTTACAGGTGTATGTAAATAGGATATATTATCTACATTGTGTAAGCAATGCTAGACATTAGCCATTGGATTGCCATTCTATTCAAAGACATTCTTGCAGTAACAACATTACAGGCTCCTCCTTGTTTCTTCCAATTAATACACTGTACAAATATATATGGATAATTATAATCTAATTCTCTATAATAAAACCTTGAGGAAGCATAGTTGTAGTGTCAAGAGGAGGCAATGTGGGATAAGGTGTTGGTGTTGGCTGTTCTGCAATCGATGGCAGAATAGAGCAAGAACCTTCACTGAAGCTGACGTCATCAATGGCAATATCCGAAAACAATGATATGCCTAGTTCTGATTCCAATACAACCTGAAAGGCAGAGGCTAACAATGCATTGTGTATTATATGCGAAGGTATGAATATAATGCATTCCAATGAATATATGTATGAATATATATACATTTGAACCTCGATATATCGGAGCCCGATGCAACGGATTTCGGATACAACGGACAAAATCTGCTAGAGTGAATATCTGGTCCGAACGTTTAAAACTCCCGGGTGAAGCGAACCGAGACAGCCACGCGAGTAAGCGTCTGCTTGGCGGCGCACACATGTTTTCACAAGCGTACAAGCGTCGGTTTCCCTGATTGTTGTGCGTCCTCATAAATTACTTTGATGTGTGTGACAACTCTACCATTCAGTGCTATTATGAACATTTGCGCACTTTAAGAGAACTAGTTATTAAGGAACAGTATCAGCGCGAGGCAAGCAGTTGAAACTTGACACATTTTTTAAACGCACGGCTCCTGAACCCCAGCCTTCCACCAACAGTACTTGATAACGGTTCTAACAATAAGATTGTGATTTCATTGTTTGCTTATAAGTTTGTAGCATCAAGATTGTGTTGAATCAACACTGTTGATGATTCGAACCTGAAAATATATCCAAAAGTACACAGGCAATAAATTGCTTGTTTATTTACATCTTACTTGTGGGCATCATTTAATCGTCGTATTACACTTGTTTTTACATGACCGTCCAATTAACGGACGAAGATTACGAAGTTCCTCCTTGTAATCAGGAGTGTATTTGTAGTGGTTCACACGACAGAGTAAGAAACAAACTAACAATAAACTCTCACCACACCAACCGCAACCAGAGTAACAGCTGAACCTTAGTTCTGTATTTTTTGTTTATTTTCGTCCCCTCCCGGAAAATTTTGCTTTAACGGACAAACGGCTATAACGGACAACTGCTCCCCCCTATTAGTCCGTTATATCGAGGTTCAACTGTATATCTATAAAAAATATATTTGTATTCCACTCACTCTGTATTCCCTGTCACTTCTCACATGGAGTCTGCCTTCATTCCATCCTTCACCTTGGTCTCCACTTAATTCCCATAGCAGCATTAACACTGTCGTTGATCCATCAAGAGATGGCTGTTCAATAATATATAAGAGAATAATTTTTAATTTTCATTTATTCTAATAAGATATATCTTCATGTATCAATAAATACTTGTTGCATGAATGCTCTCAATGTTCCCATTCCAATTCCCATCATGCTATAGTAGAAGTTCATACATCTTCCGTTGTACGAGGTGGCACTGAACCATTCAGAAACAAATCTTGCTGTTTCACCAGGTGTCCTTGGATAAGTAGATTCAACATAATAATATCTTCCTGTGCATGATAGGAATAAATTTATGATTACTTCTATGATTACATAATATCATATCATTAGAAACAAGCCAATTATGTTATTATGTAGGACATTTAGACACACATTATCGACCCTTACGACCTAGCTCGGTATAGCAGAGAATTGCTTATTTTATTTATTTGTAAAATAGAAAATTCATTATAACGCAGTAAAAAATTGAACTACATCTTTTGCATTATAACGGATAGACAGCGTATTTATATTGCATATTCCTCCAATAACCTACTGTCGTACAAGTCAGTTCTATACAAACCCAACCACAAAGACAAAAAAACAAGTTTTATAAAGGTTGTATCTTTGTTTCAACTTAACTTCAATTTATTCATTTCAATATATTATTATGAGCTAACATTTAAGTTTACACATTTTAAACAGTATATGTATGTTATGAACGGTGTATGACCCATCGAATGGTTAAATGAGCACCGCCCCATAGTTTTCAAACAGGATAATCACTACAATGTCTACAGTTGCTCTTTGAAGAAAAATATTAAAATTAATAGCTGCTGATCTGATTAAGGTAATAAAATTGATACCTTCCAATGTTCCTGTAGTATGATCAGCACTAGGTCCACTATTCTCTGCAGTGTTGGTGCGTCCAACACCTTGTGTCCAGTCAAAATCATCGTCTAATGGGGTGTTGTGCCAAGTGCATTCTCCAGAGAAATCACAATCGCCAGGAGGTGGACATGGTTTTTCCAGCATCATGAAGTCATCAATGGCAATATCACCAGAAAACGATGTTCCAACAATTCCTTCAAACACGAGCTAAAACCAGGTACATAATAAAATATTTGATAGCATAGGCAGCATATATATTTTAGAGGCATGCAACCACTACCGATAACCTGTGGATGTGCATCAAGGACACACAGACAGTTAACCCAATGTCGCAATCAACTCGGTGTTAAACTGTCTGTCTATCTGTATACCCCAGGGCAAAGGCACACCGATGTTGTGAGCAACCCGGTCATGATCATGTATACATTTTAAACAGGAAATACACACTACACCATTAAAGGCTTTGATCGACAAGGCTGGGAAAGCATGCTGGTAACCGATAAGTCATACATACCTGATAACGCTTCCCAAGTGGATAAACATTTATATTGGCAGGCAGCCATTCGTTCCCTTTCTGTGCAGCACGTGTCCAAGCTGGTGTAGTTATATCGCCATCCTCATCCTTGATGTAAACATTCAGTCGTCCAATTGTGGAACCATACATGTGATAATAAAATCTAGCACATGTCTCCCCACCACCTGCTACAGGTGGAAAGCTAGGTGATATTAAGCGAGCTACATCTCCGGGAACTCTTGGTGTTGAGGTTTCGATGTACATATATATGCCTTGAAAACAAATATACAAATTGAACAAGGGATAATGTAAGGTTGCAAGATGAGAAGTCGTGATAGGGGAATTATATTACCGAAGTAAGTTTCATAGCTGTGGTCAGCCACAGGTCCTGTGTTCGAACTCCCAGTGGAAGAATAAGCTCGGTACCAGTCAAAATCATCATTCAAATCCTGAGTGAATCCACACATTTCTGAACTGTCAAACTGGCAAGTCACACCATAGGGCAACGGATCTAGGAAAAAAATACTTTTTTATTTATGCTTAGCTGGAATAAATATTGCCACAAAATAGAAGTACAGTACTAAACAGTATTTATATAGGTGAATACAACAACAGATTCGAAATATTATTCATTTTTCCTATAGAATAGTATACCTGCTATTAAAGCTGTGTCAGTAAAAGATTTGACTCTGACTCAAAAATTTGCTATTGTGTGTTATATATGTACTAGTAGATCAATGGCTAGGTAAGCCTTCAACAGACTTAGTGTTGCCCATTCAAAATGATGGGAAAATTTAGGTAATTTGGCCAACTTCAATTCACTTTTTGTTAATAGAATGTGCGGTTGAATATTTTAATTGAAGTTCTTTAATGAGAGAGCTGAATCTGTTCAGAATCACACTTGTGGTCTGCATTTGGGACATCAACAAGAGTGTTAAGACTCAAATCTGTGAGGAATCTCTCTAGTTTTTCATTCGAAAGCAACTTAATATATACAGATTATACTATACATCTGTGATTCAATTACAGGAATTTATCTAGTTCAATTTGAATGATTTTTTTCTAAGTGTTGATGCCTAATGTTGTGAAAACGTTTTTTCCATTATTTCTTGGGAATTGTGTGTTATGAGTGACATAAATTCAATTCTCTAGCTTCACATGTCAAGTGCTGTTTCATGAATGATGACATGCGGAGTAACACATGAAAGTCATACCAGTACAGTCTTTCAGCAGACCACTAACAACATTGTTATGTGCTACCATGGTCTTTGAAAAATTACTCCTTCCATAACACTGGCCTGCCCATTCATCGTCATTAAATCTAAATGTTAAATTACTATTAGTTTTTTCAAATGAACTCTTTCGTTAGGTTACTATCTAAATTCTCATACGATGTCAAGTGCAATGTCCATGCTAAACATCCTTCAGCTTTTCGACAAGCTTCAGCGCAACGATATTCATCATCTCCATACTCTCCAAAGTAGAAAGTGTCTGGCCTGTTTTCAGTTTTTGGTATACTTATCAAGCTATTGACAGCATTTGTATCTTTATAAGTGTCCCAGCATACATCAACTATATAAAAAGACAATATAAGTGGTTACAATATTTGGTATTAATACTGTGGATAAATTAGAATTAGCAAATGCCATTGAATTATAAGGTGGCATAAGGACTAACTTTTGAAATACAAAAAAAAGCATGTAGTTATGCTTATATCCATAATATGCACATAAATTCAAGACACCTTTTAGCTCTGTGAAAACTGAACCGTGATGATAGAATTATGATTTGTTCAAATTATCATGGATAAAACCAATGCAATCAAGATCAGTAACAATGGAAAAGACCAACATGGAATGTGTGCCAACAGTATAGGGAATAGAATTGTATGATTATGAAGCATCATTGTGTATATCGGGAGATGGTGAATTGAATGCTTGTAAGCAGCATTGTGTATATATAGAATGGTGATTGGAATGCTGGTGAGCAGCATCGTGTATTTAGAGAGTGGAGGATTGAATTCTTGTAAGCAGCATCATAATATATTGTCTTGGTGATTAAATGATCGTTGATGAAATTGTATTAATACAATTGTGAATTCAATACTTGTGGAGATTTGAATTGTATATGTCAAAGATTGTGTTTGGCAGTACAACACTGTAATAAATACTGTATATGAGAAATCAAAGAGTTATCGATTCATCATACTATACGATCGAGTGTATATTAACCATCGTATTACATTTGTTTTAGGTAACCTATCTGACGAGGTGCGGACGAGTCGTCCTCTCTGTAAGCGAGAGTGTATTTGTTAGCGTCTAATACGCAAAAAACAATAAACATAAAAACACTAGACGCAACAACAGTACTGCCTAACTCATTACTCTTACAGCTAATTATTCATTCTATGAATTTTCGAGGCACAACATTGCACATCAAAATGCAACGGTGTCAATTATATAAGAACATAACGAGAAATTTACCTGTATCACATGTCCCATTAAATAGATAAACATCGTCCAATGCTACGCCTGATTTGTCATCCATGCCTCGTATGTGTTCGAACTGTACCTGTGTGACCGGTGGACCATGTATATCTGTTGGCATGTTCACACGTGCCTTTGAAGAAATAGTGATTTGATTTAATAAAATGAATTTAAAAACAGACATGATGAATTAAATTTTACCTTATGCCAGTCAATACCCTGGTCCCCATAACGTGTCCATACAGCATAACGATATGAGCCTTGAACAAACCATACATAAAAGTTTTCTATGTTGGTACCATGCAAAGAATAATGAAACTCCAAGCATCTCTGGCCATCTCCTTGTGTCTCAATTCTAGGGCTTACAATCCGAGCAGTATCATAA
Organism: Halocynthia roretzi; assembly: GCA_013436055.1. Lineage (NCBI taxonomy): Eukaryota > Metazoa > Chordata > Ascidiacea > Stolidobranchia > Pyuridae > Halocynthia > Halocynthia roretzi. The sequence continues at coordinate 40,845 of QRAM01000478.1, read as the reverse complement.
GTTTTGAATCCACTACCAAGAGCCCATAAGTAATATCCAGTACCTGATGAAGTGAAAGATTGATAATGCAATAATTTATTAGGTATAACATGGTCCATTCATTCTTTCCAAATCAATTTCATTAGCAATGAGCAATTGATCCCACTGCCCGTGAACATTAATATCTTATATCCACTATGTATATAAATTGCCACTGCTGATAAAAAATGCTAAAAAGATACGTAAAATAGTAAATGCTATTCTTGCAGGTTATCGAGGTTTGAGGCTATATGTTGACATTACTACCTACATCCGCATCATTTATCTTATTAGAATGGGTGACAATTCTTTCAATGACAAAATTATTGACTCGGTTATAACTATTTCATTCTATTTATCTCGCAACAGGCGCTCAAGATTGAATATATTTACAGTGCAAAGTGCTAATTTTAAATCGGACTAGTAAACTAGCTTTTTGTAATGATTTATTGCAGTATAAACCTAATTAAATTAATATTACCAACACTAGCACTCATTTTAATTAAGTTCTTGTATGTTTCATATGAATTCTTCTTTCAACATCCGGTGATCATTAGGTTTTCGGTTCATCAGTTGTCACTACTAACAGAGTTTGATATATTACCTACAATGATATTTTCTCTTTCTCTAGCTATGTTGGCAAGGGTCTAGGAAAATAGCCAAAGACAAAGACAAAGAAAGCCAAAGCCTCACGAGTTTAATTCGTTCCAAGACTGGGCTCGTTAAACGATTTACTCGTATTACAAAACATGTTTTTCCATTGAAATTAATAGAACACTAGTTAATCCGTTCCAGACTCCAAAAATGCCCTTTTTAAGTTATTTTTGAACGGAACCGAGCAGTTAAATTGAAATACCAATACATATGTGTACATGTACGAAAATAAAAACGCAAGAGGTTATAAAAGAAATGATCGTGCAGATCGTCGACGTCGTTCGGTCGTATTGCTGTGCCAAGTCCACTACACGCACTCCTCTCTCATGTTTTTCTATTTATCATTTCATCACTTCTATTGTAACAAGTTTTCTCTTCTTATCACCACTATCTTTAGCACTTACATTTTTCGGACCCATGGTTAACACAAAGAATTACCACAAAATATGCACGAAAGACTTAGCACCTAGCAAATTACCTAGCACAAAATGCTCGGACGTTACCGATAAACACGTGGATTAAGCGAGTGCAGACTATGCTTGGTAAAGCGCGGTAAATTCTGCACGTGCTCTTTTTTCTTTCTCTCTTCCTTACAAATCGGCGAGTCAGCTAGAAACGCTATTTATTGACTCCCTTTATTGTGTATGACGGTCATTCGTACTGTGATTTTGTACTCGTCGTATGAAACCAAAATACTGTACTCACAAATAGCGGCTCGTATAGCGAGTTTCTCGTCATATGAGTCGCTCGTACTATGAGAATCTACTGTACTAATACTTCCCCTTCAATCAAGATTAAGTTGAGACTTGACTTGTAACGTCAAGGTATTAGCTTAAACAGAGATAATTACTAAGTATATACCGGTTGTGTGATCACCAAGAGGCCCAGCATTCAAAATTCCAATTCCTGTGGATTGTCTCCCCCAGTCATAGTTATCACTACTTCCTTGCAAATTAACCCATCCACACATTTTCTGATCCTCTTCAAAATCGCAATCAAATCCAGGAATCGGTGGAGTCATCGGAGGAAGAGTAGTAGGGACAGGTGTTGGAGGCAATGGTACAGCATTGCTCGGATAAAGATTTCCTTTAGGACAATACTGGCCGAATAACATTGCTATGTCATCAATGCTAGCATCACTGTAGTAACTGGTTCCAACAACACCCTCGAATATGATCTGCATGAAAACGCATTTTGAAATTATTGTGTAGCATAGTTATAACCCATGAATTATTAGATAGTTTTCCTAACGTGATATTCAGAGTCAGAAGTGATGGTAATCTGAGCCTCTTTCCAATCAAAACCTTGATCTCCGTGCATAAACCAAACATGTTCGTCATTTCCACTGGCATCACGTATCCATACATTTATAGAACCCATTGAAGATCCATACATATTGTAATAGAATTTCAGACAATCTAGTAAGAAAATTGATGAAAGGAGATAGAAATTAATGTGAATGTCAAATCACTAACACACCGCTGCCAGTAGGTTGATATTTTTCACTCATCAGTAACGCCCGATCTCCGAGTACTCGTGGTGATGAACTCTCAATGTACATGTAGTGACCTGCCGCCAGATTAGTAGTATGATCAAACTCAGGTCCTGTGCTTGGACTAATTGTAGGCCCCTGTAAACATGTTATTACATATAAAGAAGATAATATTATCTAATATATATATGATGACATTCATGTGTGTATACAACTTCTCTTCCAACACCCCTGGACTGATTTCAACCAAATTTAATGTGGTTGATAAGGGTACAAAGGCAGATGTCAGAATGGCATCTATTTAAACAAAATATGCCCCAATTTTAGGCACACCCAGAGAAGCCGAAAGAATTGTAGAGGAACTGACTTTTTTAAAACATGTGGATGATCTTGCAGGCTATCTACCCCAGGACAAGCTGCTGCTATTGATTGCCCTGTACACAAACATCAAAAACAGGCAAACATACAGACAGACAGACCGATGGTGAACGTCCATGTCCATCTGCATGCTTGTGTGTCTTAGACTGTCAAACCGAATATGCCTACATTAATGACAATTCTGAGCCATATACCTACTTTTCAGCTTGGGCGATACTGTCTATTCTGATAGTTACGAATACAAGGAATATTTAACCATGTACATATTTGGCTTATGTTTTATATATGTCATAGAGTAGTGTATTTCATAGCAAGGAAAGAATTCCACCCGATCAGCAACATTTTATTTTAGCTTTTAGCAATTATCAAAATGTAGTCAATAAATATGCTAAACTTTCCCCGCTGAATATTAACTGATTGTTAGTAACAGAGCTAATGTGCATGTATATTCAATACCTGGGGCTGGGCATGAAATTCATTTAAACAGTAGCCAAATGACACCCCTAACCCCTCGATTTGAATGTATCCATTACTGGAATCTTTTACATGAAAAATGTATATCTGTATTGTTACATCCCTTGGTATGTGAATGTGAGTTCACACAGATTTTCTGCATGTTACTAATTTTTATCCATTTTTTGTTGGTAAACTACTGGTGAATGCATGCAATCAGTTCTCGTGCATTCTGAGTCCCAATTTGAAAGAATATACTGTGATGTTATTGGCTTCACAAACAAACATCTGTCAGTAAATATAATAATTAATCACAATGCAACATACATGAGTCCATGACCAGTCAAAATTGTCTTCGCCTTTCAGTTGAACCCAAGAACACGGACCGACCTCAAAGGTACAAGTTCCAACTAATCCACATCCACCATTGTGAATTATCACATCATCTAATGCAACATCATACATGTTACTTGCTCCTTGTTCTGTCACATAAATTAATTGATAGGTGTTTCCTAGGTTTGTATCGAATGATGATTGTCCTGGGTTCCACTGATCTCCTGTTAAAAAATAAAGTTTATTAACAGCACCTATACAGTCGACACCGCTTAATACATCCACCTCGGGCCAGGCGATTTCGGATGTAATAAGCGGTGGTTGTATTAACCGATGTCTACATATCAATGTAGTTGTGTTACATTATATTCTACGCCAATACAATCCTTACGGTACGATCCTTATCAAATTTAGCCCAAGTCTAAGACTGTTCAAGTCCAGTCTGTTTGATTGTTCATAATCGGCTATTGTGACGGAAGAAATTGCCGTCCAGCGGAATAGGGAATTTTCTGGAATAGTCTTGGGTAGACTCAATAGCCTTGTTAATTGAATTTCTGTTTTGATATCACATGTGCGTTGCCTGCGGAATTAAGCAGTATGTCCGGTGTAATCTTGAGTTTGCTTTATAGACTTGTCAGTTATTTTCGTTCTCTGATCTCATCATAATAAAGCTCATACATTTCTAGCTGTAAGACACTCAACGTAGGTACACGGGACAGTCAAGCTTCAATTATTTCGCAACATCAACTCGCAGTCCCTACAGTTATTGTTTCGACACAGTAAAGCCAGTATTTTCGTTCATTATAGGCCATATATTTCGTTCATTATAGGCCATTATTTGTACACAGTAAAAAATAATTTGCCTTCATGGGGAATCGAGGTGGATGTATTAAGCGGCGGCTGGATGTATTAAGCGGGGTTTTTATAATGGGGAATGAATAGGAAAATTCCGTTCCAAGCAATTTGGATGCATTAAGCGGTTTGTTGTATTAACCGGGGATGTATTAACCGGTGGCGACTGTAGCTTTGAAATTGCGAAAGAGAAAGGAAAGAATTCGATTAAAAAAATAAAAAGACTAGCAATAAGTCATAATTTTAACTAATTGATACCACCTTCGGAACTTCGAAAACATCATACCTAAACTAACATTAAATAAATATATGAACTGAATACTTTAAATATGTCGAACCAATTGATATTACTAAAGGTTATTCAAACCAAATTGCTTCTATTTACTAGCTGAAATTCAATAAAATAGATGTACTCAAACACATTAAAAAAATTTGATTTTTACAAAATAAAATATTCAACATATCATACGTGGTGTGGTAGGAGGTGATGGTGTTGCAGTTGATGGGACATGAGAACAATATTCTTGAGTCCAAGTGATATCATCAATTGCTATATCCCCTGTTATACTTGATCCAGCTTCACCTTCGATCACAATCTATGAAACAAAAAGTTTTGATTATGCAAAGATTCATTGGTTAAGAAAACATTATTTGCATACATATATACGGGAAATGGGACCCGACAGTTTTTCATGGACAAATTCTTACTGTGAAAATTTGTAACGGCAAATTCTTACAGCTACATTTTCTTACTGCTCCATGAATCTTACGGTAGGTATTCTTACAGTAAGATTCTCTCACTGGTGCTCAAAATCTTATGATTGGTATGTGATGAAATTCTTATTTCTTACAGTATAGTATACAGTAATCCTCCCTACAGAGCCTCCCGCGATAGGTGAAACTCCGCGCAGTAGAAACCACATATTTAATTAATTATTTGAATATATTTAAACGTATTTTGAACCATTATAAATCATTCACACACTCTTAATTACCTTATTAACCTTTACCACAATCATTAGTTATTTAATTTTTAACTTTTAGCGCTTAAACATACTAGTACTGTACGGCACGGCATTTATCATGAAATAAAATACATACAATATTACATTAAAATGCATACAATACAATATTAGATAAAATCCGCGATGTAGTGAATCCGCGATAAGTGAACCGCGATATAGCAAGGGACGACTGTAATGTGATAACATGACCTAAACAGAATATGTATAAAGAACTGAATAAAAATAAACATTCATGAACAAAAGGATATCAGTCATAATAAGCGTCTATGACTTTACAAACATTAAGGAACTATATCAATTATTTTGTTCTATCTGTTTCCATTCTTCAAGATTGCAACAAATAACATTACCATACGACATTTCATTGAGAATAGTATATTTTCTGAATGAAGATATTCTGTTTAGTTTTCTTACTGAGAAATAGTCATCTGAGTCAACGGGTACAGCTGCTTGAATCCAAACGTCCCCAGCATTGACATTTCCATACAACCATATGGTATAATTTTCCGATGCATATACTTGAGACACCCGAAGTCTGCCAACTGTACCACCATTCATATTATACCAAAATCGTAAACAGTATGTGTTATCCGGTGGGGATATTGTCTGGCTGACTAAACGGGCCCGATCTCCTGCTTTTTGTGGCGCACTTGTTTCAATAAATAAGTAGTAACCTAGAAAAAAAAAGGCAGTTTAGCTAAAACTAATCGGAAACTATTCACAGTGTTCAGGCTTATCAGGTTATTTTTAACATATCAGAATGTTTTCCCTCTTGATGCAAAAAAAAACGGAAAGTGAATAAATATAAATTTATTCTGAGAAATAGCATTATATTTCTTATGGATGGCATTTCCCTCAAAACAAAGACGACCCCACATGGAAAAACTGGAGATTAGCCGTGCTGGGGCACTCCACCACTCTCGACAGCCCTGTATATGCAACATTAAACATATTTATATATAGCATGCATACCATCTCCAGTGTGGTCATGAGAAGGACCTGTTTGCTCAGATGGTGTATTTCCTTTACTCTCAACCCAATCGAACTCATCGAATCCTCTTGGAACATTTCGCCAACCGCATAAATCAATATCAAATGTGCAATCAACTGGAAAAATGATTTGAATTATAATGAGTTCCTTTGTGCAGCAAATACGAAAACAAATTCTTACATGCGGATGGGCATTCCCGACTTAAGATACGAACGTCATCAATTGAGATATCACCACGGTAACTGGAACCACGAGTTCCTTCGAACACTACATTGTAATCATATATTGATGGCATGTTTATCCTAGCAAGCAACCACATATCTCCTTTGTTTCCAGACATTTCCCAGCGTTTGATATCACTACCTTTTTCTTCCTGATGCATATTGGTATAAAGGATTATATTTGCTATGTCTAATAGTAGCAAAAATATCGAAAATAATAACGACATCATTTAAAGGATGCAAATACAATTGGCAGTTGTGTTATTTCTACACAATCTTATTACAAATTATTAGACTTACAGTACGTTGGTACACTGATAGAGTTCCTATATCATCACCGTACATGTGATAGAAAAACTCAATACAGTGACTGCCGTCTTCTGCATCCTGCACAGGAGTCGCTAAGCGTGCTTTGTAACCCGAGGCACCATTAGATGTTTCAATATACATATAATACCCTGTAATAAAAAGGGAATGAATGATACATTTGGGGTAATTTTTACCATCATGTTTAATCGCTATAAAAACATTAAATTAAAAAAAGATGTCAGATTTACGAGCAATTCCAGTTTCAAAAAGCTCTTGGAACGTAACCTGTTCGTATGTGGGGGACTTACTGTACTCTATTTTCATATGAAGGATCATACCGTCAAGTGTTCCATATGTATGATCTGTTTGTGGCCCGGTCGAGACAGAACTGGTTGAACCTTTCATTCTAGACCAGTCAAAATTTTCATCTTTATCTTGTGTGTATTGGCATATGCTGGCATCTTGAAAATCACACATATGTAAAACCCCTTCAACTGAAAAGAAATGGAAATGAAATTATATATTTAATAATAGCATTTATCAGTAATTGTTTACCAACATGAAAACACAATATTTACATAGAAGCGATTAGCACTTCATAATACCTGCTTCACAATTTCCTTCTATCAGTTTAATATCATCAATTGCCATATCACTGATTAATGGCTGGCCTACTGTTCCTTCGATAACGACCTAGAAAAAATAAAAATAATATAATATTAAACATTCACCTAACGCGGAGAAAAACTTATACACATAAATATTTGATATATAATTTTCCTTACTTGATAATCTAAATCCGACTTGAGTTCAACTAAACCAAGTTGCCATAGATTGCTTTGATGTCCTTCACGCACCCACGATGGGGTTCCAACGTATGGTCTTGTCTTCAGATACACCGACAATGTTCCCATATCTCTTCCATACATATGATACCAGAACGTTAAGCACATGGTAGTCATTTTGCCTTGTGTTTGTATCAATGGACTGTTTAATCTTCCGCTATCTCCTACAGGATTAATTCAAACTTGTTAAACAAAGAATTGGTCTTTATATCTGTAGAGAAATGAATTCTTTAGAACCATCGCTATTAGCACGTGATACTATTTTATAGTGTATATAGTATAGGTTCAGGTAGAACATTACGATTATAAAACAGGGTTGGACTCTTTATTTACCTACCACACTTTTAAGAGTTGGTCAAAATCAGACACTCTGATATACAAGCTTGGGCACCTTTGGTTCGATTTTTCTTTGACCCTTGGAATAACTCAGATACTACTGACTGAATTATCACCAAATTTGTCATGTGCAATTCCCAACAGTAATAATACCGCTTATAACCTACAAGTCTTCCATCCAAGAAAACTTCAAATTTTATATTGTCGAGACTAAAGCATTGTTAGCTTTCATTAAAAAATAGTGGAACCCCTAGAGTTCAGGTTTGAGATGCATATGTGGAAAACTGGGTGAATGGAATGAATTTGGGCAGTAATAATATTGGTCAAGAGGTAATTGAATGAAATCTAATACTAAAGTTCTGAATATTTAGCATTTTTATTAGGTACCAGCTGCTACAGGAGGAGTTGATTCAATGTACAAATAATATCCTGCTTCTGTTCCTGTTGTGTGATCTGCAGAAGGTCCTGTACCGGATGATGAAACCGGGCCATTGTTTCTATAAGTATTCATCAAAATAAAGGGGTAACAAAAAAGATACATTTTTACTGTACTGAATTTTCATTTTTCCCAAGTAAGACCTTACCCATTCACAATCATTGTAGAACAATGATATCCTTTTTCTTACATTACCAATTATTACTTCCCATATAATGTCTTACGTCCAATGTGCCTCATGGCCTTGACGAACTCTGACCTACTATGTGGACAATGTCTCTCCGGTATAAAATCTCCCTTTTTATTTTATTCATATGTCAAAGTTCATACAAAACATTGCTAAAGTTTATCACGAGAATAAATAAACATTTAATGCCCAACTGATATTTCACCAACACCAAAACATCGCCTTATTACATAAAATAGTCATATTCATTCATTTTTGTGAATACAACTATTCATTCCATCATTAGTCTTTAATACATGTCTGATAGGTTCAGATTGAAGCAAAGTGATGATGGTATCTCTTTAGCCCCTCTCAATTGTTATTATAAAATAACATTAAATAAAACGGAGTAAAAAATTAATTATAACTGAAACTGGTTCCGCCAAAACTAACCATTGTCAATAAAAAGTAAGTATTCAATAATACAGCTACAAATAGTTTACATTAACTCATAAAATTCTCTCACATGTCCCAGATGAGTTCACCTGTGGTATCATCATACCAGAGGCATTTGTTATTATCATCAAACGTGCAGTTCAAAGTTCCAATGGGAATCGATGGAGCGGTTGGATTAGGTTCAGGTGTGGTTGGTGGTTGTCCTGTAGGTAGGGCTGAAGTAGGAGAGACTGTACATGTGTCCGGAACAAAGGCGATGTCATCAAGTGCGACAACAGCTAGTAGTATAACGGAAGAATCGATATTATTCAGTATTAATATTTAACCATATATAATAATAAATGGTGGTCAAGTATTCTGTACCTTCATATTACTTTGCTAGAATATATTTGATTGCAAATCCAATTACAGGGAATATACTGTCACTCTCTCATGAATAATAATATTTTGTTTAACAATGTCCAGAATTTTTTAACCATGGTAAGTGCATGGCAACTTTAAACTACACTTAAATATAGATAAAGAAGTTAGTTGGTATTTTTCTGCCTCAAAGTATCTAATGAGAACTTGTAAGCTTGTTTTGTATGAAACTCAAGTGAGATATTATTCCAGGAACTATTGAGAAATTTTACCATACCAGGTAATAGTAGTTCAGCTATCCAACTATTCTATGTTACATATCCCCACATGCTGAATATACCTTGTTGTCCATCTCCAACAATATATTCTATTACAATTCGACGGTGATTTGTTCCAGCAATAGGTACAGAAGCTGACAGCCAATTTCCTTGATGTCCAGTTAATCTCCAGTGGTAGTAGCTACCAAATATTCACAAAATCTTCCATTTCAATTCCAATTCCAATTTCAGTGATCAAAGCTATATTTCACTTACATTTTCCCGGAGTTAACGCTTTGCTCAAATACATTTAAAGTTCCAACGTTCTCTCCACTCATGAAGTATGCAAAACGCAGACAACGCTTGTCACTATCACTCGACAGAGTCTCACTCACCCACCAAGCCTTATTGGACACAATTTCTCCGGACAAATCCACAGAGAGGTAAGTTCCTGATATAAATACATGAAATCCATACATCTATGAAATAGAGAATATCAACAAACATTCCTGTTTAAGCTTGTCCCCATTAATAAATTCGCATAGAAAAACTAGAAAAGCATATTCAAATGTTGAGGTAAATAAACGATAATATGATATGATTTCTATCCATACCAAGCAGTTAAGCATACAAGGCTATATACCAGTACTTAGATACATATTAAAATTTGTACCTTGATCAGTACCGGTAGTCTGATCAATTGTTGGTCCTTTTCCTTCAGTCACATATTTACCTTGTTCTTCAAACCAGTCAAAATCATCAAGCTGGTGATCATTGTACCATAAACAAGGATCTGGATGTTCAAAATCACATACCTGTGAAAAACATTGTGGTTTAACCTTTTTCCAGTGATAAACCGCATATGAATTCGAGATTAATATTCTATAATAAGTTTCTCACACTGTTACACATTATGCATTATGCATTATACAATATAATAACATTTATAATAAAATTAATAAGGTAATATTATTGATAATTATGAAAATGTAGAATTTCCCACATTATGAAATCAAGCAAAAGATAACAATGCTTAGTTCCACATCACTATACAATATATTCACAAGTCCATTTTGATTTCAAAACAAGAAAAAATGAATGCACCTTGTTGCAGCCGTGATTCAGTATAATGATGTCATCAATAGCAATGTCGCCATAGAAGGAAGTCCCCACCGTTCCTTTAAACAGAATTTGATATGGTTCTGTACCACTCACAGTGACATCAGATTGCGCAAACTGCCATGAATTACCCTGATTTCCACTCTTGTGCCATATTGGTGTACCTGGTTGTAAAAATTGATTTCAATACAAGGTGATACTTCAAGAATGTACAATGTACAATTCCCTAAATGGAAAATATTTCCCCCTTAGGGGTGTTTGAGTTTCTGAGAAAGACGTTTTAGGTGCAGAAATTTTGCAGTCATTGGAAGGTTACATGGATCATTAAGAGAAATTATCCAGAATTCAGTTATTAAACTAAAGAATTAAAAGATGCTTTCAAAAATGTGATGTCATTCTTGTTATTTTTTCAGGAGTTATTATTGGCTCAAGTAGAAGAACAAGAGTTTTCATTACATACATTACTGAACATACATTCATTCACATATTCCTCATCATTACAATATTTCGGAGTAGTAAATGCTTTAGTTATTTTCTTAATCTACTTTTGTGTTAAGTATATTACTTGGAGGCCTAACGATGCTCCATTCAAAAAGGTTTGGGAATCACTGATCTAATATAAAGTCTAACCTTACCTAAAGTTGTACCATATGCAACATACACATCTAGTGATCCTATGGTAGATCCATACATGTGATAATAAAATTGTAGGCATCTGCTTGAATTAGTGTTCGGGTATTCTGGAGAATACAGGAGGGCTATATCCCCAGGAAGCTATGAAAAATAATATTTGTCAAACAAGAGGGCAAAATATCCACGAGAAGGTGAAACCTTATTTAAAGTTCTGTACTGTCTAGCCAAGTGCTTACAGTTATGATTTATCACATTACATGACTGTAGATAAATCACACTCCAATGATCTAATAAAAATGGCTGTGCCGACACATTCTACAAAAATGTACAGTGACAGCTTCATGGGTAAATGTATAATCATTAACATTCATGTTTAGGTAGGTGATGAAAATTTAATCCCTAATAATAATGTATCTTACTGATAAAATAGTTAAACAAACCCACATAATATTTCACACAGATGCTCGTAACATTAAAGATTATAAACCAGTAGCAGTAACAGAACAATGTTTACGGGTAAACAAAAGTCAAAGTATATTAAACTCATTATTATTTATGTATAATGCGTGGCAATTAGACGACCAGGACCAATAAGTGAAAGTGAATATCATCACTATTCTGCATCATATATATTCTATATATTGTGCAATATTAAATGAGGGTATATAATCCTATTAATTATTTTAGTTATGGCTTGGCTTGGCACTAAATGAAACAAACGCATTATACTTAGCCAAAGTTTCTCTGCTAAATTCTACTTCAAATTAGATAAAGTAAATGTATTTCAAATCAGGAAATGAGTCCAAGTAACTCAAAGGGATATTCATTCACATTTTCCATTGGCAGACTTGTATGCACGCTGTAGCATCAATGGCATTAGCATGATTACATATACAGTAGCAAGGCAGTAGATTAAATATGCCATGTTTTTTAGCCATTTTAGTAGTCATCGGGATTTTTTGGGAATATACATAGACAAAAAACAAAACAACAAGATTTTTACACTACATATAGAGGTAATGAATCATATTAATGATATATAGAGGATACTCACTCGTGGAGAAGATGATTCAATATACAGATAATGGCCATAGGATGTCTGATAAGTGTGGTCTGATGGAGGACCAGTAGTGGTTGAAGATGTAGATTCACTAGTCCAAATCCACTGGAAATCACCAGAATCATCAGACACCCAGCTACAGAGATCACTTTGTTCCAAATCGCATAACTGCGCATTCTTAAGAGTAATTTTAAAATTGTATGTGTAGGAACAATCATAAATTTCACTTGCAAAATTCGAGTCTCAGTAAGGGTTTATACTCTAAATGCTTCGGACCATTAGTGTTTCGAATTTACATTTCATAATAAACTTTATACATATACTGTACCCAGAACGTATACAATACGTTGTGTTGTGTACAGTACTTACTGTACATGTACAAAAAAATATTATGATCAATCACTAATTACAAAGCGGACATAAATGCAGCACCGAACAATACATCTCTCACTACATCTACACTCAAATTACTCAACTTATATTATAATTTGCTGTGATATATGTTACCTCCGGGCAAAGGCCATCTATCATGGAAACATCATCAATCGCGATGTCAGATACATGGAATCCTCCGAGTAAAGATTCCAATACAACATAAAACTCTGTCTTTGAGTTGATTGAGATCTAAAAAAAATATTATTATAATATGTTGAGAATTTAGCACAAAAAGTTCATTAGAATACCTCTGCCAGGTGCCAGAATTTCCCTTGCGTTCCATAGCGAGCCCAGAGTGGTTCCCGTAATGTATTTTCTGTGACAACATACATTTTCAAATTCCCAACCTCTCCACCATGCATCAAATACCAGAAACGCAAACATTTTGGACCAGTGGGTATGACAGGTGGACTAGCAAGCTGCGCTCTATCACCCGGGACATTCGGTGGTGAACTCTCTAGGTACATGTAGTATCCTCCAGAACATTCAATTTTGAAGCCACTGACATAATTATTTTGAGGAGTGGAAATATTAAAAGCATTCGATCTGAAAGTCAAGAGAGAGCAAAAATGTTACCTTCTGGAAGAAAATATGAGACCAAAATTAAAACTGCACAAGAAGGAGCAAGTCAATGTGAACAGTCCGTGAATTATATAGACATAAAATGCAAATCCATTTAGGTTGAAGCCACATGTGGCCTGCCACACGAATGGGGTGGAACATTCACATACAGTGCAGCGCAGATAACGAACACAAGGTGTTACAAAAATATGGACGCTGCTGCGCTACCACCCGCAAGAGTGCTATGAACCATTGCAACACGGAACTTGTGTAACGACCATGACATAGAACCACGCGTGTCTCGTTAAATAAGTAAATAATGACTACGTCCGATTAGAAGGACTCTAGCAGTATAATTGAGTACGCCGTACTGGGCGTCATAAAGACAAAACTAATATATATAACTTGCCCTTGAGACGTATAGTAAGCGTATATATACTGCTCTACAATCACACTGTTTCATGTTCGTTTCACATAAATTGCTTCGTGCGATTTCATACGTTTCATCATCAACCTTCGCTTGGTTAAGCCAAGGCATAATAATAAACACAGTTAAAGTATAACTGCATGTGTCCGTGTTATCAGCTGCCAGAAATATAAGCGTAAGTGATTCAAGGAATTGCAAGTAAGGCTGAGTCTAAAATCTTAAGGAGTCAGAGAACAAACAAATTAGACCAGCGCTTACACAGGTACTACAAACAAAATTTGGACTTAAATCAGCTTCATTTGTATCACCGAATGTTTGTAAGCTGTTTATTCGTAAACAGGTAAGTGCCTAAAATCAGTATATAAAAGCACTGGCAAGTTTAGTTAGAATTCACTGTAATCATACCACATTAAAATGTGTAACATTGGACTTGCTCAGTAAAGTTCAGTTTTTGCATTTAGGAACACATACCTCCCCATGCAGGCTCCATTCCAAGCATCTTGAATATTAGTTGCAAAGCTGTACGCTGCACATAATGGTTGTATGCCACATTCCGCTGCACATAGCTTTTCCTCTTCTTCACCGAACCTATAGGATGGAGAGTGTTCATGATTTCCTAGGCTCTATTATTCTCTAGCAGACTTTGACACATTACAGATAAGTCTTGTTTAGTTTATCATTGCTTCAATTATGATTAAGGTTACAACAGTATGTCTAGAAATAAAAGTGAATGTGTGTGTGTCACCAGTTTTACTCTATACCAAACAAAATGATGGACCGATTTGAGGAAATTTGGTGTGGTAAGTTAGTGTATCCCAGCACTCGTCGTGACGGAGTTAGTTTCTCAAAAAACATGCCCCGGAGCCCGGGCATGCCACAAAACTCCTCCAACATTCCCTAGCGGCCGGGTAAAAATAACATTTACTATTTTCGACTGAACAAACACATAAACACTGAGTGCTTTATGACTTACCCAGGCAGCGTCGGGTTTCTCTGCTAGTATCTCCAGCAGAGGGATTGAATATGTTGAGACTAAGTTAGTGTTTTTAACTCAATCTATTTTAACTACTGTAAGTACTAGACCTGGTACTTGCAGAGTGTTTATAATCAGAGAGTTTATTTGACCGAGTTGGTTAAAGCCCTGTAGTGCAAACCATGAGTTTACTTCTGACTTATAAGCTTTATAATAAATAGTAACTCCCCAGATATATTGACGTAGTTCTCTCACTTTGTGTCAGCAGTCAATCAGAAATCAAATTACATATATAGATTATGCTTACTTATATTAAGCTCCATACAGATAAGTACAATGCATATCAATTCTAATGAAGTGATACTGAATATCAGGAAGATAATTCAAATATTGATAATTATTTGATGACGTATTGAACTGAAACTTGAATGTTGAAAATACCCCCCCCCCCCCCTCATGAGATATATCACTCACTTTCCAAAGTACCATGTACTCGGCGGAGAAGCCGATGACGGATTATCCAGTAATCCAAATAACGCATTCGTATTTTCTATTCTGTTGTAGCAGACATCTAGGATAGAAGCAACATGAAAAGATAACAAAAAATCGGATTAAGGATTATATGGTTTTCTATCGGAGAAAACAGAAGATAGGATTTGCGAACGTAAGAAAACTTGGAATTTTCTTCGTTTGAAGCACTCCATTTTTTCTATTTTGCACAGAGATCGAGTGCTATCAACCGATAAGGTGAAGTAGTCAGAATTCAGTAAAAACGTTTCACCCTATTTCCCAGAAATTATGGTATAACTACTCTGACTACAGAATACACCATAAAACTTACAACAATATTCATGTTTGATCGGTAATAACTAGAATATACTTACTCCCAACAGTATGGTCATGACTAGGACCTGTATGCTCAGTGGTGGTAGCTCCAGAGTATCGTATCCAATCTGCCTCATCTTCTCTTAGATTCACCCAACCACAAATGGTGTTTTCAAAATTGCAATCGAATGTGCCTAATACTGTGAAATTTACCAGGAAAATTTAAACATAATTAACAATTAGAGCAGTGTTTCCCAAATAGAATTAAAGTTAAGGCTAGTATTTGTATTAGTTAAAACTAATTGATTACATAGGCATATGTGCTACACAAAAGAACTTTACAAATGTTCGATGGCTTAAAAAAGTTTGAAAACCACAGAATCAGATTAATCAAATATCAAAGATTTGTGTTGTTCAGAACCTTTAGATTCAATGAAACTAGCATCTTCGTGTAATTGTTTACTATTGTCTTCCAGTGAAATCTTGATACGGGAACTCTGATGTCTGACATAATGATTCGGATAGTTGAATGATTCATACACCGTGTAATCCTGATAAAAGTATAATGAAAATATGGAATTCCAAAAGCATTTCATTCCATTTCTTATTTACCGTATAGAATTTATCTTTCCGAGGCCAGAATGTAGAATCTTCCAGATATAGTTGAGCATCCGAATAAGGGTCGAGCCACATATCATAATTTGCATGGTGCAAATAGTAACGAGGACTGGTTTCGGACTCGAATGAAACCGTTCCTGGAGTTCCCTCAATACCAGGACTAACCAGAAAGAAGCGCATTCCGTTTAATTCATCCACTATGTAAGCCTCGTTGTTATTTTGAATTCCAATGGCAGAAGTAGGATTGTGTAGGAAAACAAAAGAAATGGCCCATCTCGTATCATAATCGCTTCGTGTGGAGAACCTGTGTTCAAATGGAAGCACAAAATAATTTACCCAAAAATGTTAACAATTTGTGCACAAAAATTTGCTTTAACAATTTTTACCTTGACAACTTCCTGTATTGATTAAAAGGTCGTCAATTGCAACAACACCAATATTACCAATCCCAATTACAGCCTCCACAACAATCTGTATTACATTGGTACCGGGTTAGATATATTTGGAATATAAATGTTAAACCAAAATCGCGATGTCTAATGATTGTTGTACTAAAAAATTCGCTATATAGGCATTCGTTGACTAACGACCTATACGACATATTAAGAATTAAAAATCGTACGGAATATAGCTTGAACAATGACTTACCTAATGGAGGATGAAACAACAGTCGGAATCCATATATATACATAGCAATAGTATGCCATCTAATAATTCTTAAATGTATATTTACGGCAAATCCTCGTTAAGTCGGCATATGACAAGTCGTAATTTGCTTTAATTCAGAGTGAGGGACCCTTGCCGCATCAAGTCGCCTTTGACTCACTCTTTATTGGGCCATTTACATACTACTGTACTTCAGTATAGTCCTCCATATTAAAAATATTGTTTGAAGTCTGAATTTTTTGAAAAACAGCGGTGTCTCATACTTCGGCATAAAGTACGCTTGTGATCAGCAGCATGTTATAATTGCAGTGAATGGCCGAACTTTACGTGGGAATAGTTAAAATTGACACTATGTTAAACACTATCCCGGTAGAACTTATTTGAGCACGTCTTGATACTTTGTTAACAGTGAAAATAAAGCCTATAATGCACGGCAGTAAGTTCGTGATTTACCGCGTGATTAATTTATTATTATCATATATATTATTATATGTAATAAATTTAAAATTGGAGTAACGTATTAAGTCACTTTCTATTATTTTTCTAATAGGGATAACCGATTTGGATTTCGAACAATTCAGAGTTCGAACAGCCTGGAACGGATTGAGTAAGAAGTATGGAGCAAACATTGCATTATAATTTGAGGTTAATAATTATCCCGAAGCACGATGACTTTGCTAGGGTTTATTGTGAATATATTCCTACACAAGTATGAAGGGGCAAATATATTGCATACTCTAAAATCTGATGAATTGTAGTTGATTGGTATTTGTCCTTGTTGCCATCTATCACCGTGGTCTCCTTCTAATTTCCATATTCTAGATCTAGATTGGTCTTGATTTTCAAATGCAATGACCAATGCCCCAACATTTTCTCCAGCTAAGTAATACCTGAAACATTATGTAATTCAAGCATAGATCATTTAATCAAAATAATTTCAACATATCTTAACAAAACTGTTTATATTCTATTTTTCACATTACCAGAATTGGAAGCATTGAGCAAAATCTCCTGAACTCGCCGGAAGTAAATCAGACACTATTCTGGCAACATCTCCTTTCAGACGATTGCTAGGTGTAGCATACAAATATGATCCTGGGAAGAGACGTAAAAGGGTCTATCAATCATCAGCAGCATTTATACATACTTTTACCTGTTTTTATGGGATCTTTGCAATATAGTAGGTCACTTTTGTATAATCTAAGGATTTAATTATTTAACTTGTCGAATAATTGATTTTTGAAATCATGATAGATATTTTTAAGGTGAATCAAAGAAGCGAATTTATACAGGAGCGAGCAAGCATTCCAGAATCGGGTTCAAAATTTCAATTTACTATCCTTTATATTCTAATATTCTTAAATATCTATAATCATAAAGGATAAAACTAATAATAAAACAGTAACATCCGAATTTTAGGTTTGCAATTTTCTAACTACAATTGGACAATTGTATTGAGAGCGGTGTTTGAAAAATGTCATAATAACTTGACTCATCTATGTTCAAGAGTAAATAAAATGAAATCACAGTAATAGCAATCGATTCTGATATTTACCATCAGTGGTATTTGTTGTGTGATCTGATGATGGTCCAGCACCATTAGAATTTAATCCAGAGGAATGAGTCCAGTAAAAATCGGCAGATCCATCTGACGTCCATCCGCAAAAGCCAAATTCAAAATCACATGATCCTGGTAGTTTTATATATTTTTCGAATAAACAGTGAAGAAACTATTTGATGGATACATTACATGCCAAATTACATCCGTGTATCTACGAACCTATTTGTGAGCAACTTGATTCTAGAATCGAAACATCATCAATTGCCAAGTCACCAGTGAAGCTACTGCCGATGACACCCTCAATTATGACAAGGTATGTTTGGGATATTGCTGTAACGTTCACTTCCGCCTGCCACCAACGGTTTCCCCAATTTCTTGATACTGACCAGAGTGGTCCAGATTCAATGTTCTGCACCGAAGTGTATACATTCAATGTTCCTGCAAATCATACAATTTTATTAAGTCGACTATTACATAAAACATTAGCATAGTGAGTCTACAGAGGACGCGATGTATATATCCTTCAAAAATGTAAGTAATATTTTAATAATATCAAATTTGCCCCACTGCATTTTTTATTTATTGCCAAGATAATGCTTTGTCATCGAATTTTATAATTGGAGTTTTTTAAGAAGATAGCTGAAACTGTTTCGTATCGCTGTAGAGTTCAACATCTGCTATGTCATACTAGAGTAATAATATTTGTAATAATCTGCGAGAGAGTTACTCAATGGTAAAATAAAATCATAAATATTCCAGAAAGTTACTGATTCGATTTTACGAAAAATTAACCGCGATTCTAAAACAATTGAGGAGTCGAGTACAATTAAGCTACAACATAAACATACTATTAGCATCCAATTGTATGAACCGTAGTTTGTTTTGTTTTAAATAAAATTTCATTGCTTGTACCATATTGAGTCTAAAAAGCTACAATTAATCAAACTAGTAATGGAAAATATATTCACGATATAATTTGCATATTAACAGTGCATATGGATTACATTTATGAGTTGATGTAAGAAATTGCCAAGTAAGAAATCTTACTATTCTCTAGTTGAATTAACAATACAACTCAGTGAAGATCAACTGTTGTCGACAACTCTATTTAGTAACAATTAAAACTAACTTAAGACAAAAAGTAAATATGCACACAATACTTACCAATTGTGTCTCCATATGCATGATACCAGAATCGAAAACAATTTCCAGACGATGCACCAACATAAGGGCCAAAAATCAGACGACCAATGTCCCCTTCCAAAACGTCCGTGCTAGTCTCAGTGTACATGTAGTGACCTTTTTATAGTAAAGAAAGCAGTTATTTCTTGCAAAGTGAACCATTTTTTATTATATATCAAGCCTATAGTAAAAAGAGGACCCTGCGCGACTGAAAAAATAGTTTTGTAGTCTGTAGGCAAAATATACTACATATGTTATTGCATGATATACATAGGAAATGACATGTTTCATGGTTTGAATCATTTTTATGATCTAGATTCTAGATTCTATTCTACCGAAGGGAACTGATCAGCCAGTTCTATCAGCCAGTTTTTTGTTCGTGAATTACGTTTGTTTTTCGAATATAAGGGCCTAAAAATGCGATATCGGTATTTGTTGGTTGTTGATGAACAATATGCAACAACAAAAAAAATAATAATTAAAAAATTCCACGATTATCGCCCAAGTCAGTTTGTCGCCTATTTGAAAATGAAGATCTGAGGTGCCATTCTGAAACGTCGTTGAAAGTTTCTTAAGATTATATCACACGATATCTGAAAGTTTCATCGAATTTCTTTCTGGGCGTTGTTGTTAGATCAGCAAAATACTAACACCCGTCTATTTTGGGCCAAAGTAAATTAAACGTCGTGTAACCATCCGATCGATCGCTGTCGATTTCTGTCGCCGCTACTGTGACTGCAATCATAAACTATTTAGGAGTGTTTTAATGAATAAAACTATCGGATCTATCTCCGGCGATTTCTGTCGGTGTTACTGTGACTGCAATCCTAAACTATTTAGGAGAGTAATCGTGTTGTTTATCAACAACCAACAAATACAAATATCGCATTTTTAGGCCCTTATATTCGATAAAACACGCGTAATTCACGAACAAAAAACTAGCTGATAGAACTGGCTGATCGATCAGTTCCCCTCGGTAGAATAGAACTATAACAATGATTATTATCCGTCAATGTATGCTTAACGGTAAAATTAAATTAAATCCACACAAATACTTTACTTTTTGAACTTATTCATTACCGTCACTCGTTCCCAATGTGTGATCTGTAGGTGGCCCTGTTTCTGCCGATGTAGTTGGTCCATTCTGACGAATCCAATCATAGTCGTCAGTATTACTTTGTTGGTAACAGTTGCTACTTTCGAAGTCGCATCCAGTAGTAATAGCTAAAACAAACAGAAAAAATTAAAAAAAGTGTTTTTTAATTCATTGGTCTACACAGGACCGGATTTACCTACTTGTGGGCCCCAGGCCAAACTCATCAGTCGGCCGTCAAATTTATAGAAATTTTTGTATGTTTCAATAGGCACTATATATACAATATACAGTAATACTTCACCTATCGCGGGTATTGCATTCCAGAACCTCCCGCGATAAGTGGAAAACCGCGAAGTAGAAACCACATATTTAATCAACGATTTGAATTTATTTAAACTTATTTTAAACTATTATAAGTCATTCACAGACTCTTATTCACCTTATTAACATTTCCCACAATCATTTGACCTTTTATTTAATTTTTTCATTTTTTTCATTTTTAATTTACAGTGGGTCCTNACCATATAAAGCAGTACCATGTTAAAGTATGTCATCGAGATCAAACGGTTCCCCCCCAGAAATTCTTTTCATTTACTCAAAAGAAGAATACTTGCAAAGCTGTTACAGGTACATTGTTGCGTCCAAATTCGCCTGCACTGTGTCCAAATTTGTCATCATCTTCAGGAATTGACTCCTTTTTAAAACACGTCGGAATCCTTCTGCTCACTTTTTTAGGTGGTCATGGCATGATAAACAAGGTGCTGAAAAATATTACGACACTTTGTTCTGAAAAATCAAGCACTCAATATTTCTGATCTTAATATCTCAGTCATGCATTGCAGTTATACACTATGCAGCTGCAGCGGGAGTTCTAAATATGCACGAAACACAAAATATTCACCAGCAGAAAACGCTCAGGACGTTACTGCTACGAAATAAACACGTGAATCAAGCGAGTGCAGACTGCGCTTGGTGAGTAAAGCGCAGTAAATTCTACACGTGCTCTTTCTTTCTTTTCTCTCTCTTTCTTACAAATCGATGAGTCAGCGAGAAACGCTATTTATTGACTCCCTTTACCTTGCCATAGTGTATGGAGATCGCTCGTATTGTGAATCTGTAGTCGTCGTATTAAAACAGAAATATTCACAAATGGCTGCTCGTATAACGAGTTACTCGTCTTATAAGTCGCTCGTAGTATGAGGATCCTCTGTAATTTTTTAATTTTTCAGAGTCTTATCGCTTTAACATACTAGTACTCTACGGTACGGCATTTATCATGAAATAAAATAGATACAATATTACATTAAAATACATACAATTTAATATTATATAAAATCCGCGAAAAGTGAACCGCGATATAGCGAGGGACGTCTGTATATATATATATATGTAATTATTTTGCAATAGCCGAATGTCATGGAATATTACATAATATTATAATGTATAAGAATTACAACACAATGTAACATATTATTATTTTTAATAAAATCAATGGGTTTAACTAAAAGTAACCATAGAGATTATTAAAAATCACGGTTCCACACTTGAAACGGGTTTATACGCTGGCACACTGCGCGACAATTTAGTTTAAGTAAGCCCCCAAATATCTGTGAACCATAGGAGTATGGCCCATTGGTAAGACCTGCCCTGGGTCCACGTACGTTTGCGTTAATTCTATTCAACCAAATACCTTGACAATGACCAGGCGTTAATTTTACGTCGTCTACTGCAATGTCAGAAAAGTACGGACCACCGATAATTCCTTCGAATATAACCTGAAAAGAAGAAGTGAAAAAGTTTTCATGCTCAGTTCTTGATAAGATTACGGAATCCTTCTTTTCTTTAAATTATAAATATGTAAATGTTAAGCAATAATTAAAAGGAAGTTATTTCATCAATTGTGAATACGTCAGCATTAAGTAGGAATTTGTCCTTTGTTAACGAATAAATCAGACGCTAGCTTGATATAGAATTCAGTTATAACAGCCTTACAGCAAGAGTGTTGATCGAGTTTATTTCCAGTCCAGCTTTCCACCATCTGTCACCTTGCGGTCCACTTCTATACCAGTTTGGTCCACTGACAACAGAGCTTTGCTTCAGGTAAACATTCAAATCGCCTATCGTGCTGCCGTGCATATGATACCTAACGAAAAATGTGATCTTTGTTAATCCGCTAAATTTAACTCAGATGTAATCAGTTATAGTCAAAGTTGTTTTCATCCAACATTTGTTGAGTGATGAATCTTTAGGATGTAATTCTATACAGTCAGTCTAACCGAAAACATTCAAAGCGACTAACAAGTCAAGTCGTAAATTAAAGTAAAGTGTAGCATTCAATTACAGATCGTGAGAATGAACAATTGTGTTCGAGTCTTTGCAATAGAAATACCTCGTGATAGGTTGCGTCTCAATTATTAGTCGCTAAGTTATTGCATATTTGACTTAAGACATATTCTAGTCCCAAGTCGAGAGTTGTTGTTAGGGCACATACCTAGTGTACTACAACTACACAATTCGAAATAACCATACCAAAATTCTAGACAGTATTGGCCGGAAATAGTAGCGATCGGACTTATTAATTGAGCTTTCTGTCCAGACGTTTTCAGCGCTGAATTTGTGTATATGTATCCACCTAATAGTAATGAAAACAAACGTAATCAATTTTAGAAATTTAAATAACTACTATAGTGAAAATTCAGCACAGTTGAAATTTGAAGGCATGAATGATTACCTGACCCAGTTCCATGGTCACCGCCCGGTCCGGTACCGGAATTTATCGTTTGTCCTTGTGCTATAGTCCAGTTAAAATTTGTCGGATCTGCTGATACGACTTGCGTATAATCGCATAATCCGTCATCAAAACTGCAATCGATGTTTGTCAAGCATGCGCTTTCTAGAATAAAATTAGTTAAATTTCAATGATATGGGTATGGGTATCTCTATTTTCATGGGCAGTGCATCGATTCTCATTTCACTGAGCGACAGTAACACATTACTATTTCCGTGATGTTGACTGTTTCAAATCATATCTACAAATGATGTCAACGAATACCTATCCAATATTTCCTAGCTCGATTCGTAATTTCCATACCCAATAACAACTTTCTTAGGTTTACATGTTTATCCTACAGAAAATAAAAAAGTAATTGAATGACTTCCATCCTATTGTAAGATAGGTTCAAAACAAATCATTGGATCTGTGATATGCATCGTTAGTATCATCAAACCTTCATACCTGTTTTTAACCACGGAGTGGGGGTATTTCCCTGATTAAAGAAATGTTTTTTTTTTTGCTTTCTTAAAACGAAAAATTAGCTGCACTGAAATTGGTGCTATAATGATCAATCACAGACGTTAAATTCACTAGATAATATATTGATTCAACGTTAATACCGGTAAAGTATCACAATTTTCCCTCGCAAGTGTAAAGAGTGTTATTATTATCAAAAGTGTGCCAACAAAACCGTATTACCTTTGGTATAACTCAGCACCAGCAATAACCACTGAAGAAAACACAGCAGATTACTTCGCCGCGTAATCATAATGAATGTTGTTTGTATTCCGGTTTTATTCCGGTGTGATATACTGTGATTTTACTCCGGTCACAATTTTTTCCTATATAGTTCTCAGTTTTGAGAAAGTTTATTCTTTTTCGTTACAGAGCTTAGTTATATAACTTCTAAAAAGCTTTTCCAACAACGACAGTGAAAATTAATGTCAAGAAATAAATGGCACGAAAAAAATTCATATTCAGTTGGTATCCCTTCTATCCTTTCGAAACTTTCTTTTTACCAACATTCAAAGGATACTGAAAAAATATTTGACAGAATTTATATTCCATCAGAGCCTATCTGGTACAAGCCATCGTGTCTATAGTTAACTCGATATTTGTGAGAGCTGCTATCACTGCAATATCTACCATAATATTATTTAAAGGGTAACAAGACGTCGTATGCTTGAGGTGCAACTAAGAAAATATAATAATATAATATAACTAGCAATACGCAACGCGTGATCTTAGGATCACAACTGATTCACAGCTTCCCAGCGAACAGCGAAGCGTATTTTAAAATATTGGCTCTGACTTCTGATACTTCAGTGCAGGACGCAATTGCGTAATCAGAGCAGGCACCGTCGCTTACTTGCACTGATTAATCATTTATTATAGAGATGCCCAGGTATATGCAGGTGATGGAAATATTAAATATCAATATTTTCAAATGCCTTTATCTTGTAGTGTCATATTTGTAAGTAAACAATAATGCAAGGCAAATATTTATTTTGTCCGTATAGAATAACTTTATGTTGAAATAACTATGCTTTCTTCCTGGCTCTTACATCGCTACAGCGTCACGCATACAAGACGACAAGCATTAGTTGCTCACTCGTGCAAGTTACTGTGGTAATAATTTACAAGAAACTTATGCAACCAGTTTATTTAAATTAGTAAATAGATCAATTAAACAAGTCCATGAACATGTATAAAGATGTAAACTGATAATATTGAAATATGTCCTAATTATTAGTAAAAATTCACGTTTTATGTATTGTATTTTTAAATTACTAAGCGATGTAGTTACTGCTATTACCTTTTATTATGTAATTTTACTCCTGCAAGTATTATGTATTGCTGGTAGGTCATAGTGATACTTCTAAAAGGTGTCAGGTGTAACTGGTGAAATGCCATTATTGCTTCATATAATTCCTTATTTTGAATTAACAGGATTTATTTATAGCCTTTCCGAGTAAGAGTGGAATGGGTTTTCCTTTTAATGGGATTTTATCAGTTACGAGCGAATTACGTTTCGAGGGGCCGTTTCCTTCAGCACTAGCACACACACACAAAATCTCTAGTTTTTCGCCTTTCAAAGGCCATGATAAACACACAACGACACAAAAATATTCAAGAACTATACGAACTAGAATTGTGCTACAATTATATAAGCTGAATTTGTGCAGTCACAGAGATATAATGACTCCTTTTCTCGAAGGCTCCTCTCCCATAGTATTAAATTTAAAGTCGTCTTAATTAAGTGAAGAACAAACTTCAATAGATCCTTGTTAGTGTAGCGGATCAACAGCGTTTGCGGCACAGAACTATTCAACAAAGGCAACAATAGCAAAGAAAGCATACTAAGTACATTTAAATATTACATTGAACCCAGGGCTGACCTTAGGAAATATAGGATCAAATTGAAAAATGTTCCCAGTCAGTACCATACACTGATTTATTTCATAGTAAGTGTAATTATTATAAATAAATGAGATTCTCTTTTTCTAGTGCCCCGATCCACCGTAGTAAATTCAAAGTAGACTGACCGAATTCAACAACAAACAGCATGAGCCCCAACGTTTTCAGATTCCTTTTTTCGAATGCCCTTTATTCACAGTAGGATTTTCGGATTAACGCGTCATGTCGCTATATCGCGGTTTACTCTTCGCGGATTCACTATATCGCGGATTTTATATAATATTGTATTGTATTTATTTTAATGTAATATTGTATGTATTTTATTTCATGATGAATGCCGTGACGTACAGTATGAGAATCTTTAAGCGCTAAAAATTAAAATAATAGGTCAATTGATTATGGGAAAGGTTAATTAGGTAAAAAAGAGTGTGTGAATGATTTATAATGGTTTAAAAATACGTTTTAATATATACAAATAATTAAATAAATATGTGGTTTCTACTTCGCGGATTTTCACCTATCGCAGTAGGCTCTGGAACGTAATACGATAGGTGGGGGATTACTGTATTGTAATTCGAACCGTAAAATATACGAGGTTAGCAGTGACAGTATCGATAATTCTATCGCACTAGAGCCAGACAGTATGCAAGAGTGTGTGGTGGAGTGGAGAAAAGAATGACAATTTTTCTCCATTATTTGTTATTCAATATGGACACTTCAAATCCTAACTCCTCCCTGAGTTTTGTGTAATACGGTACAAGATATATAAAAAACTTCAGTGCCTATCCTATTTTCGTCCACGTACATTTTCCATTTTCGTCATTTATTGTCTGTAATTATTGGGGCTAATTTGAAGATAATTTACAAATAACCAAAGAAATATTGTGCAAAGCATTTACCAAACTAACAAAGAAAAGTTGTACAATGGCCGCTGTGGGTAATGTGGACGTATGGGCACATGTTACGAGGCGTTCTTACAACAGTGAGGAATAGCTGATAATGTAATGGCCAACGTAGTGTTTACGTATGAACACGTGCATGGGGAAAGATTATTGGAATACGCTTTAGCTTAATGGAACAATATATTTATGTTTACGTATTTGGCGTAGTTAATTGTTACTCTATATCGTCATCCAATTATCGGTAGGTCACATAAAACAAAACGTAAAATTTCGGTTAAACGATGCTCCTTAATAAGGTATAAATCAACCACATAATCGAAGTCTCTATTCTTCAGTCATATTACAAGATTCTATCATCAACACAATGTGTTACATGATGTTACAATTCTCACAAGAAAGCATTAAAGTCACAATCGTATTATTAGAACCGTTATCAAGTATATTTTACACTTCATACGAATATCATACATATCACGAAACTTATTATTATCTACTCTGCTGCTTCGCTAATCAGCTTATCTCTATTTATCACGTCAGTCTCCAACAGTAACATTTTCCCACCGTTAAATATCATGTTTAGGAAGTGATACTAGGGCTTCACATCTTTCCCTGCATTATACGTCAGTATATCATCACACGTTATCATTGTATTCTCCACTACTATTTGGTCACAATTATTACTAATATTAGTTTTCTGTATAATTTTACCTCCTATATCATCACCACTGGCCCTAAATAACAATAGTAATATACAAAAACATGCAGAAAGAAAACCAACCTTTTTTTAGAGCGACCCAAAATTTAAAAAAATCCAAGTTCGTAAAATCTCGTGACCCAAACATAAGGAATTTTAATGACCACAAATTAAAGTAACAATACAAAAATAAAACAATCATTTTTAATCATCATTTATTTAATGAGAAGGCAGCGCTGCTTGCTGTCAGTGAGTTTTTTGAAATCGGAGCATGACTTTGCTTAAGCATTGCCGCAAGTCAGCTTCAATCTCCAACCGATTTCGATGCTTTGTTTTCAATACACACATCAAACGTCACAAACATAAACTTGATGATGTTAAGTGATACTTTACTCTCGCAAATGCAATTATTATTACGCAACAGTTTAATTTTAAACAATATAAACATTGAAAAGGCATAACTTTATGCGTTACTTGCAAAATCAAGCGATCCAAAAGAATTTGCAGGCGACCCACTTTGTGTCGCGACCCACCTGTTGGGAACCACTACATGAGAGCAGTGACTGTGGTCATAGCTAATGCATTATATTGCCTTACTGGTACCATGTAGTCAGCCAGTTAATCCGATATTCTTGTATATGGAATATTGTTAGTAATGGAGTCGTACTTTTAACGCGCAGACGTCAATTACTTCAATACACCTGTTACAACAATAATGCTGAATGTTACTGATAGTGATAATTAATAGTTTTACAGTCCAGTATCCACGTCTAGATACTGTTTATCCCAGAGCATACAGAAAACAATAGGTAATCTAGACGTGAAAAAAAATCAAACTCGCTCTATTACCTTATCCTTTATTTATTGTTCATTTTACGAAGACATTTTTGCAGAAATTGTACAATTTACAGATACATATCATTGCGTCAGGAGAAAATCAGTACCAAAAAACTCTCTTTTTGCATATTGTATTATTTTGATAAAATGTTCTTTTCACTTTTCACGAGCAATTGCATTGTAATAATCATATTCCTATGCTTCCATAATACCGTTATATGCAACGAAACTAGCATCTTTGTGCAATAGTCCACTATTGTCTTCCAGTGAAATCCTGAGACTGGGATTCTGATGTCTGACATAATGATTCTGATAGTTTAATGATTCATACACCGTGAAATCCTGAAAAAAAATCTAATCACACTTAAAAAAAATTATGGCATTGAAAAATAATTTCCGCAATATAACATAGTACGAAACATATAATCTGAGAATGATACAGTACAGTTCAAGAATACCTTTTAATGTGGTGTATATGCCCATTAAGTTGAAATCATTACTGGTACTATTTCCAACAGGAAGGTACTAATTTACAGTTATGTATTTCGTGAAAATGACACAGTGAAATTATTTTTGGTAAATTACAATATAACCATATCAACATCCTGCAATACCTGCACTTATTACTTACCTTCAGTATTTATTTTTTCGGGGCCAAAATGTAGAATCTCCCAGATACAGTTCAGTATCCGATAAACAGTACTGGTTCATCTCTATCTGTTTAAAATGATGACAATTAATGAATAACATTCTTTGTAACAATTTTTTCGCGACCATCCAACCCTACAAAAACAAACCTGTATAGAACAGGTATATTTATTGGGAGACCGATTTGGCAAAATGAAAAGAAAGATAAAAATCACCCACTGAGGAATGGTACTCGGAGCAATGAAAAAGCTAAAAATATTCATAACTAACATTCAGGTTTTTGAAGTGAACATTGTAATTAGTTACCACTAAATAAAAAAAGCGGATGTACCGCTTTAAAAATAACTTTTTCACAAA
Source organism: Halocynthia roretzi (assembly GCA_013436055.1). NCBI lineage: Eukaryota > Metazoa > Chordata > Ascidiacea > Stolidobranchia > Pyuridae > Halocynthia > Halocynthia roretzi. The sequence continues at coordinate 11,478 of QRAM01000478.1, read as the reverse complement.
TAACAATCATAGAATTCTATAGTTCCAAACCTTTAGATTTAATGAAACTGGCATCTTGGTGTAATAGTTCACTATTGTCTTCCCGTGAAATCTTGAGACGGGAATTCTGATGTCTGACATAATGATTCGGATAGCTATATGATTCATACACTGTGTAATTCTGAAATAAAATATAATCAAATCAAGCTCCGATAGCAATACAGCCACGGAATGCAGTACGATATGGTTGAAAATTTCTCCAATATCACATAGTCCGAAACGTATAATCTAGTTATTATACAGTACAGTTCTATGTTAGCTTTACCTGTAGAGTGTAGTGTATATACAATTCCTAATTTAATTCATTAGGTAAAGGATGACTGGGACGGATTTAATACCTAGTCCGCTACTAAAAATAACTATATAAACATAGTACTTAGCGCATTGTTCACCTTATAGAATTCATTTTTGCGGGGCCAAAATGTAGAATCTTCCAGATATAGCTGAGTATCCGAATAAAGATGGAGCCACATAACATAATTTGCATGGCGCAAATAGTGACGTGGTTGAGTATCCGACTCGAATGAAACTGTTCCAGGAGTTCCTTCAAGGCCAGGGATAACCACAAAGAAGTGCATTCCATTTGATTCATCCACTATGTAAGCCTCGTTGTTGTTTTGAATTCCCATGGTATAAGTATAGGATAGTTGTAGGAAAATAGAAGAAATGGTCCGTCTCTTGTCATATTTGCTTCGTGTGAAGAACCTGTATTTATAAGGAAGACGTGAAATAAATATATTCCCTGAAGATGTTAACGATTTGTTCACAAACATCTATTATCACGAAAGAACACTTGTGTTAAACAGATTTATTGTAATTGGGAGACCCATTTGGCAAAATGAAAAGAAAGAAGGTAGAAATCAATCCTCCTAGGAATGGGTTGGTAATGGTTCTTGGGTTAGTCAGGTACCTCTGGTAGGAGTCGGTAAAAATACCTCCGACTCCTTTACGTAAACAATTATCGTATAAAGTGTTTATGTTTAGTAATGCCACTCCGTTTCAAATTCCCACGAATTTGTGAGGGTAATTTTAAACTTTAGGGCAATTGGATATTGCGTATGCACTTAACATGGAGCTTAATAACATGCTAATCAATGAATGTTGAAAAGGCTTAGCCTCCATGCTAATTTTGCGAATATTCATGAACGGAAACAAGATACTCAAATACTAGCGATATTGTTGGCATTACCCAATGCAGTGAGACATTAACATTGTAAACAGAAAATTGTTCTACCAGCAATGAAGTGTTGAAGATATTTTTAACAGATATCTTCCTCAGCTTTGAAACAATTTTTTTTATATATTGCTTTGGATTTCAACAAAAGAGTTTATTAATTCACGCTCAAGTTGCTTGCATACGTTTAATGCAGGATGATCTATTGTTTCCTTATCGGTGCCTAATTTTAATTTTTATAAAGGTTAAAGAATTTGTACTTTGAATATGATGGATTTTCAGGTGTGACCGGATAATAAGAATGAAGCGTGTAAGAAATTATTCAGTGGAAAATATCTATGTTTGAAAGCCTGATATAAAAAATAATCATGTAATAAATAGAATGGAAACAAATCAAGTAAAAAAATGTCTCTTGCGGAAAATGTCGCTGTAAGAATGCCTGATACAAGAAATTATCGATTCAGAAATTGGCCATAAGAATTTATATTATGTACGGAAATTTGAGTAGTAAGAACATGTCACACACCTACTTCAGATCAGCGTTACGCTGGCCCGATTTCGCAGCGCTCGAAAACTATTAATAGGAAATCGCTGCAGCGGGAGTTCTATTGTAATGGGTGGCAAAATATATGGTAGTTGGCAAGTAACCATTTCGATAATNTTGTAATGGGTGGCAAAATATATGGTAGTTGGCAAGTAACCATTTCGATAATTCTCTCGCACAAGAGCCAGACAGTATGCGAAATAACACACGTTCTAAGCGTGTTGCATAGCAGTTAATTATTCTTCATTTTTTTCCTGCCAGATTTTGCCTATTTTTAGGTCTTTTTTAGGGTCTATGCATTTCCTGAGTTTTGTGTAATACGGTACAAGGTATAGCTTAAAATAACAGGATGCTTTAGTAGATTTTTAAGGCAGCTAAAAGTTTTCAGTTTCGTCATTGATTATCCGTAATTAATTCGTGGGATTAACAACCATAACGAATTATGAAGAACGTATTATGACGTATTAAAACGTATTAGCACCCAAGCGTTCAACAAAGTGTTCTAGAAGTGTTACTGCAACTGAACGTTAGGTTATATTATTAGAACAACCGCTGCATCTGTAAATTACATCATACTGTATATATATGTGTGTATACTGTATATATATATGTGTGTATACTATATATGTATGTGTATAAGGCATAGTGCAACTGAACGTTAGGTTAAATTGTTAAAAATATATTATATAGTGTATAACTGCAATGCATGACTGAGATATTAAGATCAGAAATATTGAGTGCTTGATTTTTCAGAACAAAGTGTCGTAATATTGTTTATCATGCCATGACAACCTAAAGAAGTGAGCAGATGGATTCCGACGTCTTTTAATAAGAAGTCAATTCCTGAAGATTTCGTTGTTCAAGGGAATTATGATCAAGCTGATGACGAATTTGGACACAGTTCCTGAAGATTTCGTTGTTCAAGGGAATTATGATCAAGCTGATGACGAATTTGGACACAGTGCAGGCGAATTTGGACACAGCAATGTACCTGTAACAGCTTTGCAAGTATCCTTCTTTTGAGTAAATAAAAAGAATTTCTTCTTGGCAACCGTTTGATCTCGATGACATACTTTAACATGGTACCGCTTTATATGGATACTTGAAAGAACTACATCTAGTCAAAGAAGACTACATATTGTTGAACGAGANACGATTCTTATACCATGAAGAAGACCATTGTTGGAAAAAAAAAAAGCACTTTGGGAACATTCAGCGTATTTCATAATAATACATTGTTCTTCATTTGTTGCAATTCGACAAGACGGCAAGATTTCCATTTTTGATCCGCACTCAAGAAATGAGTAAGGATTATGCGACTGTGATAGGAAAAGTACAGTAAGAGAAATAACAAACTTGTATCAGCATTGCTGTGATTTGATACGCTCTATGCACATTCCCTTTGCAAATTTCGGAGTAAGAGGCGTAAACGTTAGCGTGATGCAAAAAGGTTGTACTGAAATTGCTGCCGAAAGAAACGATCGTAAAATACAAAATGATACAATTCTTGAAAAAATTACAGTGGAAATAAATTCCGAAATAACTCCGCCAGCAAGTTATATTGAAATCGAAAAGAGAGAAACAGAAGTTAACAGCCCAGGAACCAAAGTTTTTCAGAAAACTATTTCAAATACTGTGAAAATGGATGATGATATAACAATGCAAGCAGGTGACATTCAAAGCACAAAAGATGTATTCAAAAATCAAATTTCTGAAGAGAATCATATTGAAATAATAGAGCAGGGCAACGTTCAACTTTTATCGGAATATGATGTTGAAATTACCCATGAAAAAATAGGTGAATAAGTGGATTTTAGACCTTTGCAACCTATCACTATGTTAGCTTTATGTCGTAAGACTCGGCATGAAATGTGAATATTTGAACATCATACCTATCGTAGAAGGGATGAAAACACCCAATCATAGAAAAATCACTGCTGATGGGAATTGCTTTTTCAGATCGTTGTCGTATGCTCTTTCCGTACCGGAAAGAAATAACACACTTGTGAAATTCGAAATACTGAAATATAATGAAAGCGTATTTAAATCGTAAATCCGAATTGAGTACATTGAGTATCAAGAATTATCTGCATCGGAATATATTTTTAGATTGTTATTGTGTTGTTAAAATTACATACAAAATTATATATCCTGCTTGCAAGTCTGCTCATAGACTAGTTTTTGATGGTTTTGACATTCCTGTACCACATCCCTCATCTGAGGATGAGGAGTCTTTTTTAAGTAACAGACCTTCCTGTGCTGATGAAACTGAAGTCAGTGCTGTTGACTTGAAAATTCAGCTCATGTTATTGACATGTATCTGTGTGTAGCGCATATATAGTTTGGTGCCAATCACACGCAAGATAGAATGTAGATGATACACTGGATTGATTTGAAGTAAGCACGGTGATGCTAGTGATGATAATGTGACAAATTTACAATTGACCACAAAGGGAGTTCTGCATAATTGTCTACAATTCTAGTTTCTTATTGAAATGAGGTCCAGTTCCAACATCTGCCCGTACTAGCTTAATCCTTCTACTTATCCATCATTGCTTAACCGTAATTCCAATAAACAAGCTTCATTACCTTTGTTATAACTCAGCATTAGTAATAACCACTGAAAAAAGAACATCAGATCACTTCGCCGCTTAATCATCACGAATGTCAAGATCTAGGTTACAAGTAACAAGATCTAGGTTAAACTAGTGTACTTTATCGTTTATATCCCGAAAATAACTCGGCCCCCTAACGATGCATAGTAATATCTTTTACAATATTGAATTCCTCACTCGAAGACCATTGTCCGGTTCAACGGAGTTCCCCTTAGTATTTGCTTGGTATAATTTTTTAAAGAAAAATTCTTTAGACAACTTCTTTTCCACTTACCGTTCCATTTTCCCTTTTTCGTTGAGATAACACATTAGTGATGTATTAGGGTGTGCAGTATTTATATAAACTCGCCCGACTCGCGGACCAGTGTCATCGGACGATCGTGTTCTATACAACTAGCGATAAAGGTTGGTCGTTACGACATGGTTTTTAAGTGAGGAGTACCTGTACTGAAAAGGTATATACTATCCTCCCTAGTTCATTTAAAGGGTAAAAAGAATCTTGATTCGTGATACACCTAAGATACAACTTCCAGGGACTAGACAACGCCTGATGTTAGTATCACGGCAAAATCACTGCCCCTCGCAACAGCAAGGCGTATTCTAAACCATTCTACCAAAACAATATTGACTGTTACCTTTTACACTTTAGTCAATATGCAATGTAGGTCATAATTGCGTAGCTAGAGCCAGCACCATCGCTTACTTACATTGATTAGGCATTTGTTACAGAGATGCCTAATCATTTACAGGCGGTCGGAATATTAATTAAAAGCGTTGCTTTGACACAGGCCAATTCCAAATAGATAATCCACAACAACTATTGACAAGGATGTCTTTATTTGACAGTAGACAGTAAACTCAATCCAACGTACCTTGGCTTTTCCGAGTAGACATCATCAGTACATAAAAACCAATACTGTACATAGATACGCAATATTACAAATGAAATTGGTCCTTATCTCGCAGTGTTGTATTTCCATGTAAACAATCATGTTTGTGCCGAATGGGTTAAGATTTCACTATTTCATGTGTAGTGATAGTACGGTATTATTCTGCGACATTCATTTATGGGGCGAATTCTCATAGAACCGAGATTGAAAAACACGACTCAATGAAGAAATAGTATAAAGGTCTGAAACCAAGCAGACGTACTACACACATGTAAAATCAAGATATGCTACATCAGTTTGTTTCATGAAATGCTGGATTGTCTACCAGTTGATTTCTAGGTTGGCTTAAAATGTCACTCATTCTAGTGCCACTGTTGCTAGAATGTTCCTTCTTCAGGGAGTTGCTGTTACCACTTGATATTATGCAGCGTACACCCATTTCTGCGTCTAAAAAATTACAAGTTGTTTTACACACCATTGTTGTGATTCGAGAATTATTGGAACTAGATCTATTGGCATCCAATTGTTACAAGACGACTACGGGGTATGAAAAATGCTTATATAAATATTTGTGGTAGATCATACATGTATCGTATATCCCCCATACCTGTTGCTTCTATAACCTTCCTGCTAACAATCTGTTCCTTTTCATCTTTTGTTCTTTCTTTTTCTTTTATTTCTTTGCGAGATGGAGGTATGCGACACCTGCAAATGCAGCAGAAAGCAACGGCTATAGAGAAGATAAAATGATAGTTTATTTGATATTACATATATTAATGTCTATTAGTTTTGACCTATATGCATTATGAATTAATTGCATTTGAAAACGCACTCGATTAAACTGAGACAATTGATTATAGTTAAATGAGACAACAGTTTATTTAAAGTTTTTTGTTGTTGTTAAAATCGCAAAACAATTAGCACCGGTTATTTTAGTAGTAAAAAATGTTTAACTGCAGCTGGGTTTTGCCATTATCGTCTTTCCATTATAAACTACGAAAATCGAGATGCAGTCTAATGAGTTCTAGAGATGTGGAGTCAGAGTACACAGGCACATAAAGATGCAAGGAAGGGCGTGGAACTATAAAAACGTATCATCTAACAGAGATTATGAAGCAATACAAATAAAATAAACGGTTCGCCTCAACAGCACTTCCCGACTATTTGTCAAAAAGAAGTGGTTAAAATTAAGAAATCAAGAATAGCAAGAACAAAAGAACTCTCATATTGAATGATCTAATAATGAATAATGGAAATCCAAAAGAATGTACTTACTAAGAATGGTAAATGCAGTCATGAACACCGCGACAACTTGCCATAACCGTAAGCCCCACAACACAATTGTTTCACTCCCAAGTGTTTCTCGCTCCGATTTGATTACGTGGTGATCGTATCCCTCGTTCATCTAAAATGTAATTCACCACAGATAAGTTCTTCACTAAGTTCTGCTATATTAATCACTTTACTGTTAGGCTATTCTGAATTAAGAATTCCCTGTATTTAATTATATAATGATGAGCTATATAGCGCTTTGTAAAGCCCTTAAAAATTATAAATCAAGATTATTACCCTGACTTGAAAGTTCCTGCTCAACTCGTATGTGCGTTGGACAAACCAGCCTAACCAAAATCAAACGAATTCAAACCATTAAAAGTTGGATCGAATTCAATGAAGCAGATTGATAGATTTCCGAATTGTTGCCATTGATTAATCAATAGGAATCGCAGTTTCTCTAAAAGTGAGGCGACGGGAATATTCGAATTCCAATTTTCAAATAGTTTGATCGAGTGATTCTTGCACGTCATTACAAAAAATTAGAGAGAGCACTATTACATCCAATTTAGAGTGATGGAGGAGTTGCTTAAAAATCTGTTACCAGTTTGAACAAAGGGTTGAGAATCATTTATCAGGCTGGGACCGCTATAGTTCTATTTACGTCGTTCGTAGGATTGTAGGCGTCTGTGTTTTTAGTTTATTGTTTTTGGTGTTAGACGCTTACAAATACACTCTCGCTGACAGAGAGGACGGGACGACTCGTCCGATCCCCGTCAGATAGATTACGTAAAACAAATGTAATTTCTTGGTTAATATACACTCGATCGTACGGTATGAATCAATAATTCTTTGATTTCTCATATACAGTATTTATTACAATGTTGTACTGCCAAACACAATCTTTGACATTTACAACTCAAATCTCCACAAGTATTAAATTCACAATCACCAATACAATATATTAGGATGCTGCTTACAAGCATTCATAACACCATTCTAGTTACATGAAACGTTATTCAGTATATCTACACTCCACGTCTCCCTCACATCTCGATAGGTCACGAGACTCTGTATTTTTCTCTATTGCTTTTCCACTTAGCTAATATAATTTTCGCTTTCGTTAGTTTTACGGAGTGATATTCTGGTTTTCACAAATTTTCCACGTTGTTTTCAACTACTATTATTGTTGTTATTTTCCCCTACTAAGAATCAAAATTCTTATTACCGTCTGGTATATTACACAATTCTATTCCCTTCAGCAGTGGTTCTCAACTGGCGGCCGGTGGCCCCCATGGGGAGCCACGAGACCTTCGAAGGTGTATTTTACTTATATTGTCGTTTTAAAAAAGTTTTTTTTTGCGCTTAGTAATCGCTTGAAATAAAGCTATTACTAAAGCCTAGCAGAGAGGTGGTTTGAGTAATGGTTTATTTGGTTTACGTCATGTACATTGTACGGGGTGTGACAAGATAAAAATTTTGTCAGGAAATTATTTAAATGACCTTGCAACAACGTGGTGCAAAGGTGAGACATTCCCATTCCCAAAAAGTACCCATTTTTACATGCCACTCCAGATTTTCTTTATGAATGTGATTGTTGTGGACAGGGATTTGGTGAAGTTAAGTGCCGGTCTTTCTAGAGAATTGGCATATTACCAGAAATATTGGGTAGATGGTATACCAGAAAAATGGATTTAAAAGCCCAGCTTACCCCAGAAGAAATTCTAAAAGCTGCTAACCGTTACTGTAGAGAAAACACAAGTGAAGCGACAATAACATGTGCCAACCCCACATGCAGAATATCTACATTTCACCCATGCTGTTTGGGTATGGACAAAGTAACAGTACCAAAAATATTGTATTGCCCTCATTGTCGAAAGTCACCATAATTTACGAGGTCAAAAAGTGAGAAATTACCAGAAATGCTTGTTATAGTGCACGTAGTTCGAAAATGTCTGATTCCTAGCTAGAAGATTGCATAAATACAAAATTAAACCGGTCTGTTAAAGTTTGATTTGGCTTCAAAATTTCCACAATAATCCTTATTCCAACAGTGAAGTAACTGCAGTCATGTCACCTGAAAGTCCTCTTGGCCGACATTAATTTAAAGCTATTGCCCTACATGGCTATGAAGTCACTATCTTCCCACGCTTATTCCTTTTTCAGGCCTAAAGACAAATGCACATTTTGATAGCGCTTTCTATGCTTCGTGGCTAAGTGTAAATTAACTAGGGTTCGGGCAAAATGAGTTTTGGGCGACTTGACCAGTTGACCAGTTACCCAGTGAAGATATCAATCAAAATTCACAATGGGAGGACAAAGGTTGACGAGGGCAGCACAGACTCTCACTATCCTATCAATCGTTGGAACTTTGCTCTTGTCCGCAGAGTCGAGGTAGTCCGTTGGCAGGGTGCTTTGTAATACTGTGTATTTTTGCCTTTGAATTCCAATGACTCGCTCCACATGAATTCTGACGTTGGCAATTTTGCATTTTGCAAATGGCATCCAATGTTTCAGTGTTCGAAACATGTAATCACATTCTTCTGTTTGAGTGCAGCGTAATTGTGTGAAATCGCTCGAGTCAGTTTGAGTGCCAATGTTGTTCTCATTCTCCTCCAATGCATAGGGCAAATTTTCCTCTTCAACCTCGAAATACATATCCCTGATTCGTTTTCCGTACTCTTCTGATTCATCTTCCTTCATCATTTTTACTTAACCAGCTTCCTGTTCCTCACGTTCCATCTCGCGTTTACGTCTTTCTGTTATCCTCTTGGCCCTTTCCTGTTGTTTTTCTGGTTTGTCAGAGTTCTTAAGCTTGTTATGTCCCAAATGCAAGCTAGACACCAAATCTGGGTTAAATTTATCCCAAAGGAAAGCTGCTTTTCCCGAGTGAAAAAGAATACAGCAAACACGGTCGTTCTCAAGGATACTTTGTCAAGTCATCACGACTTATAGCTGCTAACCATCTCGTTCGCCGCTCATTCGACACAATTTCCGTCTGTTCACCTTGACTAGTAATAATTTTCGACACTCTACAAAAACAAAGGTCTGGATGCCTCTTTTTATCGTTGGAACAGCCAACGATCAGACAAAACGAAGGCATTGCCTGAAGACTCGAAGAGTCGCGTGACAGTTTTTACTCCTCCATAATGGCGGCATACAATTTTTACCTACGTCATAGTCATGTGACCGAACAGACTCTATCAATTGTCAGGTGACCATTTTTTCAACATTGTTAGTATTCAAGTACTGGGTATGTTATTCCCATATACAATTTCTTTATCGTAATTTTTACAGGCTGTGTGTGATTCGAAACTAAATTTTACGAATATGGTTGCTAGATGGCCTGGATCAAGACATGTTGAAAGAATATTCTGCAATTCCGGTCTGTGTGTGAAATATGAAGTGCAATAGTTTCTGTAGATTGTACAACTCAGTTTGTTGTTTGCCTTCTGACTCAATATCTTTCAATCACGCATTTCTGCTTTCTTCATATTTATCTGATTTTGTTGGCGTGCTTTTGTTGGTTTTCTTATTTTGAATTGTGTGGAATGCTATGATGAATTTTTATGAACATTTCTCAGTATTTTATTAAATGCTTAATCCTGGCAAATGCTTACATTTCATTTCCAAACTACTAGAGCAGCATGGATTTTCTGACAGATTTTCTGGAATAGATCATTTGAATTTATATTATGGTAAGGCCACACAATTTACAATAGAACATCATATAATACTTTTCGAGGCTGATGCCTTGATCGGGGTGCTAGTTTTGCGTTTAGAAGGTGTCGCTATTCTGGATGATGCCCCCGCATCGTCATCAAATTCAGCTTGGAGTAAATGGAAGTAGTTTGGGTAATATCCCCCACCTGTTTTCAATATCCCTATCCTGAGATTACAATTCTTCTTATCGACCATCAGTTTCATATTTTTTCGTTTTTAATTTCTCCACATCGATTTGACGTCCACGCTCATCAGCAGAAAAACACCTACATATTTCTTTCCATGCCTCTCTTTTCTTGTAAATTACAGATGTACTTGTACTTATGTTATTCACAACCGGATTCTCCTCTATTAATTTTATTAATATATCTTTTTCATATTTCTAATAACATCGTTTCGCCATTGCTGCTACTGTACTAGCACCTGTTATTACATTGGTCATTTTGAACTACTGCTCACGGCAATACAAATACTGCATCATATGCTACTATACAAGCATTTCACATAATGTAATGGTCAACGCAGTGTTTACGTATGAACACGTGCGAATGTAAATGGGGAAGGTTAATGCAATACGCTTTAGCTGCATTTAATGATTATTTATTGAGTGTCTTGCAGCTAGAAATGCACTAGCTTTATTATGATCCACTTTATTCACTAGATCCAAGTTTTCGTATACCTTAATACTCAAATGGTCCAAATGAATGCGCAAATCAAAATCGAATTGCAAGTGATCTAATTACAAGTGATTTTTAAAGTTAGCGACAACAATTAATACAATCAAATACTCCGATCAACCAAATATATCTAATCCTATCTCATTCTTAAGAGCATTCAACATATCCGACTAAATATCGTATGACTAAGCAGATACCAAGCTAGCGAACTGAGCAGACCATGTGGAGAAAACAAAGACTAAAATTGACTGACAAGTCTATCTAGAGCAGTAAAGATTACACCTGTCATACCCCTTAATTCTGTAGAGAACCAGCATGTGATATCAAAACAGAAATCCAATAGATCTATCGAGTCTACCCAAGAATACTCCCTATATACCGCTAGACGGCAATTTCATCAGTTATATGCCGGCCCCAAAATGCCCGAATACGGATCAATACGTAAGAGAACATTTTAAAAGAAATACGAACTCAGTTCGAGGATGAAATTACAACAACAACCAGAACAGTAATGAAACTCTCGTACGAGATATATATAGCATGC
>QRAM01000477.1:0-58100 GCA_013436055.1 Halocynthia roretzi | reverse complement strand
ATTATATAAAATCCGCGATGTAGTGAATCTGCGATAAGTGAACCGCGATATAGCAAGAGACGACTGTACACGTCATACACAGTGGGCAATTTCAGCGGTCGGTGACTGAGGTAAAAGGAGGCAATAGATACAGGTAGCGTTGCTAGCTGACGTCATCGGTTTATAAGAATTCTGAAAAATAGCACCTGCTCAATTTACTGTGCTCCTCCAACCGAGCGCAGCCTGCACTCGCTCAATTCACGATCATACACTAACAAAACTTAATAAAACCTTTTCATTTCTTGTATAATCTCGTATCTTTTTATTACATGTAGACATGTTTGGTTATTTTATTTCTAACTGCACGTTATCTGTTTGAAAAATACCTTAAAAAAAGAATTTTGCGTAGTTTTTGGATGCTAAAACGGATTAATTAGTTTTCCATTAGTTTCGATGGAAAAAATCGCTTTGTAATACGAGTAAATTGTAATACGAGCTCGGTCTTGAAACTCGTACTACGGGGTTCTGCTGTACAAAGCTTTTTTAGTAAGAAATGGTTCAGCACTGCTAACCAAATTATAAATGCCTTTTACCATTGTACATTTAAAATCTAATGCTTTCATAAGCCGTATGCACCTAGATTTTCCAGTAAATCAGAAGAAACCCGTAACAACTCAAAATATACTCTTGAGTTAATTGCCTGCTTTAATTATTAGCTTTGTTGTTGCACTGTTAGACAATTATTCAGATTTCATCCAAGTGCATTAGTATTCGCAGTAAACTCTCATTAATCTAAGTGCAATGCTGAATACACTGCTAACCTTGCAAGTGATGCGACAAAATATTTTACCATCATACGATCACAAACATCCCGAGTTTCATAATAATACTGCATTCCATTGCCGAAATCAAAAGCTGTGAATCGTAATAAGGCGAACATAGCAGCAATGAAGAAGAACTACAAATAAAATAAGATGAAGAAAAGGTAAAATCTACACACTGCACTCAGTCTTGTAATGGTAACCTACCATTAAATACATTCTGTGGCGTGCAAAACTTTAACATATTTTGACTTTCTACATTTAATATAGTGTTGGCTATTTCTTTTTCCTCTTTGTTAGCTATTCTACAACCCTTAACGTAGCATGGGAGCAGGGAGATGGGTCACAGAGGCACTTGCCCTGAGAGAAAAGATTTTAGGGACGTTAAATTTAACAAATATATATATAAATGTTCAAATATTCTACACAGGTTCTCAACATTGAAAAGAGCACGTGATATTTTACAGTATATTTCTGGCTAATTACTTCTAAACTGTCCTCATAATGAATGACGTACATAAAGCCTAATGATAGCGTCCCGTATAAAGATATCACGAATTTAATATTACATAACATGATGTTGTTGCCGGTGCTGTGCGCGTGAATAAAGGATAGAATTGTTAGACAAGATTGAACAACAGAACTTTAGAAAAATATTTTGACTTTCTGACTTCTTTCATTCAATAATTCTTACTGCTACATTCCTAATTCAGTCCTTTCATTGTGATTGACAAATGGTAACTAATCCCAGGTTGTAATCACATCAAATTCAGCAGAAAATGGTTTGTGTTTGTTGCTACAAGGTTATATACTAAAGAGAGCAATGTAAAGCTTGCAAGAATATGAATTGTGGATTCTCATCATTCCCATTTCTTAGAATCACAGCTTCTCCATGTTAGATATTCGCATGAAACTTTAAATACATTTCATCTGCATACAAGCATGAATATCAATGCGCTGTACTAGTTGCTGTTGAGTACAGCCAATCATGCAGATCTAGCACATTAGTCAAGAAATATAAACCCTGAAAATTGGGTACCTGCAGTCTAAGAGATGAGGCAAGTGTTTCATATGAATACTGTATCGCGGATGAAAACAACAATCCAATGGAGACTCTCGTCGTACTTAACAAATTGATCAGTATAAATACCTGAATGTAACAATCGAGCAATATTTATCAATAAAATTGTTAGTCATAACATGAAGTAACAGACTAAGTAAAATCAGACTCTATGGTGCCTTCCACAGGGCGTTCGAATTCTGAATTGTTCAAAGTCCGAATCAATTATCCCTATTAGAAATAATGTAGAGTGAATTAATCCGATCCTAATTCGGACCCATTCCTAACTCAAAGCGAAAATACACATAATATAGAATGAAAATTACACAATTCCATGCCCTGAATACAGTGGAAGCTCGTTACGACATCCGTTAGCTTGAAGTAATTCAATCTAACTGTCACCCTATCTATTTCACTCGCAAACAGTAGAGATAAAAAATGTAATCAAACAGTTGGCGAAACTCAATCTTCCACCTAAGCAAGGCAAGCTAATTTATATAACGTAAAAATGTGTGATTAGTTAATTACTGTTAATAAATCACATGCTAATAATGACTAGTGTCTGTTCTTGATAATAAAACTTCGACGAGTACATTGTAACGAATAGCACATGGCAACAGAATTATATACCATCTACCATCTATATTCACTTCTATATAACTAAGACTGACTGAACTAATTCTCTTTTTTGTTTACATCGCAATCAATCAATCAATCAATCAATCATCAATTACATCACACAGATTAAAACCTCTATTTGTCCGCTTTCTATGACCAAACTAATTCTTTTTCCTGTATATTTCTCGCGCCAAATGATTCTAGGCAGATTCAAACTTCTATCATACTGTCACCGATTCCAACGTTTTAAACAGACATTGAACGCTACAAAGCTGCTTAAAAACTCCGATTGAAATATTGAATTCAGTACAACGAACTGAGTATGAGATTGTTTAGCTTGGGAAGAACCTGGCAGCTCTTATTATATATACTATTACTACCACTATTATTATATATTATAGTACAACATACATACAACATATAACGTACATACAACGTATATGCCGAACGAAGACTCTTCTCAAAAGATATTGCAACATAGGCATATGACTTACTTCAAAATCGACATATCGTATTTATGACACTTCTGTAATTTTTTAGAGTAGTGGGTCAAGAACCCCACTCTGTATATGTACATTTTCTTTTTCATTTATAAGATAGCATGGGCTTGGCCCTAACCCAAACAAGGGATATTATCTGACTATTGGAGATATTGAGGCACACTGTATATATTATTAATTGCAAATGGTTCAATTTGATGATGAGTGGTTATCATTCCGTTACTTTGTGACTCCACAATTGGGCACGTGAACGGGCAGTGTGCGTGAATAAGGGGTAAAATTGTAAAATGTACATACATTTCATCTACATACAAGTATGAATATTAGGTTCATAACGCATTATAATAGTTGCTGTTCAGTACAGCCAATCATGCTGAACTAGCACATTAGTCAAGAAATATGAACCCTGAAACTTAGATACCTGCAGTCTAAGTGACGAAGCTAATGTTTCATATATATATTGTATCGCTAATGGGCCACACAATCCCATGGAGACTGTCGTCGTGGTTAACAAATTGATCAGTGTGAATACCTGAATGTATCGAAATTCAAGTATTATTTATCAATGAAATTGTTAGCAATAAGATTGTAATGACTACAACACGAGCACGAGCACGAGCACGAGCACGATACCTGCGTCTCGTAATACTGAAATAAGTAAAAAATAACTACGTCCAATTAGAACAGGAGTTCTCAAACTCGGGTCCACGGGCCCCTGTTTTCCATGTGGTAAGGTTCTTGCCAATGAAAGTATGAAGTCTACAAAGGTGAAAGAGCAAATCCAATTTTTTCTTTGCCGTATGCAATAGAAACTCGCATTACGAGTAACTCACATGGCGAGAAACTTGCTTTACTAGCCGCCATTCGTGAGTATTTTTGTTTCGTACCACGAGTAAAAATTAGCAGTACGAGCGACCGTCATACATCGTGGCAAGATAAAGAGAGGCAATAGAGACACGGGCTAAATTTACCGCGCTCCTCCCACAGACCGCAGCCTGCACTCGCTCAAATCCTTTGTTTATCTCATAGCGGTATCAATCCTAACGTTAGAACGGCTTACAATCGAATAAATACGGTAGTTGGATGGAATATGTATATGATAAACATAAATGCATGTTTGTATGACAATGGCATGATATCATGCTTTGATAACTGTGTTGTCATTTAACCTGTATTCGAATTGAAGCCTCCAATGCACTCATTGAATGTTCGGTGGCGGCAAAAAACATTGATCTTGTAAGTCTGTACATCGCTAACATATAGAAAACCTGTACAAATATGTTAACTGTACACAATGTTGCGCACGATCTAATCTATGAATAAACTTTGTCAACTAATCCATCAATTACAAAACTTTGAAACGACACACAGCAACTTACTGCTATTCAAATACTATATAGAAGGCTAAGAAATGACCAGGGTAAGCGAAGATAGGATAATTGTTTTTGAACAGTGGTTCTCAACCAGGGGGGAATTCACCCCATGGGGGAAATTTCATGGTTTCGGGGGAGTTTAGATTTTTGATAATTAAATTTTTAGATTCTTTAATAAAAATTTTTATTTTTCACAATTTTTTATTTTTATATTTAAAATCGAGTCTAGAGCAGGGGTTCTTAACCTGGGGTCCACATAATTAATTTAAAAAATCCTTGCTTTGAAGTAAGCAACTTGTAATTCTGAGTAGAGGAAGTCTCAACTGAGATAGCACACCTTAATCCCCTTGTTTCTACGTATATGCAGGCGTGTTCTCCCGCTACTGAGCAAGCTGATTCGATTTCTGCCATATCGAATTAAATCTATCACCTTTCGATAGGTGCAAACGTGTAACATACAAACATGCAAACTCTACCTTATCTGCCGATATTTCTCCGCCCATCGCAACGTAAACGAACAGAGTTGCAAAAGTAAGAATCTTTTCCTGGGTCATGAACATTGTGACGTTGAAAGCACGAAGACCTGAGGATTGCAGGATCTTGTTCACTTCTTTCCTGGAAAAAGAAAATGGATTGGGATGGTTTAAGAAATTAATTACAACGACAGCCAGTCTTACTTTGATAACAATAACTGGCTGATAACAGTAATTTAGGGATATGAATAAGTTTTGAGACCGGATTGATATTGAGAACATTATCCACAATCCCATTAACCAAATATTCTTTACTAAACAGTCCCAAATGCCCCTACCAGTGGGATTGAGCGCCCGTCCAACTAGCCCCTTTTGATCAGGCATGTACATTTGTATAGCAAAATATCTTTAATTTAGCAGCTGTTGTATCTTAGGTCTCGACAGCTTTCTTTTAAAACAATTTAAATCGCGCGATATTTAAGCGATAAACATGAGAACTCGTAAACTTTTTCAAAGTAAATTCCAATCGTGTTGTCATTTGCTACGGTGGATTTATGTACCCTGCAATTTGACGTGTTTAACCCTAGAATCTCAGAAAATCATATTTTCTGTGTTGACGGCATGAGGCATGGTAGGCAGATGTCCTTCCGCCCGTGCTCAGTTCATCTCAGCGCTGTGCCGCGGTAGTTAGTGCGCATTCCTATCTATTATTTTCCTAAAATTTGGTATAATTCGTTCATGATAAGCTTTCAAAAACTTATAGTAATCACCTTCTTATTCCAGAGATAAGTTTGGCAAATGGTTTTTCCCACACATACATCTTAATGATTCTCATTCCAACGATAATTTCATTCATAAAACGAATCCGTTCATCGGTTAGGACAGCCGTCAAACTCCTGTGAATAAAAAAATAGATGGAAATAGGAAAGTTGCAAGTTGAGTCTAACTGAAATGAACATGAATGAAATGAATTAATCAATTAATTTTACCTTAATTTCCCAAAAGCTCTTCCAATTAAACCTTGTATCAACATAAGAGCGACCATGATACCCATACCAGCAAATATTGCAACTCCAACTTCATACCACAAGATGACAGTAACAACAATGCATTCGAGAGGACCAATCCAGAGGTAGTGTAGGAACATAGGAAACTAGAAATGTAGAACAGGTCATAAAAATATATGGAAATGTGGAATAAGTGTGGAAATATCCAGGGTCGACAAGGCAATACGCAAAGTAAGTCATTGACCTAGTGCCCTACCAGTATCTAGGGGCCCACTGAGACTACTATGCCTTAATAATGTGTTGTAGGGCTAACATAGTTTCATATCTAAAATACCGGGATGCTTTTTAAGTTTGGTTTATATTTAGAAATATATAGCTATTAATTAGATGCATTTTGGGCAGTCCAAAACTAATATGCAAAATTAAAATATCACCAAGAATAAACGAAATAAATATATTGCCTTGAATTATAATTTACTCTTCGACATATCACACTTTTCTGTACATAGCACACGGCCTTAAAAACAGGACAATCCCGTTAAAAACGGGACTAAGGTAGCCCCAAATTATGCGTTTGTAGGAACTCGTGGTGGAAATGGAATTTATTCATGCATGGATTTATAATATATCACAATTATTTTCTCACGTAATCAAATCTGAGTACATCGGTAGCACCGAGATTGACAATCTGTCCAGTCGTGGTTTGTCCGAGAGCTTTCTGGCTCAAACGAAGTGTCTGAATATAATGTCATACATCCAAAGTGAGAGTGGTTGTGTACATGTTTCGCTCATCGAAATATTTAGTCTCGAGTCAGTTTCAAACAAGAGAACCAATCCGAGAGTACTTATGACTTCCCACCCGATGATTCAAGGTCGTAAAAACGCCTGGTCTCGTTATCTTGCGTTTAGACAATTATATTACGTACGTCGGCGTGATCCAGGAAACACAGATGTCTAAGAATATTTTAATACTCGCAATGAATAAGCCGAGTGATTGCAAGGCAAGCTTGGGATTGTTTAGAACAGAAGTGTGCGGCTCGCGGGAAGCTGCTTTTTTAAATAGAGTACGGACCTGCAACAGGAATTCAGTGCCACTGTTTTTAATGTTATTTGAATAGCGTCCTTAAAGTTGATTCATTTGCAAGAAAACTAAATCGATTTTTTTTATGCCAGTGAAATGCAAGTGCAGGAGTGGTACAAGGTTCTACTTCTGGTGTAGAACAAACAACCGCAAATATAAATGATACATATTACGTTACAGGACATTATGCAGTCCCCTCCAATTCTAATTCTGCTATTAATCACCGCTATGTTTTGTAATGAAATAACTCTGCCTGTCAAATGTACTCTGGTTCTAGCATTGAATAGCGTTGAATCAGCCGAGTGATTGCTAGTAAAACTTAGGATTTTGTGAAACAAGAACAGGTATATCAAATACTTTACCTTTTTATACATCAGCGCACACGTCGACGCTCTCATGTGCCAACCGATGCGTTGAACATGGAAGAAGTAAATGTGATGAAGCAGTGCAATCAGCAATGCACCCAAACTTATCCCTGCTGCATAACAGTATGCTATCCACACCGGAGTCGTTTCAATGTTATTGAAATATTGAACGAGATATTTGATCATGATGGGAATAACAACTCGAATTGCTTCCTGCAGAAAATTAGATATTAGTTAAGTGGTTGTCAGACATTTTTATGCCGTATCGATTTATGGAATAATTGAACCCGTTTTGAATAGATAATTGTGTGTGCTTTGATACTTTGTGTATTAGTCATATCTGTGTGGCATGAAGGAAGAAATGAAGTTCCAGTCAATCTCCGCCAATACACAAACATCCCTAAAGTACTATATTTCTTCTTTGTTACTGCTCCACGCACTCTTAAATTTTAGAAACACAGAATAGCCTTCATTAGCGATATTCAACAAATCAACGTTTCTAAGTAAGTGCCGGCTAAATTTTAAATGTCCCATATCTGTTTGATATAAATTAAGAAAACCAAAAGTCACTAACTTCGTTAATACACAAATATCCCTAAAAAGATATTTTTTCTTTAATACAGTAGTAAAAGTACCAACCTCTGTAAATCCATACATCCCAACGAACATAAACGGAACCGCATAAGTTCGCATTATTGCACGGAGAAGATTTGGCTTCTTATTTCTATCAACTTCTTTCTTCCAGTTCCTGAAATTATTCAACATGGAAATTAACATTTCAAAATGAAAAATAAAGATTTCATGGTATGGTTTAATTGGTAATTTTCATATTATTCTAGTGTGAGGTTGACGGAGTCATATACCTGGGAATGAGTGTCTAGGGCAGTGGTTTTACCTTAATGGTTCTGGCGAGCGCCCTCTCCTCCCCCTTAACTTAATGGTTTTGGTTAGCTCCCCCCTGAGCCTATGCTATACTGACCTTAGTGAGATTTTGCTAAGTTAAAAATTTCTGTTTCAATATTTGACAAACAGAACCTCGAGTCTCCCTAGATCATTTATCTGTAATCTACGTCTCAGTTCGGTAAGCAGTTTTTTTACTACGCTATGTAGGCGGTACCAATCATTTTAACTTAGCAAAATACCTCAGCGAGATATACGATAGACATAGGAAGCCCTGAAAAAATTAAGAATTATGACCATTATGACAAATTTACCTTTCTAGTTTGTTGGTAATAATATTTGAGGTATCACTTTCATCCAATTGAAACATGTCTGACTCTTGCAAATCACTTTTGTATCCATCATTGAAGAAATCATTCATCCACCTGGTTAGTATATTACAATAAACACCGTATATTATGATAGCGGATAATGTTATCAATCGGTTATTGTTATCAATCGGTCCCAAAGTATATGCATATTGCTTTGGAGGTTCGATTGCATCACCATTCATGAGGGAACCACAGACAGTTGCTTACGCCAAATTCTTACATCGGCATTTTCTTACTGCCCGTTAATCTTACGGTTAGTGTCCCTACAGCGATATTTTACAAATGATACTCAAAATCTTATGACTAGTATTCATACATGTCGAGAAAAAGAGATATATTATATTGACTGTATACAAAAATTATTGTGCCCAAGAGACATCACATAGTTGCTTCATATTAGTTAGTGCAACAGTTGATGATGAATTGATTTGTATGTGAAGGAGTTAGATTCAGGTACTGTCCTGGGTGCAATCAAGGCTAGCTACGACCCAGCTGTTACTGTATATTTGGTAACTTACAACACAGATGTATATTTTAAAGGTAAAGGTACTCACCAAAATGTAACATATGAAAATATGTTGGCCTTTTTCATCAAATTAGGGCGTTTTAATTTCATAATGTTGATAGTCTATGAACCCGGTGAATAAGCTAAACTAATAAGCTTGATGGAAAAAATATGAAAATGATTAATTCTAATGGTTACTTATAGTAAGATGGTGTTTGTATATCAGATTATGCATGGAAAAGTTGGCTGAATATAGAAACGATTGACGGGTGAGCGTTGGTACGGAGTCACTCAGTGCGTGACTTTGTGTATTCATTTCAATATTTACGTCCGATTTGGGAAATTATGATCCCATATTCATAAACTTCCCACGCGAATATTGAAGCAAATAAACAAGAGGATATACCGTAATGGAACATAAAATTTTGGTGAGATTTTTCCTTTCCTGCAGATTAGGCTACTGAAACTTTTCTGCATATAAGTTAAGTAACTCTGTCCATCTCTAATCTGGATCAGGAGCAATGAGGCTAGTTTTGCCTAGTTTTGCCTTGCCCTTTCTTGCCTGCGCAGTCTGACTCCATATCTGTATAACTGATTAGGCTCCATCTTGAATTTAGTAGCTTATTAGGGAAAGCCAATTATGGTCTTAAACCAACTGCAGTTAAACATTTTCTACCAGTAAAATAACCAGTGCTTATTGCTACATAGTCTGTGTAAGGAGGAAACTAAACAGCGCTGTGCTTTATTACATGTTCATAGGAAATGACATGATATGTACTTTGATTCGTTTCCACGAACTGAATGCTACAGCCATATAGCTACTTCATCGCACTACTGATAGCCCACAATGTAGTCGCGTAATTAAAAAAAAACGCAATGAAATCTACACCGACAAATCATATCAATAGAAAGGCCGAGATAACGACGTCCTCGTCTATTTGATTGACTGATTGTACTGATTGATAGTGATGTTCGATTGTTTCAAATTTAAGCAATTCACGTTACAATTTGTAGCTGGCCAATTTGTAAGTTAGTGCCAGCAACATGGCAGGATATAGGCCTTATATCCAGGGTTACCATCTGCATGGAACAAAAAATACGTTCAGGAAAATATCTTACTGATAAAAAAATGACAAAGATCTTTGGGAAATCGTTTTATTTAAGCTAGAAAGAGCACTTATAATATTTTTCATCAGATATGATCTGCCTCAGCAGTCCTTAGAAATCAACTAGTGCATCTTATGAATTTCGGGAAACGGAGGCATACCGATAGTCGTAACCAATCGCGCAAATCTTTCTACGTCTAATAAGAAAAACTAAGCACTCAAATCAAATATAAGCACGCTTTTATAAATAATCACAATTTGGCAGCCCTGCCTATAGGACCCTAGGCCAATGATAAAAATCCTTCATCCTTAACGGAGAACAAAACGGGACTTGAAGCCTTTACTATTCTTGCTTAAGTTAAGCTGGCTATGCATGACGACCATGTAATGAACTGAACACGTTTCCCCTGCTGCACTAGGTAGAACGAAGTAAAATATTGATCAATGTTGCATAATAGTAAAGGCAATCTTTTAGTTTCCCAAGTATTATGCAACTCAAAACCTTATTGCCTACCTTTTTCTCATCTATCACGCTTTGGATGCATCCTCATACTTTATTACATAATCATACCAACGTATTTCATCTTGTCGCTCAATATTTGATTATATAACTGTGGAGTCTAGGCGTGAGCCTATAGATATGGAAAGTATAATTAGTCAGGCAGAATATAAAGATCTCCAATTTCCTAAAAACGCCTGGTCTTATTATAAACGTAAGATAAACAGTTACGTTACGTACATTCGCGTAATCCAAGTACCACAAATATAACCACGCTAGTATGCTTATGTTAAAAGAATAGTTTGATTGTTTCTTGGTCTGATCATCATTTTGAAAATCACTGTATGCAGCCTGACTCTAACTCCGAGGTAATGCGATATGTGGTGCAATCATGAGTCGACAGAAGATTCGGTTGATCACCGGTGCGCGGTTGTTTTTTGTTTTTAACAGTGAAGGCAGAAGAATTTACCGTGCAAAAATCGCTGATGATTTAAAATATTACTGAGTTACAGATGAACTGATGATTGAAGTGCGCTATTAGGCAAGAGGTCATATGGCGACACACTATGCCTAGTGATTATAAGTTGATGGCTTTAGCCAGTGGTGTATTAACCCTAAACGCAAAATAAGCACGTGCTTAGGGCATCAAGGGAAGTATGGGACCTCAGAAATTTCCATAGCCGAATTTAACATTTAAATTATTAAATGAATTAAATTTATAGCCATTTTGAAAAATTTTATGAAAAATGAGTTCTGTTTTTTTGAGGCGTTTTCTCCGATAAATAAAATTTTATTTTATGGTTTATTATTGTTCATTTTAATTACAAATGTATGGAGGCGCCAATTTTATTGAGTGCTTAGGGCAGGGGTCACTAAACTAGGTGAAACCAGCTCAACTCAGCCAACCCGCCGCTGTCACCTAAATTTGCTTAATAAAACGTATTGAACACGACGCTGCCACATGACTTATTCAACGTGATGTCGTTACGTATGGTCTAATCTATATATATATGTGCTGACCTTAGCCAGCATTTTCGGCGTTAACCTGAATCAATCGACCCAATTTTTCCTGGTAATGTTGGGTTATGTATCACGTCTCATATGTGCTAATTTCAGCGTGATTGGATTCGGCCCATGCTCGACATTCTCTCCGTTATCCGGCCCGCTGTAAAAGAAGTTTAATGACTCCTGGCTTCGTGCTTCTAAGGGTCTTAATCCGGTTAATAGCCCTTACAATAGTTGTTATACTAGTATGGAACATGTAAATGACTAGTTCTAGTAAATTATAGCAATCCACTCATAAATCTTTACTTAGGAACATTACTCAAGCACTGAAATACAATTCTTCATCATCGACACACAATAAGGTAAATTGAAGTGATTTCCACAACCAAAAAATAAAAATATCAATCCAAATACAAATGGAAATAAAATCTGCTGGTAAAATTGCAAATTTGGTTGCATTGCTTTCTCCAAAAACATGGAATAAGAGTGAGGTCATTCCCATCGGAAAAAATAAATTAATATTAAAAAAATTACCCCTAAAGACAAATAATATAAAAATTGATTAACTATCATTTCTTTTCATAATACAATACAGTGGTGCCTTGCACTAACTTCGAACGCTAAATATATGAAAAATTCCACCAGGAGTTTGAACTTTACTGTTTAAGTTCATTAAAATGGGTTCGGATTAGGGTCTTGGGAATAGATTAATTCACTTTCCATTACTACTAATAGGAATAATTGATTCCGACCTCCAATAATTCAGAGTTCGAAGAATCTCCTGGAACAGATGAAGTACGAGGCACCACTGCACATTAGTTCAAACCAAGTTACTATATCTGAATGGCAAATAGAACATTTGTACCGTATCCAGTTGTATATAAGCAGCAGTTCATATCCATGCAGTACATAAGCTGCAGTATTCAATACAAAAAGCCAAATGTGTTGGTTAGTTTTATGAAATAAAATGATTTTCCGTGCTTAATTCGCATTTTTTTGCTGATACATTTCTCAAAAGACGGGGTGAGTATTATAAATGAAGACAACATAATTTAGATGATGTAAGATACGTTCATTGTCACATGCTATTTAAACATGTTCTATGTTTATACAGCGCATAGGCTGGTAGGTGTGAGGGGAAGCGCAATTTGATAGGTTCCTTTGATCACACTGACTTTAGTTATGATTCAAATCGAGGTGTGTATTATACATGGATATAGAGCATTTTCAGCTATCTGGATTTCATTGTTGAGGGGTGTATTATATATTGGTATAAAGCTTTTTCAGCTAACTGGACTTCATACTGTGAGACTTCATAGTGTTACATTCGGAAAATTACTGTTATACAAGATATAGAGCATCGGTACTAGTAAAAAAGTAGTGAGGTCTCTCACCCGACGGAGCAAGGGGTAGGCTAGGTGAGTTTTTGTAATTCAAAATTTCAATAGGAAAGTTTTCTACAAACTTTCAAGTCAAAATATCAGGTAGAGCCCAAACACAAGCAAATACCATCAATTGAAATCAAAAGTCAAGCAAAGACTTATGTTCAGGGCGTTCAGCTTTGTACCTCGCATCACATGTTACCACGTAAACTATTTCATGAAGATTGAATCGCAATAAAAAATTCATGATGAAAAAAAATACAGTCAACATTCAGACTTACAAATGTATAACTGCAAACTCATATTATAATCTGCATAAACCATGGTCTTGATATATAGTAAATATTATCAAACAAATGGAATGAGGAAAGTTAAAAAGATTAAAGTGGAATAGTGCAATGCAGTGGATGAAATCTTAACTTACAGAATGAGAAAAAGGGTTGCATGACATTGAGTATAATAAAAATCTCCAAAATTTAACAAATTCATGCAGTGCTATCGGTAAGATTGTTAAACAAATCTTTTTCTCTATCTTGTTCACTCCTTGAACCCTGGGCACACTCTGGATAGCCCTAGACCAGAGGTTAGCAAATTACATATGGCTTTTAGCAGAGAATATTTCTCCGTGGATATATCGTGGGATGTATCAAAATACATGTCATTTCCTATACACGTGTAACAACAGATATAATATGTTGCATAGCACTGTATAGATCCCTTGTCACACAGACTATGTAGCAATAAGCACCGGTTATTTCAGTAGTATAAAAATGTTGTATAAATTGTATTAGGCTTCAAAAATATGCACCTTGAAAATTGACACTCAGTTTATCATGACCTTATTTGAGCTCGTCTTGATACTTTGTTCAAGTGAAAATAAACATCAAAGCCTATAATACATAGCAGTAAGTTTGTGATTTGCCGCATGAATTTTAAGGTCTGGGAACGGATTAATTCACTTTCCATTATTTGGAAGGGGAATAACTGATTCGGACTTCGAACAATTCAGAGTTCGAGCGGCGTCCTGGAACAGATTGAGACACCACTGTATATCAAAAATTTGTAAGAATAGCCATTTTGCTCACCTCTGTCCTAGACATGACACTCATAGTGCAAGAGACAAAGAAATACTGAAATATGGAATGAAATATACATGCAATATATGAGCATTCAGCCCAATGCTAGGTAATCACAGGTAGTGAGTGTAAGTGGTACATTGGGAGGAGATATCTCAAAATATTCCCTCTTTAAGGATGTATTGGTTCCTTCATGATACATTAAAACATACCCACGTACATTAAAATGCTACCGTGCATAATACAATATGCAGCTAATTCCATGCAAATTACTATTCTTCTTGCCAACATACAGTACATACATACAGTCTATGTTCCACATAGATCAAAAGGTTACCAGGTACATTAAAATATTCATCATAATCATTTTAATTTACAAATACCATTGTTTTTGCCACCGTTTCTGTCACTTCCCAAACAGGCTTATGATCGGCAGCCTAGAAATATGCTTTAAGACATCGCGAAGGCCAAGATTTTGAACCTAGGCGAGTTATTTAACAATATTCCTTGCAGGCCAACTCCTACAAATTTCCCATAAATTTAAATTAATAAAGAAAGGCAGGGTCACATAAATGCAAGCAGCTAGTATCAAATAAATTCTATTTTAAAGGAATTGAGATCATCATTTTTTACTAAATGTTACTTTACTTAATGTTAGATCATTCAAGCTTATAGGATACAAATTGTTCTTTACCTATGGTAATGATCCCGTGTCAAATTAATCTCGTTGCCAATTTTGCATTCCTTAAGTTATAAGATAGTAGAATAAATAGTGTACTGGAACTATGGAAAGGATTCAATATCAAATTAATCCTGTGCATGTTTTACATGTACATAGTGACATCACAAAATGGACTTTACACCGGTTTTTGTTCAATGCCTCGACAAAACATGAGCAAGAGACCACGATGAGCTCTCACAGTTAAATTAACATCTCTCACTATTTCTCCGTCTGAATTCCAACAACTGAATTCCTCCGACTCCCTCTCCTCTTCTCTCGAAGCTTTCGATCTCTTTCTCGAACGACTGTATCTCGCTTTCATATCTCTGACGTTGATTTGAACGGATTCAGAACAAGCACTCTCCGTAGGAGATGTGGCAAGAAGGTCAGAATCAGACTCGGTGGCGACATCTGGTGTCGATTTCGCTGTGGCGACGAACTGGACCGCTTTAACGCGATGAGCTTCGACGAATGGAAAGTCGAAGCGGCTACCACTGAATATATAGAAATTCAAATGAAAAAGGTTAATTATAAGCATACAAATATACAAGCTGGTTAGCTATAGGTTGAAAAGACCAACTAAATTACTTCGAGTTCAAATCTATTTCGTCGATTATGTCGAAGCTAATCAAATGAGTTCGAGCTAACCAGAATTCTGAGCTATCTGAAGTCGAGGTAAAGAAATTACCCTGTGTTTATATGTTGATTGAAACTCTTGCTAAAAGATAATTTACAGTCAAACACATGATACCGAAGAATGTTTCCGGTACAAGTCGACCCCAAAAATAGCCAATTTATTGGAATAGGTGTAAATCTAGTGGCAATCAGGCAACAATTTGAGTAATTTTTACCTGCCGGTGTGGGATAAAAGATACCGAAAGAAATCAAATCTCGAACATGATTTCACAATGATCAGATCGAGTGCTCCATCAGAGAGATGAGACGCAGGTGATAAACCGTAAGGACTTCTATCACAAGCGCACGACATGAGGACACTATTCACTGCAATGAACTCTCCTTTAATGACCTGCGAGAAATAAAACATATAATATTTGATATAATACTTCGCATGGTTCTAGAAGTCGTGACGTGAGCCAGAGCACATGCTTCATGCATGACGACAAACACGTGACAAGTAGCATGAACAACACACGGAAGAATAAAACTTTTGCTATGTTATTAAAGAATTTAATGAATATTTCAGACATTACACTTGGAAGCACTATCCTTTTTAGGTCATATGGCTAAAACAGATCTAGTCAAGGAAAGCACAGGAAGACAATGCGGTTATTAAATGTTAGAGTACTTTATCATGTGAAAAAAATCTCTATAAATGAAAGTGAGTGGTTTTCTAGTGTGAGTCAAACCTTCGCCTTTTAATTCTCTTGCGCTGAACGATTTGAGGCAGATTCAAACTTCTTATATGACGTGACGGATTTAAAAGTTACGATAACACAGACATTGAACACTACAAAGCTGCTCCAAGAATTCCAATTAAAATATTTAATAACAGCTAATTGAGTTCTACCCTGGCATAGCCGAGAAGCTAAACTAGTCTTCTAAATACGGGAGAAACTGTATGTGAGCCCGTGAAAATTTGCACGGGGCTCTGTTGCCAACGCGGAAGTGTCATTGTTGATTTTTCAAATATATACAATATAATGAATAATAATAATTCAGAAACAGGATGTGTGTGATCCTGAATCCAGTGAATCCACAACTTATCCACCCACCTTCCATTCATCTTCATTCTCCTTCACTTCACTCACTTCTTTGTCAGATCCCAAACCATCGCTTGATTGTTTCAAGTCGAGTGTGTTAGGACGATCTGGAGTGGATCCAGCTCGAAAAGAGATCGCACTCGAGGAAGATGACATCGATTTTGTGCTCGGTGAAGCTCCGATACCGGAACTTCCATCTAGATCGTCGTCTTTTTCATTTACTTGCAAAGAATCAAATTCCGTCTCGATTTGAGACAGGTCAACTGTCGTCGTGCTTGGGGTCACGGGGGTGAAAAGACCCGACCTTGAATCATGAATTCCATCCTGACAAATGTAGCATGGGGAACGGCAAAAGCTCGAACTGTGGGGACCTAAAAAAAAGACAGAAATTTAAAACTTGATTACCTTCATATAATTCAGAGAAATGGCATAATTCATAATTCGATTTTTTTATGCCAGTCACTAGTAGATAGTCGATATGAAATGCAAATATGGCTCACTGTTTAATTCAGTTAAGTGTATTTCGCCCAGGAGTGGTACATGATAAACAGTACAGATTACAGTATATGATAAACAACCTACTACACATTGAAAGGCAAACAAAATAAAATAATAAATATTTGATCAAACCTTCAGCACTTCTGGTTGGTAAATAATGTATCTCTCCAGAATACGAACGATTTTGAATGAAAGTGTTTACGCCGACGCAAGTGTATCTCGGGGGACCCATCCAACGAAAATTTTCACTCTGTCTGAGCATGTCTCCGTAGAAACCGTAACCTGGCAACAAATAAAGATGAGGAATGAAAACTGCTGTGGATTATTTCAAGATCATTTTCACATAGAGGTGTATCTGAGATATGACACGTGCCCTGAGCAGGTGAAAAATAATTGAGCTAAATAAAACCTGGCAACAAATAAATATGAGTTATGACATGAAAACTGCTGTGAAATTCGGTCAAAGGTCATTTTCATCTCCCATTATTGAATAATAATTGAGGTAAATGAAAGCATGGAAAGTGCAGTATTTTATCATGGCTGTCAAAATCTGAAACGGAAAGAATAACAAACTTGACTTGGTATTTTTGAGTTGATATTTTGGCAGAGTTATATTAAAGATGGATGTCAGTTGTTTTGAACAGGGCTCAATAGACCATAGGTGCCTTTTTTTCATCGGTACCGCTTCCGCACGCACAAAAACATCACAACTCTTATTTAATAAAACACCTTTGTTCCTACCATGGTAAACTTTTATAACCTCTCAGAATAAGGAACTGGTTTCCCCATAAACAATGAGATGAAACGCATTACTGCTTCACTGCATGGTAGTTTCCCGCAGTGGCTTTGAAATTATAAACCATTTTCTCGGATCATAAATAAGAGGGAATGTCGGCCTACAGCAGCTTTGACTCCATTAATGCTTCTCGATGAGAAATTTTTGAAGACAATGCTTTAAAAAAAGGTACAGAACATTAAGCTCAAATGTAGCAGCCAGATAGTCGCTTACTTGTACACAAGCACAATTCGAAACCTCATAAAAATTGTACTTAATGTACGTCATAAACTTAATATGACGATATAGAATAATATGCAAATGAAACACTGTATTTATTGATCCATTTTTTGACCCACCAGACATTTATTGATGACTTTATGCAAGAGATATATTGATCATTGATTTATAGATCATCATCGAGCCCTATATATATAGATCATTGGTCGATATAAACCATTTCACCGACAGTTTCAACAGTGCACTGCTTCTCGATAAGAAATATTAAAAAAAATCTTTGAAGAAATTGATACAAAACATTAAACTTAAGATGATAGCACAATGTAGTAGACAGACAGTCACACACCAGTACATTTTTAATTCTTATGAAAACATGATAAAAACAATCTTTCTGAAATCTTTCATGTGTGGAGATTTACAATCTCACAATGTTTCTTACCAAAGAAATAAAAAGAATAAAATAATGTTGTACCTGTCAGTGACAAAGAAAATTGTTTAAATTTCCCTTCTGAATTATGAAGCGATTTGACGTCAATCGGATGAGAATCTCCGAGTGCAATGTGAAGAGCGGCAGTTAATGGATCACTGATTCCGTTTGTAACGTAACTGACACAGTCCGTTGAACCTGCAAGAAGTATTTACACTGCTTATAAGGCGATACAGCAATGTTGAACTACTGATTTAAAAAAATCATAATTTGAACAGAGCTATGACATCTACATATAAGGCACATATACTATGCAATTGCAAACCTAACGTCTGTTATGAATTACTACCTTTCATACGATTCATTGGACCTATGGTAAAATTAGTTTCAATTAACGCCGCACTTTCAAAGAACTTATTCACCGCATTAAGCGAAGATCAGAGGTATATTTAAGGAACTTTGTATGACTGGGTAATAAGGAGCTTGTGGTTCGCAAATAGAGAAGACAGAAGAAAGAATTTTGGGTATGTATAAAATAACAGGGAAAGCTCTGTTATATTCATCACACTAATGAAGGGCTATCTATATTAATAAAGGTGAATGTGTGTTTATTTATTCAATTGTCAAAGGATGATCTACAAATGAAGAAAACAAAGTTTGTGTAAGATAAACTGAGAAATCTTTTCATTCATCCACTCCATTTTTATATCATTGCTCACTGATAAGACTCTCTCTACAGATAAAGCACAGAGATCAGATTTCAGTTGTACCATTTAGTAATTATGGTATAATTATTCATTCTAGTGCAATATTTTCAAATCAGAATAATGATCATTTACATGCTGTACTTTGTACTTAGGACAAATTTCATGTAAATACTTGAAGAAGCCCAATGCAAATATTATTCTGAATCAAAAACAAACAAACAGAGAAAGAAGAATGGTGATTCATAAACTGTCTATTGCATCACTTTACTATAGAACATATACAAATAAAAATCTAATATTCAGACCGAGTAATGATAAATATAACTCCAGTCACTTCCTTTGAACATTTACTCGTTAGACAAGCAATGGGCAATCTTTAAAAGACTATGAGCCATAACATTTATTTGAAATCTCTGTGGAGTATTAATTTTTGAAATCGAAGAGTGGAATTTTATAGACAACTAATGATTGTAATAATTGTAACTAATAGTAGTGGAATTACAGTGATCTTATAAGCAAGTATTAAAGTTCAAATCCTATTATTAGAGCAGTTATCGAGTTCTTTTTTACACTCCTCGTCTCAACATCTCATACGATAATATCATTTACTAAACACGAGACTTCTCTTCACATTCTCTCTTGCAATTTGCTAGTCCTATATATTTCCCTGTAATTCTAAAACAGTAAGAATTTCCACCGTTAAATATCATGTTTGGGAAGTGATGGTATTGTATTACATGTCTCCATTCATCATACATCAGTATATCATCAACCGTCATCAATTGTCATTATTAGTTGTCTATAAAATTCTACTCCCTATGAACATTCTTATATGATGTCAAAGACACTACAGTTATTGGAAACAGATTCAGCTGTCTGCTTGAGGATTCTTATTAAAATATTCACCAGAACATTGTCATCTCAGTAAATAAAATGAAGTTTAAACTTTGGACCTTCATCCTAAACAGGGTGATGCAATACGACATTTACAGAAACTATTCTCTTTCTCAATGATCGAGAGAAAATAGACTCCAAAACCTAAATGGGGGTCGCGACCCCTAGGTTGAAAATCTATGCTATAAAAAATCTGTATTAAACTAACCTGCAGGTATAACCCCAACTCTGACATCAGGTCGTACAAATTTCTGAGATTCTCGTGGGTTACCATCTTTGCTGTCGATGTTTACCCCGTTTTCATTTTGGGTTCTACATATCAACCCGTTGACGACTTCGTTCAGCATCCCGTCTCCACCGACCGAGACCAGGCCGTCGTAACCGGATAGATTTTTTTCATCGATATAATTTCTTGCGTGTCCCTGATATTGCGTAATAATCACTTCCGTTTTAATACCGGCCGCTTCGAATACAGGTTTCGCTTTCTTGTTATAGACGGTTTCGGCAGTTTGCCGACCGCCCCACGGATTTACGAAAACTAGGAGTGATTTCGGACGACAAATAAAATGGATTTTCATGTGTTCAAGTATTTTTTCCGACCATCTCTCACATAAACTCTCATTTTCTGATCGTAGTTTGACGGTACTCATACTCCATCTATGGTTTTTGTGTCGCTTGATCGTCTGGACCAAGATGTGGGGCAGGTTAATGTTTCTTACCAATATTTTAGGCTTTTTTTTACCCTCGTCCGGCTTCACGCATTTAACGGAAATTATTTCGGAAAGGGGGATGATTTTGTTTGCGGAAACATGCTCCTCTGCGACAGGACGGATTTGTTCGTTGCTCTGATGCAATTTGATATGAAGTGATTCATCTTTCAGGTAAACTGTGCATTGATTTTTGTTCAAAATAAAGTTATCAGAATCATTAAATATTGTCATTTTAAAACACCTTAAAAGTGAATAAAAGATTAAGATGAGTTCCAAACATCTGCCTGAACCGAAAAAATAAGCAAAATAAAAAAAATAAGCAAAAACATTCTACTAGCTGAGCATTGCACTACGTGTTTAATGTCGCACATCATCCTTGATACGACGAATGCGGTCAAGATAACCCTGGTAGCAGTATGGTACAGCAGTATTCAGTACAAGTGGTACTGCAGGTTTTCGTATTGCCCATATATATATATGAATGAATATGAATGAAATGAAATCATCAGCCACTTCCTAGGAAATGTTGAATCAGTAAGTTTCAACTGTCATTTCTGTGAATTCGTTACTCAAACGACTTTTATATGACTTGCTAAACTGTAATAAGTTAAAACAAAAATCGCAAAACGGTATAAATTAAAACATATTGGATTGAAATAGCGATTTATTAATTTAAGCGAGTTTATTGTGATAAAATTTGATTTCTCCCTTTGATTGTCTTCATGGATCCGTATATAAGCAAATATCCGAGCCTGACATTAGATATCTGACATGTCTCAAGTATATAATTATTTGCTATAGAATTCCTTCGACATCAGTCCGACAACGCATGTACGCACAGTCACTGACTCACTCACATAATTTTACTACTTCTAATTCACTGTCGTGTAGCAACATTCAATCGAGATCTCCTGTATTTCTAAACACGTCAAAACAGTACAGAGCTACGTTGATGCCTCTTACCTTTTAATGAATGAAATGTTGACTGAATACAAATAGAACAGAAACAAATATCTAGAAAGTAAAATTACAATATAAACTCTTTAGCGCGTTCAGTGGAAATTAATGACCCGTGAAATAAAACGTATTCACCTTATATTCACCATTCGTATTGAAAACCAGTGACCCATATCACGCGTCATGGCAACATTTACATATAACTTGCTAAACTGTTATACTGTAAGAATTTAAGACAAAATTCTGCGGAAAAACGGTATAAATTATAACATGTTATGGAATAAAATAGCCATATATCATATTTAAACGTCCTTATTGTGAATAAATGTGATTATTCCATTAATTTTTGAATGAAATCTTATATCTCCGTTTACCTCTTTTTTTTTTGTGAAAGAGCTTCCATGTTATATGTTTAACTGACACTACCAATTTACCATATTGTTAGTATCTGTCTGTGTACTGAATAACTTTTTATCAAGAATATATTGTTTGAGCAAATCTAGAGAAATGGTTGATGCCGCCACTAAAAAAACTTTATCAAATCTTCCGTTATTAAAAACTAAAGCTGGACCAAGAGAACGTGACGTCTGGGTGACGAGATTAAAAGAAGAATATCAAGCATTAATAACAGTAAGTATAGTTTATCTGGAATCGTTATATAAATGCTCCTCTCGTTTGTGGTTTCCTTGGTTTCTTACTCTTAAAAAGGACTTATTTTTACTTGGGTAATTCTTTGACTATGTCTGTTTCAGCCATGTGACCAATGAAGGATAGTGCTAGTGCTTTTATTACTATATACAGTATATGGGAGCATAATACATTATGTTAAACATTCAATTCTACGTGTTTTGATATGGAATTTATCTTGAGCATACATTTGTGTAAAGATTTATTAATTTTATCTTTTATTTTTATTTATTCAATAAATTTGCATTGTTTCAGGTATGTTACAGCATATCTTTTGTTCTAAAATTTTCACACAATATAGAAGAATGCACTATCTTTATTTCTTGAAAGTTTCGTAACAAATTGTTGTCTATAACAACCTTTGAAGCTCGTTTTTGCAATCACTCCTCCTCCTCCTCCTCCTCGTTCTTTTGCTAACCGGTTTTCGGGCCGATATGAAATAACCCTGAAGGATAGTGTTAGTCCTTCCAAGCATAATGACTAACATATACAGTGCGAAGTATTACTGTTTTACTATATAGTATGTTATCAACATTTCATTCTGTTTTCAGTATGTGAAGAATAATAAAGAGCAAGATAACGATTGGTTTCGTCTTGAATCGAACAAAGAAGGAACAAAATGGTTCGGAAAATGTTGGTACATACAAGATCTCTTGAAATATGAATTTGAAATTGAATTTGATGTAAGTAGGATTGAGATAAAGAGATCCAAAAATGTCATTAGTAGTGTTAGTGGTATAGTCTTATTGCTTGCCGGATGGCAATATTATTGGTTCATAGTTTAGTCATAGATAATGCATGTCATATTATCTATGGTTTAGTTAAGTCTTGTCCCAAATAACCACAGATCCCGGTAACATATCCAACAACAGCTCCTGAAATCGCGATCCCGGAACTCGATGGAAAGACGGCAAAAATGTACAGAGGAGGGAGGATATGCTTGACTGATCATTTTAAACCATTGTGGGCAAGAAATGTTCCCAAGTTTGGAATTGCCCATGCAATGGCACTTGGGGTAAGTCAAATACTTGCATGGAATTGAGTTCGCGACCCCATTTTTTACTTTATTGATTCCTCATTTGGACGTAAGTCGGTCAAAGATAGAGATCGTAGGGGATAGTAATGGAAAATATAAAGCAAAGTTTACGAGAGCTTTTGCTGAGTAAGTGTTGCAAGAGCTGTGTGTGTCAGATGACCATGTTGCTATCCCTCACATAGCTCGACAAATACTTGTTTGTGATGCCTGCTATTTTTTTAGTTTTATTCTTATAAAAATATATATCAAGACAACTGACTCTAGTCATAATTGGGAAAATTGTCCTAGTTAAATAGTGTACATTCAACGTACTTGATGCATTTCAATTGTTTCCAGCTTGGACCATGGCTTGCAGTAGAAATCCCAGACCTTGTGTCTAAAGGAATTGTGAAGCATAAAAACCAATAACTTCTGGAACTCGTCAAATGAACTTTAAACTGGTGCAATAAAGGATTTTAGTCAAAACAATTTTCTTTCTCATGCTTTGGAATGAAGAACTTCATTTTGTGAATGCTTTAAGATGGATAGCGATAGTGTGGAAAATCACTGTTATTTCTCTGCTTAAATGTTAGATAACTGTTGATATTTTTAAAGATATTTTATCCATGTATTCACTCCTTGATTGGTTCATGATTAAATTATCTTTCAGGGTGGATTGAACTAATAAAAATGAGTGTAATAATATTTGGGAAGTTTGCCTTAGGTTGGAATGAAAGAAGTCAGTGCCTCAGTTCTCGAAATAATGCCAAAGAAAACTTAGGTCCGGAGGGGTAAAATCTTACTTGGTAGATTTCTAATGCTTTCAATGTATATCCATACCATATATATATATGTATATATCCTTGATATTCGAAACCTATGCAAAGTTATCACAGGGATGGAACTCCCACAACTCAATCGGGGGCAAGTGTATATTAAAGCATTTCTGTGATCAGTTTGCTCAGCTAGTATATATAATATTACACCAAGTCATGATTGAAATGGGCTTTTTTTATTCATCATGAAGGTTGTCTCGAAAATTGTGCATTAATGAAAGCAAAGACAGTAAAGAAAGCAGTGATTTTTCTCTAAATAGAACACAAATTATATGATTTAGTCACAAGATAGTAAAGACTTTCCCTTTATCTTGGACTGAGAGTTACCTCAAATAAAGCAGACATTCATAATTCACCTTAATATTATTGACACCTTAACCAAAATAATCTTTGGTTTAATTTAAGATTAGCTACATGGTCTGTGGTAGATATCTACTGTGGAACTAATGAAAATCATGGTGATCTGTCATGGAAAAACACATCAAGGAAGATAACAGGGATAATCCAAGCGTTGTTTTTGTGAAGGGACACCGATATCATTTCAAGCTTTGAGGGTGTAACAGTAACAGCCGAAAGAGAACATACCTAAGGTTAGCGAGTGATACATAAGCACCAATGCTTTCCATAACGTTATTGTTCATCCCTATTAACTTGTGTACTCTACCATCTCAGTAACATTTTCAATGTGCGTTCCCACATTTTTCCCACGCATATTTCTAGCCATACACCACTGCAAAAAAGGATCAAGCCGTTGACTGTACAATCTAAGGTAAAGTTTAAAGTCATATTTACAATAGGAAGAGAGGAACAAATTTTTCCTCTTACATTTTTACCCTTAAGATTACATTAAAGCCTGGAGATGGGTCCCGTGTTTCCTCAGTGATTCGATCCCAGTATTTAATCTCGAAATATTGGCTACATTTTACAAACTTATCGAGAAGTATTCCAAATTAGTTTAGGGTTTAAATTTCAAGGTTTTAAAACAGTGTATTGTGCATACCATATATACTTGTGTACATATACTAATAAGTATACATGTACTTATATATGTTTATCTCTAGTACAAGACTTGAATAAATTTGATATTTTTAACTGACTTGATTGTACTGGTTGTTAATTTCGAGAATAATTTGCAGATCACTTGTAGTCCAGTATATACAGTAACTGTGAAATGTGATAATTGAGCAAGAATAAGAGAAATCTGGTTACCCTGCACAGATTGCTAAATGTGATGTGATTCAAATAGACAATGCTAGCTAGATGAGGTTGTCTGCGATAAACTGAATTAACGTCTAGATGCCCGCACATAGGCGTACAAGTGGGAGACGATGGCAGAACAGTATGTAAAATTTGGGCAAGATCTGGTGTGAATCACATGGCAGAAATAGAACAGTAAAAGCAAAACTTTTAACAAATTTACAGTTGTAAATTATACATCAAGACAGATCAGGTTTAGTCTGCATAAAAATTTCAGGCCGAACAAATAATCCCCCCCCCCCCAAGCAAAGAGTCCCCTGTACGTGCCTACAATATGGAAAAGGTCAAAGAAAGGAAAATTGAATCTACGTTATTTGTAAAAAAAGAATCTAGAAGACCCAGAGCAGATTTTTTCAAAATTCACGTCACTTCTTATTCGCAAGGTTTTCAAGATTCTTCAACAGCACTGTTTGAAAACAAAATTGGAATGGGTGTGATATCATAAACAAGTTGTGACATTGGGTCCATATTGAGGCTTTTGGAAGGCAAGTGAGGAAAGGGGAAATTTTGAACTGTATGAATTTAACGATCAGAATGCTGACAGACAGCTGATTGGAAGTATGATTCATCAAAACTACAATAGCAATGGGTTGCTAGCACCTAGGACAAGGCAAGTGTTTCATGCCCTCTATTCGCACATGTACACAGTATCGTGTTTTAACTGTGTTGGAACACTAAATTAACGGCATCTTCAAACGGGAAATCACATTATTAATAGGCATTATGTAACAAACCAGTAACCTGGGTATCTACAAGCCTTATATAATAAACAAGCCGATTGCGCCCAACTTCTTTCCCCAGCCCTTCCCTTTGAGGCCCCCACTGTCATAAACGAACCCTCGGAAAACAGAAAAACTTCAACAATGAAATAGTACGTGAAGGACGAAGGTTACAGGAAATTCTATTTACATGTGTTATGTGTCGCACATAGATCTATTTACAATATGATAAAGTAAAGAAATAATAGGCTCGAAGATCTGGTAAAATATAATTGAGATCTTTGTATGTGTAAGTAATAATGGAAATCCTCCCATGATTTCAAAACTTTCAGAATAGAACTTGCCGGTTAAATAGACAAGATGTCCATTAAGCCAAGAAGGGATAATTTAACTTTAGTATAAATTCCCATATAGTTATAACTTTACATGGACATTCTGTATGTAGAAGCCATTTTTAGTTACATGGGGATAACTGCAGTGATGAGATTCAAATTTTTAGGAAGCAGGAACCTGGAAGCTACATGAATGAAACTGTTTACCGGATAAAGCTAATAATGGTTTGGATGAGAAAAATTAATTTTAAGACAATCAGGGTCTGGTTCAGTGAAATTTTGTAATTTTATTAACCGGTTGAATCCTATCACATGATAACTGGGAAACCAATCTCAAACTACGAACCAATCTCGAAGCTACGAACAAAGACAAACGTCAATCAATGAAATTGTCCCGAAAAACACCATTATTAAGTTATTAAGTATCGGGAAAGTAGAAATTGAAGAAAAGGTAAAACAATATCAAGAAATGATAAAAACTCTCATGCAGATGACATTGTCATGGAAACAGGCAAGAGACCATCGTCGTCATGGAAATAAATAATCCTTGTATGTGCTGTGCTCGGATCGTGGTTTATGACATAATAATAATGACGTGCGATAATGACAACATCATGCTTTTACTTCTTCCTGCGATTTAGCGTTTTCAACAAGTTTATCGGACTCTTTAGTTTCGTTTTCCTTCCTGGGTACGAAATGTTACGATGGGGTTAGCTAACAATGTATGTAACTAGAATATAGGGTCAAATTCGAGGTTCTGGAACGGGTTATTGAAAACAAAGTTGAATATGTAAATCTATTCACTTCATGGAAGGAATTTCATTAGTTAAAATGAAAAACCCACTGAATATATATCTAAGAACCAACTCCTTGATTTACCAGTGTTCCAGATCTGAAACTCATTAATTTGTTTATTGAAACACATTAATACTGGTTTATTAGGACGTATGTGATGAAGCACCAACAGCTGCTATTTATTCATTAGTTTATACAAAATAATTCACACTGTTCATTCTTGGTCATATACAGTATCGAAACACTTTTCTAGGCTTAGGTTGAGACCCATGAGCTACAGTTTTTGTATTATTTGATGCTTACGAACTTAATGAGATCGAGGAGAAACTACTCGTGATTTCTGACCCTCCATAAGCGAGTATTTTCCTCTTCAATCTTTTATACAAGTCCTGGCGAATCAATAATTTTATTATTACTCTCACTTTTTCTCAACATTTGTCTCCGGCTCCTCCGGTGCCTGTGCGTTAGCAGCTTCTTCGTTTTCGTAAGCTTTCGCTATGGCAGGTGTTTCATTTGGTTCATCCGATTTTAACGGTGTCTGTTCGCTGATCGGAGTGAGTTTGGAGATATTTCTAAAGATTTTATCGACCGCTATGATGTCATGCATGATGTAAATGATAATGTATCTATATCGCGCTCATATCAAGGTAAAAAGGTGTGTTGTTGCCACTAGACCAGTGGTTCATGGACGCTGTGAACTCTTGGGGGGGGGGTGGACAGAGATTATGGGGGCACTTTGAGGGAGCACTAGGTGTTCACATTTGCATAAATATCCTCATCTTTGGAAATAAATATAATTACTGCCGTTAGCTTATCAATCTCAATAATTGGTCAAGAAATTATTAAGCGTAGTAAAATAGAAAACTGCTAACCAAGCTGCGAAGTAGCAAAAGCCTTGCAATGCACATTGAAGTACAGCAGACAAAGAATACACCGAATGAGCATAATCAATTACATATATGCTTTCCACAATATCAATCCACCAAATTCAATCTCCCAAATCCGTTTCTCAAAAACTAAATTTTTAATTTTCACCTCTCAATGGAATTATCTGATAAATCATGATCTTATAATAAGATCAGGCTATTTCATCGACCCAGCATTCCATCGCTATACAAGAACATCAACAAGCATCTATATCACATCACATCTATAAGACCCAGAGCAGATCACATCTATAACACTGACTTCTTTCCCTGTCAACCTCATGGAATTATGCATTGCCCTAGTTCATGGTACCCATATCCACTACTGTAATATAAAGTAAGTTTATAAAATATATATTTATATGGAGTGTCTGTCCACATTGCCTTTGGAACTGTCCACTATGTCAAATGATTTTATAAAATGTTAAAATATTTACATCGTTCATTCACTGTCATTTTGATACCAAGATATTATGTTGTTCAATATATATATATATATATGTTCAATATCGTCCACACACCAATATCTCCCTACCATCGGTTAATCCAGACACATGGCTGAAACGGACATCCTTCCCACCCCCTTCCACTGTATTTGCTTAAGATGCTCTGGGAGGAGCTGGAGAAAACTTTTCCTATATAACATTAATCACACTCATGCTATCCACAACATCATTAACATACACTTCTCCGTTTGCTACGAGTTCAGTTTGTTCATTTGCAAGCGGTTGCTTTTCTTCATCAATCTCATTTGATTTACTTTCAGTGTCCATGTGTGGTTCTTCTCTGTTTTTATCATGTGATATATGTTAGGTAAGAGGTTCTTAATCAAGGGTAAATTCCCCTAAAGGAAGGAATTTCAGCATTTTAGGAATCGGGATCACAGATTGGTCGATTCAAACTGTTCA
This sequence comes from Halocynthia roretzi, assembly GCA_013436055.1. Classification (NCBI taxonomy): domain Eukaryota; kingdom Metazoa; phylum Chordata; class Ascidiacea; order Stolidobranchia; family Pyuridae; genus Halocynthia; species Halocynthia roretzi. The sequence continues at coordinate 28,854 of QRAM01000477.1, read as the reverse complement.
GATACTGATTAATTAATCCCAATATCCCAGACTTGGCAAAGTAAAAACAATTGCAAGTTTCCCAATATCTGTAATCTTCATCAGGATTTACAGTATTATATGAATATTATTCAGAATTTGATCTGAGAAAACATTTTAGTACTTGTGGTGACCAGAAATGTTTGACAACGTTATAAGGATTAACAAGGGCGAATAATGCTTGCACTTCTAACCATCCTCCAGTGGTCTGCAACTTAGAAAGCCTCTATATTATTTGGAATGCACCTTTCGAGTCAAAAATCTTGGAAAGGGGCGAATGACCTTCGACATTCGGTGAAAAAGAGAATCGAGGTGAACGGTTGATAACTACTGTGCTTTTACAAAAAATTTATATCACTGTTATGGTAACAAATGATAATTGACCAATGGCAGTGAAGTATGTGTGATTTAAATGATGTTAGTTTGTTCGTGCCGTGAGGAAAAAACACTCAACTCAAAACCTCTCACTTGTGCTTACCTGTATTTTCCTTCAGTGCCTTGTCTGTGTTTTTAATTCAAAATGAAAATATTTATAAATGACTTTTGGTATGTCGGCCATTAATACAGAAATGTTTATGTAATAAGCCTGGCTTTGAAATGATCAGATTTAGGGAAGCAATGGGTAAAGGCAATTTGGACATTGTATTTCAGCTACGTAAGAATTTTTGTATTTAACTTGTAGTATTTAATATTATTTTTCAAAATAATTCACACTGTTTATTCTTGGTCATATACAGTATTGAAACATTTCTCTGAGCTTAGGTTAGGGCCCATCAGCTACAGTTTCTGTTTTATCTGATGCTTATAAACATAATGGTTTATTATTGGTCATATACAGTATCGAAACACATCTCTGGGCTTTGGTTGAAACTCATGAGCTACAGTTTCTGTATTATTTGATAAATACAAACTTAATGAGATTAAGGACTAAAATACTTGTGATTTTGAAACTTTGTGAATCAGTAAAATCCTAGTACATGTAATAGTATGTAAAGGGATTTATATATTTGTGGTAGGATTTCTAGTATAATGCCTGCTATAGGTGTGGGATTTGTAGCATGAAAACTGAGAAACTGTATCATTATCTTACCTAAATTCAGCAGAACCTTCTTCAACATCTTCCACTTTCTGCTTCTTTGTCTTCACACATTTTGCACATGTATGACTGTAGATGAACATTGAGACACCGCAGTGTCTTGTGAAGCAACAGACACAATCTGCAATAAAAATTGAAATTCTTGATTGAACTGTGAATTATAAATCAATCCCGAAAACACTGGTACATAACTTTCAGAATTACTTGGATTTTGATCACTAAAAAACCAGCTGTATTTAGCAGAGAGGTTTTATTAATACAGTTCCTCACACTATGTTAATTTATCAATGAATTTAAAGAATATTTTAAGATATTTCAGTCTTTGTAAAAAATAATTAATATAGAAAGAGCAGTAATACTGAATAAAACTCACCAATAACAATCAATATGAGTATGAAGATTAGTATTATGATTCCAATAATGAGTCCGTTAGTTGATCCAGCAGATAAATCTTTTTTATCACCTTCATCAGGGGTCGTCGCTTCTGGTTCTAATAAAAAAATATTTGATATAAAAATATTTCGGTGGAGATTCGGACATATATTTCGTTGGCAGGTATTCTTCCCTATTACTCCGAGGGTCAAGGGTCAGCCAGGATATACTTGATACTAAAGAGTTAAAAAAACTCCTTGGAATGTCAGTGAGATTCCCCACTAATACAAGGATTAATAAATGATTGCCTCTCAATTTGTATAATATCCATTTGACCTCAGGTTCACAGGGTTATGGGATAAAAAGCTGTACATGAAAATTTGTTTGGACTTGTTATTTATCCTATATTTTATTCAGCTTAAAATTTCCAGTTAGGTGGCAAAATATCCCAGGGCATTACTGCTTTTATAGTATTTTTTTAATGCCATGATTGGCACAATATAAGGTTGTATAAAAATTGCCATATCATCTTCAAGTCCATTATGTAATGCTATTTCTAGTGCAAGCAAAACTAAAAGAAACTCGCGAGGAAAAAATATCAAAACGACATAACATTAGTTTGTTTAAACCAGTGACACCCAACAGAGGCTTTTTAGCATGCATCTGGCCAAGTAACTGAGTAACTAGTGCAGCAGGTGGGGCGGGATTTAGACCCAGTGGTCCCGGGGACCTCTCAACATAACAGTTAAAATGCATGATAAACAAAATTGAACTGAAATGAATGAATTCGAAAAAAATGTAAGTTAGGTTCCGAAGAAGACGTCTAATTTTATTTTTCATAATTTTATTGACTGTATGAATAAATTCAACTACACTTTTCAGTTTGTAATAAAGACCATAGAGATCCTTGTGATCAGATAAGGTATGAAGTGTTGTGGTGTCTTATATTTTCTTTCTTTACATTCCAATTTTCCAAAGGAAGTCCTTAGTCTGGGGCAATGTCCCCCTTATAAATCCAGCATTAGCAACAGGTGTATTGTGAAACAAGAAAATAAAGCCTTCATAAACAATGATGAATAGTGAGATCATTGCAGTGGTGTGAAGTAAAATCAAATTCATGCAAGTGCTAAAGTAAAAGTTGAATCTCAAACTGAATTTCAATATATACCATTTTTTGGTTGTGGTAACTTTAAGATATTTTTTGTTTCAACGCCTACATTTGATGTAGTCGGATCGATAATGAACAAGGACTCTGAAAATAACAGAACACATCTGTGTGTTAGACACAGGCAACCTTAGATATATTGTCAAATGCTCTTCCGGTAATTCACAACAAATGTAGATGTAATTTTACCTTGTTTAAGTACTCCTATTGTTCCATATTCAACATTGACATTAATTTATTTAAAAACAGGGCTAAGCGAAAATGTCGAAGATCTGCAAACAGCAGTTTTGGTCACCCCATGATATTATATACCAGGGGTCTTTAAAGCTTTCCATATACATGTTTTAGCTTATCGGGAAATATTAGCTGTCTTGAGTCAATATCAAACAAGAGAATCAATCCCAAGGTCCAGACAACTCATTTAATATGTTCAGTTAGTCATCCTTAGTAATTTATATGGAGTGCATGTGCTCGGTTTGCTTCCCATATACATTTTTATAATTCATTAATCCATCACATTGGGAAAAAGTATATTCTTATATCACCAAGAAACCTAGGCTTGAAGAACTTATCTCATACTCCAATCAGACTCAAGTCATTATGCTTATTTCATACTCGACTTGAGAATGACACACAGACGCAAAACTAAGCAAAATGAGGAATTAACAGCCTGTTCTTTCCTGAAATATTTGACCTTGTACCAGCAGAACTAACCTCACTCCTTAATGGAAAATGATATTTATCTGGAAGAATTCTGAAATCTCAACTGACCCTTTAATTACTACCTGCTTCACTGTCTCCATTTATTTGTTCTTTTTTCAATCTTCCTGATGCAGCTGATGCAAAATTTTCCTCTTGAATCCCTGTCCCTTCCTCATCTTCACTACTTTCCTCATTTACATCAATAAATTCTGTTGTTCGATTTATGCTCTCTAGAAACTCAATCCATTCAAGAAATTGCTGGATGTCTTTCTCATTCTCACTGCTGTAATCGTAGATTGGTTGATACATACCTGCAAAGCGATCTATTAATTGGTCTGTCTAGGGCTCCAGGCAAATGGTACGACCGCTGCCACAATAAAGGTCACAGCTCGAGGCCAGATTTAATATCAAATAATGCTGTAACCCCGGTTTAATTAATGTTAATGAAAAGATGATTAACTTCACATCTAGGTACATCTCTGCCAACAAGCTCTATATGCCTTAGATTTATTTACCTTATAAAGTCTAAACCTGGAAATGAATATATACGATCATGAAGAGCAATTTTAAATAACTCTGTGAATAGCATTAGATATATCAATATAAATTATGTATCATTAATATAGTTATTAGTTAACAATATTACTAGTGCATTAGCCTGGAAGCTTTAGTGTGGATATGCTGCAAGGCATTTGAATTGATTATGAATGCTGTGATATATTCAGCCATACAATGATGATGAAGCGAATGATATGATATGAATATGAGTTGAAATTATGAGGCAACTTACTATTGGCGGTTGAAAATCGTGCGCTTGTGTCGATAGAACCAGCTTCATTGAAAACTGAGAGAATTATTTCGTACTGGCTCGATGGATCCAAATCTGTAAAAATGTTTACAAATATTTAGATTTATGTATGAAAGAAGATTAGGACATTAGGGCACTTGGTTAGTGTGTTATCTTATCAGTGTTATTTAGGAATCTATATCGAGTGCATAGTATTGCCATGGCAATCTATGACCACGCATGCCTATACAATGTCTTCATTATTTTAAAAGTTTGGAAAGGGCCTTTCTAATTTTTTGCCTCATATCCCCTTTCCACCAAATGTCATCCCCTCCCTTTCCAAGATTGTCTTTCAACGCATATGGATTTGTTTTGAATCAATTCAATAATTTAGATTGAGTTACCTGTTACAGTATACGAATTATTCTGGAACTCCTCATCGTCAGGTTTTACTATAATATTGCCTATTCCGGTATCAGTTACATTGGTTGAATCGATATCATCAACGACCTGAATAAAGGAATAAAAGAAAGAGATTAATGGTGTCGAGTATACTTTCAAAAGTCAACTTCCATAATATATAAATCAAATAATAGAAAAAAAAAATTTGTTACGAAATTTGAGTCCAATTTCAATTTCAGACTATTTCAGCTTGTGTGATGGTACTTATGGTCACTAAGGGGAACATGATGAACTCAATAGGTTACCATAACCTCAATGGAGGTCAGCATCATCGCTGCAGTTACCTTGAAGTTGTCGGTACCCTATTTATACAGCTGGGTAGATTGAGCTAGTGATTGTGTCTTGCTTAAGGACTACTATAGCTCCTGTTGGCAACTCCACATCCAAAAGGGAAATATTACCAGTCTTAAGTCAATATTAAATGAGTCACTTCAATCCTATTCACCTTTTTCACTGTGATCATAATTTTTGAGATTTCTCCACCTCCGCGTCCATTCACTTTCCATTTGACTGTGTACTTACTGTGATCTTCAGATGCCTTACCGCTCATGATGTCCAAACGTTCAGGAAGTGCTGGTGAAAAAAAATAAGTTTAACTAGAATTGATTGAAAACACACATAATATAACTATTATAATTTTTAGTGCACAATACTATTTCTGGGTTACAAGAATCTGTGGATTTGCTTATGCAAACTATCAAGAAAATAATTCCAAATAAATCCAGTGTGTGGCCTAGTATTTAGAATATCATCAAATCTATCAGTATGTTATCCTAGAACTTCTTGATAATAGCAACTTACTTATTGCCTTTGTTGTAAATTTCTTTGTGTCACTTGGTGGTCCCATTCCAGCACAATTCGTTGCTTCAACAGTGATAACGTATTCCGTGTTGTGTTCCAGATCAGTTAATGTATATTCATTAAAAGAAGCTGTATATTTGAACAAAATGATATTATCGATGTCCGTTTGATACTATCTGTAACCTTCCTACTAGCTGTATGAAATTCAAGTACTTACGACAAGTACACAAAGAAGGGTGACATTCGAATTATAACATATTTTCCAAGAGTAGATGTGTATGTATGCAAGTTACTTAAATTGCAAAAGTTCGCACAAACACATCCTGAATTGTGATGATAAGGCTTAAAATTAACTTACTGTTCACTTTGCCAGTTTGGATATTTGGATCGGCTGGTGTCCATACGATAGTGTAGTAATCGATTGAAGTATAAGGTATCAAAGGTTCTGAAAAGTTGACAGTTGCTTGTCTTGTTTCGATATTTGATATCTAAATGTGAACAAAGTTTGAGGTTGACAATTATTTGATTATTAAGAGGTTATTACAGGTTCTCCACACTTGATGACCAGATTCTGTTCCAAAGAGCTGGTTGCAAAGAGAATTGGTTGGAGAACTAACTCCTCATTTACCGACCGCATTCTGTTGCAACGACAATAATTTTCTTTGTGCGCAGGTTGCAAATTATAGTCACATTTTAGGGAGGCAGTAAGTTATAAGCGTGAGGAACGGTTGTATTGTTACAGTCATGATAACTTTCGTAAGTCAGTGGTCATTAAGTGAGGAGTGCCTATTGTAATATACCACTATAATCTGCACAGCAGATCCAATATGGGTAATCCTATGTACGATGGGGAGACAATCTGTGGCTTTCTAGATTCATGAATACTTTGAGAATCTAATATGTTGCTCACGGTAACATTTAATATTCTGGTTATTCCCTTTTTAAAAAATTTTTAATTAACATCAGGTTCGTCCAAAGTTATGGCTGGCTATCAAGCATAAATTGTGCATGGAAGCACGGGGACCCTTCTTGGAGGTTGATTAGGTGGTGGGATTTAACAGGTTAATAAAATTACTAATATTAACAGAATCATTTTCTGAATTGTTTTAGTAATTAAATCGTTTCCTTATCAAAAGCATCCAAAATCCATGCAAAATTGAAAAATTTCCATCACTGGGTGAATTTATTAATATATCAATATCTGAATGTCTTTTGTGGGATAATAATGAAGGATTAAATGACAATTCGACTGGAACTTAACAAAGCGAAGAACAAACAAACATAAATGGGATTTCTTACTGAGACATCGATAGGTTTTGTTGGAGCATCAGCAAGATTAATATAGGCAGTGGCAAAGTTACTGTCAATATCATTCTCAGCTCTGCAAAGGTATGCCTTGAATGCATCTGCATTATCTGCAGTTATCTAAAAGAAAAGCACAGTAAATTAGTAAAAGTTTCATCACCCTTGAGCAGTGATGAGCTGGCCTAGTAGGTCCCGGGACTCTGCATCAGTATTTTAGACCAGTGATAAGCAACCTTTTCGTGACTCTGAACCATTATTCTAGAAATCTCTAGATCAGTGGTAACCATAAATAATACTTACACCAAACATGTAATAAATTTTTCTTCTTAGGACCCCAAAGGCCCATAAAGTTGCGTTGTCAAATTCAAACTTTGTCAGAATTTTCTTTACAGTATGATAAACAATCCATGGAAGTCTTATTTTCCATTTCACAAGTAATTGACGTTAGTTTATGCATTGAAAATGCCATTTTTGAACTCTAAACCTAGTCGGAATTTTCCTAATACTAACAGTTTGTGTGGGAACTCTAAACCATAGGACCGACCATGAGTGGAAGTTTAAGGAGTGAAATAACTAAATCAGACTCAAAAAACTCACTGTTAGCAGCAGCATATCATTAAATTGTTCGATCTCAACATTCGGAGGTAAATCAGAGACGTTATATGGGATGAAGTAAGTAGTTTCGTTCACGAATCCATTACTGCCCTCATCCATCAGGTTATATCCCCAAGAGAGTGTCGGGACAGGGTTTGCATCAAACTGACATTCGAGTGTCACACGACTTCCTGCACCGGAGCAGGTATACTGCGATTTCAGATTGACATCTTGCGGGCCATCTGTTACAGAGTAAAAAATAAATTGTGAAACTACTACTATGGCAAGAAAGCTGTGAAAAGCTCATTTGATGAAAAACTGTCTAATCTTTAACCTTTCCAATCGTGGTAGCCAGCGTTGATTTTAACGCAAGAGATAATCCTTTGCACGATAATGGCACCTGATTGATTGATCATCTTAAAAGGGAGCACAATAAAAAGGATGTGATTTTGGAATTTTATATATATTAACAAAATGATTTTCAATGCTAAGTGGCAGTACTGGAGTTCATAAGTCATATCAAAAAGGCTGAAAATTCGAACATCGTATCCGAACCTGTGTTGGTCCCGACAATAATCAAAACCAGGACCCGGCACCGGATAAACTAATAAAGATGTTGTTAGTTGGGTGGATTCCTCATACTTACATTCAACAAATAACTCAATTTTAGTCGATGCATTTCCAGCCAAGTTACTTGCTCTGCATTCATATAAACCAGCATTCCTTATCTTGGTATATTTGAATAAGATCGTTGCTGTGCTCCCGTCATATGTCACAGTTGCGTCTTCTTCTAACCAAGCACCAGTTATGTTAGTTGATGCCTGAAATTGTTATGACTGAGAATGACTCCTTTGATCCAACACAGCAATAAATAATATGAAATAATATCCTATTCCTAAGATTTGTGCTTATTTTGAAAAACAATGTCTTAGAAAATATTATTGTGCTTATTTCTAAGATTTGAGCTTACTTTGAAGAACAGCGAAAATATTATTGTGCTCTTTCCTAAGAAACTTGCTTATTTTTGAATTGCGTGCTCAGTTTGTTTTATTAGACGTAGAAAGTATCTAATCACATATGTTGGTTAGGACTATCGGTATGCCTCTTTCCATTTCCCGAAATTTATGACATCCATGAGTTGATTTCCAAAGACTAAGGACTGCTGAAGCAGATTATTTCTATTTTAAGTCATTGGATTTTTCTCACCTAAATTTCCAAGATATTAGTTTATTTTTGTTGTAATAAGTTGTGCTTATATTTTTGGGTCCAGGCAGAAGGCAGCCCTGCGTAAAAGACACATGGTTCAAAATTGAGAAAAAAATATCGCCTTACTGTCTGTGAAGTATGGTAGATTTCTCACTGTATATATTAATCAAACTTACGTTAACGATAGCATAAATATCTCGTTCTATTGTCTCTTCCATCAGCTTTCCGTATTGATAGAAACGAACTGTTGGTTTTGGATCGCCGCTCGCAACGCACTGCAAAATTACTTCATCACCATCCCGGGTAGTATTGTCCTCGGCAGCAGTGAAGGAAGGTTTCACTGTAAAAATGTAAAGTTTGATCAGTAACTATTCACTGATGCTGACACATTGCACCAGTAGCTGCTACCTTAGGCATGACATACATGGCATGTGCCCAGGCACCACTGACACCGACTTTCTGTCAAAGTCAGACAAGCCCACCGATTATGGTGTATGGTTGTAATTTCCATATAGTGCCAATGCTAATGAACTTGACTTCTATTTTTCTGTCGATAATATAAATATTATGATGCTGATATTATATTGTAAAGTTATCTTAGAGATGGACTTCAGATGATTGGACAGGGGTACAATTTGAGTGCTTGCAATAGGTTTCTATTTTCTGTAAATTTTGAACCAATACTTTCACCACCCTGTGTCTTTAAATTCACATAGACTCTGATTAACTTCACATGCATAGGATGCTAATGATAGTTGAAAAGAGGGGATATATTTGCAGCTGTATAAACTCACATGAACATGAAGATATACTTGCAACACTATCTCTGGGGAATTAGTGGAAATCTAAAGCCATGACATCATATTAACCTGTATGAAACTTGGAACTAAGGGTGCATGTAACATTGTAGAATAAGTCACTATAATATTAAACTATATACCAGAAATAAAGCTCTAGTTCAGATGTATCATCTGGTAACAGAAAAATAAAGTGGACTATTACCATATCATATGGCAGAGATATTTAAACAGTCAAACGATTGGATGTCTCCACTTACCACCCAGTACAGCCAAACTATTACATAAATTAAGTCCAACCCAAAGTCAATATACTATGCTAAAATATACTTAATATACTCCATAAAGTCAATAAAGTCTTTTTTCAATTAAAAAAATTATTGAAAGGACAAACAGCACAATGTTTTTCAATGAAAAAGCATGAAACTAAGCGCTTACAACTACAACGTGATGTAGTTTTTTCTCCTGTAACATTGTATCATCTTTCACTATAATATCAATATAATACGCCCAAAATCTCTTCACCAAGAATAGCAAGATATAAGGAGAACCTGAATCAACTTTTTTGGGGGATTGATTGATGAAATTTACAAATATGCACCCCTCACTCCATAACTTAGTGTACAATGTAACTACAATGCTACATGTAATATTGTAGCATCTGTCACTAGAATATCAATCCCAATCCAGAAACCCCCTTCAACAGGGATAGCCAGATATAAATAGTGGTCAGGTTAAATTTTTTTTGGAATTGGTAATAAGATTCACAAATATGTATATGTCAATGTAAAGAAAAATATGCAACTAATAATGTGCAGCAAGAAAAACTTCAATTTTTAAACAATTCTGATAGTATTGCGATTTTAGTAACCTGTGCGAACCAGTCAAATCTCACCAGTTGATGTAACTTCTATTGCAAGCAAAGAGTTAACTGAATACTTTACATACAGACACTACCACTCAAGCTCAAGTGACTTCAAGAACAATTGCATCTGTTAGATCATGTCTCAAGTCAATGATATTCTCTGTGTTATATATAGATCGCTATAACAATACCAGCAACTTAGCATAATGGAATTCCAGTAATTGAACACAAAGGCATTCGAAAAATGATGAAACAACTGGAAACAGAATCCAGTAAATATATTAACCCTTTGAAAATCACACACCAGGGGTAGTCCTAACCTTCTTATTAAGTGGAGCCCTACCATGAGGAAATGTTTATTTGCAGTGCCTTGGAAAATTGAAGAAAAATACATATGCAAAGGCTTATTGTTATTTTTGCTTGTTACCTAGGTTACAGGGAAAAACTGGAGCAAAGAACTTGTGGATTGATGGGTAACATGGTACTCACAAAAACATTATAGGCCACTATCGATTTAACTCCACTGGCACTACGACCGTGCATATTTCATCGATATTACGAAAGTGTTAAAATGTATTCATGTATTTTGCATTATTTTGCTACAATGAACCGTCTCTGAATTAAAAATTCATTTTTACTAAAAAGAGTAACAATAAACTCACCATATACAGTAAGTTCCATCTGACTTTCTGTTGCTCCAGCCTTGTTTGTCGCTTCGCAAGTGTAAATATGAATGTCGTTGTTCACTTTGGTAACATTTGCTACAAAAATGAAACGAAACTTATTGCAGTGATCTTTTCAACCTTTCCATATCATCAAAACTTTAACGGAACACTTAATCCACCATCGTTGTTTAAATATTAAGTTAGAAAGGAATAAAAAATATGATGTAAAAATTGAACACTTACCTAGCATGAGAGTGTCTCCATCTGTGATCAATGTCTTCGGAAATAGAGCTCCAGTTCCTCTGTACCATCTGGTAATAGAAAAATACAGTGTAATAATATATTTCGTCATATTATGAGGTAGTCATATCTGGATTGCCAAGTCAACAATCATAATTAATACCCAGACACAGCTTAACTTTGATCTAAATTCAGTTTTTAAAATATTTCTATAACAAAATCTAAAAAAGACAAACTCTCTTCAATTTCAGGTGTTACTTAATGCAAAATTATGATATGTTCGAAGAAACAGGATTCGAGATCGGGATATGAATTTTCCATTTTTTAAATACCACTTTCAATGAACTAGAAGACGTTAGTTGGAAGTTAATGATGCCTTGATTTTGTTTCATTAAATAATTATATTGAAGATGTACTGTCTTATCTTTCATTACAATACGATTAACATAAGGTTATAGAATATAGGTTGAGTGGGGTTGCAAGATCTAAACAGGACTCCACTTACGTCACAGTACCGCAGCTGAACTATGATTCATTTTGTCTAGGTGCCGATTATTTCAGATTGAATTTCTATATTAAGCATGGAATCCCCGAGGATGAAGATAAGAGTTATCTGTACTTTTTATTCAGGGTCCCATTTTCAATCTAGAAGTCCCAGCCCGATGGACCCATTGCCTAATTTCCCTTATGGCTTTTTCACCACAAAATATGCCTATAATACTTGACAATGTAAGTGTTGCGCAATCGAGAGAAGAATTTCGAACTCACTTGATTGTTGGCATTGGTTCTCCTGTAGCTTCACATTTCACTTCCAAACTATCTCCTTCAACAGCTGTCAGAGCTTCGCTGAAATTCACAATGACTGGCGGAACTGCAATTCAAAAACATTCGTTCATGTATCAAAGAAAGGTTTACTACATCCTTCATCGATAGCATGAAAACCCATAAGGATCATCAGGTGCCGAAACTGGTGTAAATCAGTGGCCCCCAGGCTCCTTGGCCAATTTCCAATCACACTTGTTCAGGAATAATACTATTGCCGGTTCAAAACAACCAATTTGATTGCCCTTAAATCTCACGGTTAGTATTCTCACAGCGACATTTTCTTGTCATCACACAACTATTACAGATAATTTACCTAATATCTTGACTTCAATGTCTCTATCCTTCGTTTGTCCTTTACTCAATTCTCTTGCTTTACAGTTATATACACCGACATCATCTCTTGAGATGTTGAAGATCATAAGATTAGTGGAATTAGGCTGGAGATAATATTTTCCTGGAACAGAAAAAGGATTTGATGAAATGTATAGCTGCTATATACAACCAACCCTACTTTTTAATGTTATGTTATAAACCTGTCTGTCCGTCAAACCTAATTATTATTTCTAATCGTACATTAATTTGAACATAGCACCATATGTCAGACACAGTGTGGTGACTTGTGTAGTTAACCTCTGGTACAGGTGGCACTGAAGGTTTTGGTATTGTCCCTGAAAACTTGTTGGATGAGATTTGCACTTGCTGATTTTTTTATGTTTGTGATCGCTCTCAGTTGCACTGGATGTGGAAGCAGTAGAACAATGTTTACTCCTAATCTTTCTTACTAATAGTTCCTAGTAAGTAACAATGTCTTTGAGAGGAAGAGGTGAGAAAAGGGAGAAAGTGCATCTCACTGTCAGTCAGAAGTTAGACTTAATTAAATTGCTGTCACTATGATATTTTTCATTCAGTGGAAATCCGGACAGCTATTTTCTATCAATTAGAAAATTGAGAGTTGAATTTATTACAAATCATCATACCTTTAACTACACCGAGTTTGTCCTCTGAACCCTTCGACCAGATAATATCTGGAGCTGGGTCACCTTCAACCTGACAAATGACTTCGACCGTCTGTCCAATCAGGAACTCTTGAACGGCTGGAGTATTGATAATAGCAACCGGATCTGAGCAAAGAAAATAAAACAGATAAACTTCGTTGCTATCCCTTGATGCAGCGATGTGAATCACAAAGCTGAAAGATCCCTAGTCTTAGAAAAAGTAACAGAAATTTATGAGCAACAACACACAGAGGACGGCGGTAGTCAACACTGCCTATGGTGGTAAAAAAACTTGGATTTTGTCGTATCCGATATAACAAGGGTGTAATGCCTCAAATGTAGATAATATTACTTTAGGGATCAAAAAATACACATTATTCTTAATTATCGAATGTCTGTGTTGGAGAGAAATTTTGATTAAAATTACTGTACTCAGTCAAAGTCAAAGTAAACAGTGTCAATAACAAATTCCCTCCCTAAGTCCCCTTAAGCAAAAGCTTGAGTAGATAATTTTATACAGTTAGGCCTCTGGTAGCATATAGATAAACTTACCGAACACTGCGATTACTCTCGTTACTTTTATCGTTTCGTTATTCATTCGCCCTTGACAAGTGTAGAGGCCATTTGCAGCTTCTGTTATTGAGTTCAAAGTCAAGAAAACTTTTCCATTTTCACTCTCACCATCAACTGTTCTCTAAAATGTCAGCAAAAAGAGAACTCAATTGAAATACTTATGCTGTACTACACTAAAATTTCTTCTTTTTCTTTAAAGGATGTCACAAGTATAGATCAACAGAAGTTACATGCAATACAAAGAGATCCTTACATCAGAGTTATCATTTTGAATAAGATTTTGTTCCGGATCGAACCAGAAAACATCGCTGATCAACTCCGGTTCGTAGATACAAGTTAGGAGGAGTTCAGTCCCGGCAGGCACGGAATTTGCAAGTTCCGGTTTGATCATCATTTCGCTCATTTCATCGGCCGCTCCTGGTAATAAAACAAATGGATATTTAGTTTAATATAATAAGAGTCAATTTCAAGTTGCAATTCAAGTTGGACTGCATCTGTGGAAGTCAAGAATTGAAAAATACTTCAATTATATGGTAAATTTTATTATCTTTGTTGAAATTATTTTTCAAACAGCTTGCGAGATGATATTCAGGACCCTGTGCGATGGTATTACCTATTGTCACTGAAAGGATAGGATGATGATGGACCAAAGAGGTTACTATAACATCATTGAAGATCACCTTCGTTGCCAGTACCCTATTATAGAGCTGCCTAATGTTTGGTGAATACAGAAATAATGCTTTAGCTAGTGGAGTTCAGATACCGTATACAATATTGCAATATTTCACTAATATTCATAAAAAATGCATTATTTTAATTACTCAGCATATTTAGTCTACTTTTTCTTGCGAACATTTTCTAAATCTTGCAAACACCAATACACTGAATGAATCAATTTCAAAATCCACTAGATTCAGAACCTTGTTTGGTCCCTGAGGAGTTTATCATACATTGTGTATCTTGACACAACAGAGTTTATATTCAGTGAATACACTGAATATTTAGGAAACAAAGTCCCAGCAGAAAAACCGTATGAATTATTTACAGAATAGGGAAAGGAATGAGCACAGAGGAGAAGATGTCTGTGTAATGACTGTTGAAACTTGTTCCCATGAGACAGTGAACAGTGGTGAATAATTCATCTGGTGCAGAATTTCATTTTAAAAGAAAAAACCAACTATCTCGGGTTTGGTCTCTTGAGTCAACAATTTCTGTTCCTCGTACAGAAATAATACATCATTTGGCTGTTAAACAAGCTCAAAATGAATATTCTTAGGGACATGTAATTACTAATATAGATTTCTAATATGTGAATTACACTTCCTTAATAGAAAATCACTTATTTACTAGGATTTTATTACAGGGTAGTTTGAGGATAAATAGACTATCGCCTTGTTTCCCTTTGCTCGCAGCCCAACAAATTTTAGTGATTATTTTATTTATTAATTCATAATGTTATACAAAATAATTCACACCGTTCATTCTTGGTCATATACAGTATCGAAACACTTCTCTGGACTTAGGTTAAGGCCTGTGAGCTACAGTTTCTTATTTTATCCTGGCAATTTTAATGAGATAAGGAGCAAGGTAATGGAAATTCAAATACTTGTTACGTATTTGTTTTAGTTTATAATATCTGATGACATTAAACATGTGTATACCCTATTTCAATATGTTTGAATGACTTAAAATTCCTTTTCCATGCTCTCATGAAGTAGTGGTGCTTGAAAAATGTCAATTATTACATGTTTTTGTCTAAGGTTGATCATGGACTTCTGATTTGGCCACTCCTGTTCTATGCAATACAGGTTCTCTGCAATTCATCCATTAATATAACAGCTATGCAACGATGACATTATATTAAAGTGTAATATGATATTTGATCTCTGACCCAATCTGCCACTTTCACTGTCTCTTCGCTGTAAGTGATTTTACATTAAGGGTATCTTATATCAATATGATTGATATATAGACAGCAGCTGTTCATGAATGGAATCGACTAGCAAGCGAGAGACAGGATCAGGTTGTATGACATTTACTTCACACTGATGATTGACAGGGCTGATAACAACTTTTTTTGATATCTTCAATAAATATGCAAATATTCCAACTCTAATTCGAACTGGAAACATTATATTGACATAAAGAAGAGTAAATGAAGCTTTTACGGGTAAGTTGAAATGCCTTGCAACAATTAAACTAAGTTATTGCACATTGCAAGCCATTCCCTCTCCAGTACCTGCAACCAGCAGTACATTTATTCCAGTAGTTCTCAGCTAAGGGGACTTCAGACTTGAAGGGGTTGTTTATTACAGCTTGCTTGTGTATCACAGCTACCTCACGCCGAAGGAATCTCGGGTTGCAAGTATGAATGAACTATCAGCATTACTAAAACGAAGCATCTATATGGCGTCTAATACAGAGTGGGGCAAATGCCCTTTCTGTGACTGCCAGCAGACATATAATGAAGTAACTGCAAAGCTTGTGATTCAGAGTTGGGTAACTCAGATGGTAGCAATACACCAATAGCTGTAAAATCTGGATAAGTTTGTTTAGGTGAGCATAGGAAGGCAATGTTCCCTCACGCAGTTGCTGTATTGGTTCTGCATGCATCAAAATATTGCCGCTCGTATTAATTCTCAAATGCTATTGAACACCGTACACTTTTGCCACCTCCCAAAACAGAGGACAAATTCCCACAGAAATAATGAAGTCTTTTACATTGCTGCTTTACTTCAATAAAGTTTGAATGCTGTGCAGAAGTAGCTTTGAATTGAAAATATATTTGCTCAAAGCATTAGAAGTTCTTCTCAGTGGTTGAAAAAATTAGGACCTTCATTTGTATCAAGGTGCGGATAATTAAGGCATTATGACTTATATATTCAAATATTACTTCAATTTGCTTTGTTTATATTCAAATATCTGAAAATAATGCAGGTTAAGTAAGATTACCCCCTACTACAGATATTACCAAAAATGAACGTACCTGCATATTTGTAATTGAGCAGAAGCAATGCAAGCAGTACTGGAATCTTCATTTTTTAGGTGATGATGCCGATTGACAAGAGAAAATCTTTCAACTGACCAATTCAAAATACGTTTTACCAAACTTTATAGTCCTAGGTCTGTTAAGAATAGAATAAAATGTAGGAAAATTAAAAGAATATTCGTAATATTTAACATAAAGTATTTAAAGTCTTATGTTTTAGGCTGAATCAAATGAAAATCCTATTTAAGATTCATCTCACACTTCAATACATCCCACATATTGATGAACTTCTATTCCTTAAGGTTCACCCTGCCGTATCACTAAATTGTAAACTATGTAAATGTGTGGTGATGACTCCCGCGTAGCCGTCACGGTTTGGCGATTCCGTGGTAGTAATCATCACGGTTGGGTGCAAACATCTTGTGTGGACTAGACATAGGGAAAATTATGGTGAAGGCCTTTATATAGTACTTATGCAATCAGGAATTTTATTTTACCAAAACTAGTAGAAATAGATATAAGGTAAGGGTTTACAGACTATTATCAGAGAATTTATACAAAATTTAGGGCAAAAACCCAACTAATACTATAAAAATTCAAACGATATCAATTTCTTTCACAAAATAGTGCAATCGGCACTTAGGTAAGGTTATCGCTACGCTTGATTGAGCAATTTCCATAGGGGTTAAATCTACAAAAAACAATTATTTTTTTATATATATTGTACACCTTCTTGTTAAATTTTGTTACCTCATCAGTTTAGCAATGATTATGCTCAGGGCTTCATTCAATATTGAACCGGCCCTGCATACTCGGTATCCTACTCCTAATTCTCACGGATATACTGACTGCCGAAACTTAATTCACAGTTACTAAAATTCTAAATTCCGGTAGAACAAATGGGCAGCTATAACACTGCAGTCTTCACTACATCGTATTTTCAGCAAAAAGAAATCTAACGTAAAAATCTACATTGACCTAAAACTACTGTGGGAAAACAGATGTAAGCTTCCGGTAGGTGTTTCAGTACCAACGTAAGGTCACTAGCGATCAAGCGCGCAGCAATATGTCAGCTAGGAGAAAATTTAATTGTTAAAAGTCAATGAATACCCGGACAACCAGTGTTACTACCACGCAGGCTGGCTAGCATGTATTAATTTTCAATAACTCCCAAATCTCTGCTACGTAAGACGACTGGGCACGATAATGTTAGTTCGTAAACTACAGGTTCCTCGTATAAATCTCCTGTCATCTGTTTCTTGTGCACAGTAAAGCCATTCGGCCAGTGGTGTACCTAAGGCAATGCACGTGCCCTGGGTTCCCTTTGTAGAGGCTCAGACTAATTTTCTGTTGTAGTCAGATAAGCCATCCTGGCTTTACTGTTAACAAAGCATCAAGACCATGAAAACAATAGGCCAACGGGGAGCAAAAGGCACTGACAACACTGGATACGCTGCATATATTCCCAACCACTTGCTATGCTGTTGATAATGGGTTTTTAACGAGTTGAATGCTGCTGAACTACCTCGTTTGTCTCTATTTCTTCACTAACGAATCCCAAGACAAACGAATTATCTACATCGCGCCAATCTCGACGCTATGCAACAGAAGAAGGCAGATTTATTTACGGAGGGGAAAAACGCGCCATCTGCTTCTATTTTAACCATCTCAACGCATATGTCGACGGGTATATATTTCAGAACGTAGTGAATTCCCAAATGAATAATACATCACATGCATTGGATGGGTTAAAGACGAATTATTTTCTCTTCACAGAAGAATTCTGAATTGATAGAAGGAAATCTTAAAGAAAATCGCAATCTGCGAGAGATACTACGTAATTAAATCGATGTTTAGGTCGTTTGAGCATTTTATTTTCCAATTTACATTAATTAAAAAGACCACACAAAATCAATTTACTGCAACCTGTCAACCTACCACATACCCTTCGTTAATTATTATCAAACAAAGGGCCGATTACATCGTAATAATGCGACGAATATCGACCGTAAATATCCAATATCTGTGAGAGAAGCACCCCATTTTTTCACCCCCTTTTGGGTGCTCTGCAAGACTTTTAATTTCCACAAACGTATTTAACTTCATACGAGTACAAAAGTAAATACTGTGCTTTTTATTTATATAAGGATGCACGACATTTTGTGACGTGCTCGCATATGATAACGTACGAAATTAAAATTTTCTAATTAAAGTGACCAAATTTTTAATTTTCTCGTCTATAAGAAATAGGAGACAGAAATTATCTGAATAAATTTTGAACTTCTGATAAGATCAGGCTATTTGAACCATTTACTGATAAGGTAAATTGGTATGACGTCAGAACTTCTCTGATACTGCTTGAATTTCAATAATCGCTAGTGCAGGCAATCCAACGATTTAAAACAATTCCGGAACTGGCTCTGGGACCCTGTGTATATTCAAATCGTGATTTGGTGAGAATTAAGTCTCTGAGAAGGCTTTCATCGTCTCAGTTCGGCTTATACGTATAATTATGCAAAGAATTTGTACAATTTAGTAATACACAAAAGAAACATGAGGATAGGAACGAGCAAGCAAATTATAATATGGACTCAAGCGGATAATCACATTACCTCCCTCTGTCTCAGTTAACGATGTTAGTAGCACGGTTGCAACGTTTCTATTTAACCAATATTCGCGATATAGAACCGTAACTGTATCCAATCGATTTATAAAAAGCTGCTGCAAAATGATTAAGAGTACTGGCCATTCTAATATAGCAGAATTGTAGAGTCAATTTAATCCACTTTATGGTTTTCTCAATGCATGATGGCCTGGCTCAGCTTGGCTAAATA
The DNA here is from genome assembly GCA_013436055.1 of Halocynthia roretzi. NCBI lineage: Eukaryota > Metazoa > Chordata > Ascidiacea > Stolidobranchia > Pyuridae > Halocynthia > Halocynthia roretzi. The sequence goes on along the minus strand of QRAM01000477.1, from coordinate 9,563 downwards.
TAATAAAAAAATGATACTGCATTATATATATATATACAGGGCTGTCATACCGTCCTTATTTCTAAGGTTTGTTCCTATTTTGTCCTTATTTTCAGCAATGCAACAATTTTAAATGCAAATTTTTCATCTCGACTAACGAGTTATTTTAGCCTAATCAGTACTCCGCGTGCACACTAGTGTGTCGTGAGACGATGTACCACAGTGTATTTGGGTGTATAGGGAAATCTTATTTTTTTTCTCAGTCGTCCTTATTTTGGGTTCCAGATCGATGATAGCCCTGCACATAGCATTAAATTATCTAGCACTTAATTTTAGCTGACCACCCTTGAATATATTCAATGCTGTAGTTCGCCTCATTAAACTTTCAAGTAAACAAAGGGAGGTTTTTCCCACGTTAAGAATTACTCATAAGCTATTATTAGTTCGTAGACAGCATGTGAAAGTAAAGTATTTGCTTCGTAAAATGTAATGACTATTGTCAACACGAATGTACAACGTTTGAACGTTTTTTGCAAACGCAAATATAAATGCAATAGAAAATGCTTTGAACCAAATTAAGTGCAGTGGGTCTATCCGAATCTATCCCGAATTAATTTTAGATTCGAATTTCAAGAATTTCGAATTCTGTACCATTCCCAATCGCCTTAAACTGAGATTTAAATTATTTATAGAAAAGGAAGACCACAGAAGTGAGACGAGGAATGGTGGTGGGGAACATGGTGAGACGAAGAATGTAAACTTGATAACTCATTCTTGGTTGTAAGATTGTGGCCTTTATTGCTTGTTTGTAAGCTCATTGTAAAACAAGAATTGTCTCTGTTAATATAAACCCATAATATAAGTGAAGTATAGAGCCATCAAACATGTGATTCATTTCTATCTTACTTACGAGCATCGTTCAACGGAATTTTAACGTTTTGTTTTTGTGACCTTCTGATTATTGGACAACAATTGCGGAGTTCTTTTCTTGCTAGCGGGTGTATAGTGTATTGATTCGACAATGCATTGTAAAATAACTATTAACATAATACGCTACACTGATAACTAAGACGCTGACAACACTACTACTGTTCCTGCAATAATCAGCTTGTTTACTATATCCTTACCATAACTAAATTACTCTGAATTCAAAACACTCACTCCTGTGCGCGTGTTCAACGATAAGCATTTGCTTATCTTCACTCGATATTTCTGCCAAGTCTGCAATAATGTGATTACAACACTAATTTGTCTCCTTGTAGAACAAATTGAAAACATCAAACAGCTCTGTGTCTGGTTTCTGTCAAACTTAGTCGAAATATTTAGGAAAATTTCCAGTAGCTTAATGTGGGTCAGCAACAATCAAAAAGCTCGGAGCGCATATCAGGTTTTGTAAACATTAAACTAGACTTGTTCTACAATAAGAATAGAGGTTTTAAATACCTATAGTAATCAAGTTACTATGATAATCCAGCTATGCAAAAATATAAACAGGGCTACCATCTGCCTGGACCGAAAAATAAGCATGTTTGGAAAAACATCTTGCTACAAAAAATAAACAAAAATCTTGGAAATTTAGGAAAGAAAGATCAAATCACTTATAATATTTTCTATCAGAAATAATCTGCTTCAGCAGTCCTTTGTCCTTGGAAATCAGCTCGTGCATGTCATAGATATCGGGAAACGGAAACCGATAGTCGTAACTAACATATGTGAATAGATACTTTCTACGTCTAATTAGACAAACTGAGTACGCACATATTGCAAGAATTTAATGCGGGCTCAAGCGCGGAGCACAAAACATTTTCTACTTTGGTATTGAGCAAGTTATTCTTCCTGTCCTGCGCATCTTGAACTTAAAATATCTAAATATCGGGCTCAGCAAGTCTGGTTATAATATAACCACTCCGCTGCTTTCCCGCGACAACTTCCATTAACACTACAGTGCGCTTCGATTTAACGCGATCCATATATAACGGAATGGGTCATTAGACATTTTTAACAGCTATGCGCTAAGAAGTCTACCGTTAGCTGTCATCAACCAGTCCTCAAATCTCACTTTAAAGGTCGTTAAAAACCACCCGTAATGCGATAAAATTTATTGGTTTAACGCCAACCCGCGATGTCATTTTATGGACCTCAACTATCTCAAGAAGAACTGTAATACGGCAGAGCCATCTCAGTGTCTTGAACAAGACACAAATCACAAGTTCACAGTCGACCCTGCTGTATAAATAGGGTTCCAGCAATGTTGGGGTAACTGCAGCGATAATGGTGATCTCTCTATTGAGGTTATAGTAACTTATAGTAACTGTGGGATACAATTATTGCCGTTCAAAACTTAGTCCTTGCTTCAACCCCCGTTACAATGAGCGCTAAACGTGCACTTTGCACCCGTGATGTTTGGTAAAATTTGCTTCTTTTAACGTCGTCTCCGTTCACAAAAACCCATCCACGACGGTGAGTAGGAACCTGACGTAATGATCTACAGTGCAAACGTTCCTGCATAACCTCAGCTGGAGCTTAGAAAACACATGGGAACACTTTATATTGATCCGAATGAGTCATTACTTCGGCTAAGAGCGAAAGATGAAGTAGTGAATAATTTACGAAGCGAAATCGGAACCAATGGCGAGACAGGCGACGCCGAGAGACCTAACAATCCTATACACGCAGCATGCAGTACTGGTGCGTACCGTAGATATTATTGGTAACTGCATATTCCTTCCGTTATATGATATTACCATGCTATCATGGGTGTACGGCCTAGTGCTTCCATATTTTCATAACTAAAAACCCAGACGGCATTTGGTTTGGTTCATATTTAGAAGTATATAGCTATTAATTAGATGCATTTTGAGCAGTCCAAAACTAATATGTAGAATTAAAATATCACCAAAAATAAACGAAATAAAAATATCGCCTTGAATTATAGTTTACTCTTCGACATATCATACTTTTCTGTACATAGCAAGCGGCCTTAAAAACAGGACAATCCCGTTCAAAAGGGGACGTATGGTAGGTAGCCCACTACGCTCTCTCAGGGGAGGTAAAAGGATAAATATTTCCACTCTGATCAATATTTCCACTCCACTATCATAGATTGCTATATACCAGAGTTTCCCATAAATAAGCCCTTCCGAAAAAACGCTCATGGGCTTATACTGTCGTGTATATGTAGGATGTACTACGATAGCATGGTGCAATGTATATATCATTCCTAATACATAATTTCCGTTGGATGACAAATGATTATTATACCTTGCCTTTCTTGCCTTATTATTCAACTGTGCATTCTGACTCCACATCTGTAGAACTGATTAGACTTCATCTTGAATTTAGTAAGTTAGAAAGTCGATTTATGGCCCAACTGCAGTTGAAGAGTTTTTGCGACTAAGATAACCAAATGGTCAATTACATTTTCGAATATTCAATTATTTTTACGGTAAAAGCTCATTAGGTCGAAGTAGAGGGGAACAGGAAACTTACTTCGAGCTAACCAAAGTTCCAGTTATCCGGATATTAATTTGAATACCGATTTTGCCGAGATAAATCAAATCAGTTCGAGCTAACTGGAATTCCGAAATATCCGACATCGAGTTAACGAGCTGCCATTGTATTCTTAATATCTATTCTCAGCTTTATCGATCAACTAATTAGATCTGCATCAGTTAAAATATCACGTCAGCACACAATGCTTGGTTGAATTATTCATGTAGTGACGAGAAGGCCGAAGAATTTTATGTTACTAAAATGCGTATCACATGAGACAAGTAATGTTGAAATTAGACTGACATGAAGCAGACCTTATGATATAAACAAGGCACCCGTTGCCCATATGGAAACAGCAGACGATGAAACAACACACATGTCTCGTAAGGGTATTGCATGGCGCCACTGAATAACGATTCAAAATCCTATAGCACGAGACAAAAATGATCTAGCTTTAGGTATTAATTCACCTTCTAAAGGACAAAATGTTTTGTTCACTCATTACGACCGTGCTCAAGAACCTGAACGCCGAGATTGAAGCCAAAGAATAGGTGTAATAATTTTTAATGACTATATGCAGTGTAACAACAATGTAACAATATGCATATGTAACAACGAATATAATATATCACGTAGCGCTGTTTAGATTCCTTCTCACACCGACTATGTAGCAGTAGTAGTATAGTAGTAAAAATTATTGAACTGCTGTTGGGTTTTGACCTTAAATTTCCATAATAAACTACCAAATCCAAGATGAAGTCTGATCAGATATACAGACGTGAAGCAGGCGCATAAACAGGCAAGAAAGGGCAAGGAGTAATAATCAAATACCATGTAATGAAGATCAAGTTGATAACGGTTAATAATATACGGTTCGCACACAACAGTCCATGCTAGTCTTAGCTGTCGCCCGCCTGTCGTCGGGTTTGCTCGCTGATGCCCCGAAACCTGACCTGTGTTTCTTTGATATCTCGATCAATCGTTCAAAGCTAAACATTCGACAGAAACTTCACTTTCCCATCGATTTCTACCTTTGCAATAAATAATTCATGGACCATGCATGCTTTTACTGCCAAGTGGAAAACCTGTTCACCTTATGGTCGGCGTACTTTATGATTTCGCTTACATTAGTTTACAGCAACAGTTGGCAATCAATGTACATTTATACGTTGTAAAATACATGGAGTCTCATATCTACAGTAGTGCCTTGTACTTCGCACGAAGCCTATAATGCACGGCAGAAACTTTATGATTTAAAATTAAAATGATTTTTAAATTAAAACTTCGTTAACAGCAGCATGAATTGAAGGGCCTGGGAACAGATTAATTCACTTTTCATTATTTCTGATGGGAATAACTGATTGGGACTTCGAACAATTCAGAGTTCGAACGGCCTCCGTGAAATATCTGACCAAATCGATGATTTCACGATTTTACTGTAACGTAAACAGGTAATCCTTATTTAACGACCGGGTTCCGTTCCAACGACCTAATTAATCACATCCACCTTAGTTAGTGCTACCAAACGTCCCATTTTTAACGGGATTGTCCAGTTTTTAAGGCCGCGTGCTATGTACAGAAAAGTATGATATGTCGGAGAGTAAATTATAATTCAATGCGATATTTTCATTTCGTTTGTTCTTGGTGATATTTTAATTCTACATATTAGTTTTGGACTGCCCAAAATGCATCTACTTAATAGTTATAAACCTCTAAATATGAACCAAACTTTTAATGCCGTTTTCTTAAAACGCTCCGGTTCTTAGTTATCAAATATGATAGCCCTGAACAGGCAGCCGTAACTTGAAGACCATCTTGCTTAAGGACCGCTCACATTGGTGACATTAAAACAATATCTGAAAGATGTATAAACGATATTTCACGACCAGGTCGTTAAAACGGAATCTGGTCGTTAAGTAGTGACTACCTGTACACCATAACAGTTTTTCCAAGCTCATGCGTATTTTAAAAATGTCAAACTCGAATTTAAAGTTTATAATTGGTGTGAAGTACAGTGCTGAAGTAGAAAATATTACAGAAAACGAATTAACCTTTATTTGCTAGGATGCTGAATAGCAAACAATACAAATAACAAATACAAATACAACCTTGCCAGCAACTTCAAAGCAAGATCTTCTTCCTCGACTAACTTACTCGCGAGTAATGGAGACTACTCGTTCAAGGCGTGGCCCTCTTGCTCAATCAATATAATGGAATGGGAACGAGATTAAAGAGCAATTTCTCTTGTCTCTTTTGCTCTCTCCCAGAAGACTTTCGTTCTGCCAGATTACATCAACACTTCGAACATCCATTGGGAATTCGAGACACTTTACTAAGCGGGCTGTGGCGAATCAGAGTCGGATACTTTTTCTTGAAGCATTAAGCGAGTATCTATCGCAGACCAAATCAGGGAAGTAATCCCACAATTAAACGAACTGATAGAAAGGGCCGGAATGATCAAATTCATAAAATACTTAGTACACTAAGATTAAGTAGTTATATTAAGCAGCAAGTAGTATAATTTGACCATCACATAAAAAATTCTGGCTAAATCAGCGCTTGAGGGTCCACAGCGAAAAAAGGGTGGAGACAAGGATGTGTCTGAAGGCAACCACGACTTCCACTAATGACTCTAACTGGCTAGTTATAGATACGGTTAGATTATAAGACAGTTACAACAGTTACAACAGTTACAGACACTGTAACCACTATTATTTGCGTATTTATGCATCATTTAATGAATTCTTAACACTTTGAATCAACGATATACTTCATACACATAATATGAACTATATATGTTACGTTACAACTATGAAATACGTTTAGTTCTATTAAATATCTGCATAATAGTATCTACATTGTAAGTCCTGTCATAATAGAGGATGCCTGTGACGTCTTCTAACAAAACAAACCTCCCATTTTCTGATCTGATTCAAATTGAACTAACTGAGACTGAACGTTTTAATCAATTCTACTCTTTTCAACAAGGTTTCCTCTTGTGGTTGAGAAGATACAAGTCTGGACTTAAAAAATGATAAAGATACAAGAGATAGAAGAGCGAAAATCCGAGCATTTGCTCCGTCGACAGGGGGAATGGTAGAGGGTGTATTTGATGAAATGAACGACACCGATTCTGTGTTATCAAAATCCTTCTTAACTCTGATAATGGCCCCAAGCGCACTATGTCATCATTTAGACATTATTGTACAGTATCATCATGAATCATTGGCTATGGAAAAATTCAGAGGTGTCCTTCCTTCATTTGATGCCCCAAGCACGTGCTTATAGGGTTAATCTACCACTAATCACCACAGCAAGAAGAAAAAAGTTAATGAATAGAATCCACAATAGACGAAGATATTCTTTAATAAATGATTTTTCATTACGAGCTTTACCGTACCGATAAAATCACGTTATTTAGGGAGTTCGTTCCGCGGTTTTTCCGTATCCGCGCTAAGTTTCGAAACATTTTTCCCGCTGATACTAGGGAGGCTACCGTGCCGCCCAGATCAGGTGACGTTAGTCTCGGCAATTCGAGTCAATCACAAATGGTATGTTCTATTTATTCTGTACTATTCAGTAAAGCTTCGCACTACATTTACCTCGATCTACGTCAAATTCTACGTCAGATTAGTACTACTATTCACTAATGAGACTTTCCGATTTGATAACTTGATGTACTTCGATTCAAGTCTTACGCTATATTTATTTTAGAAACGATTGTTGATCCATAAGGAATACAAAGCTTAAATATTTACTATCCTTTCCTTTTCGTTTCCTTAAAGTATTCCAGGCTGGTAATAAAACTGAACAAGCATTTGAAGTTTTTAATCTAACAAGATTTCTTCAAAAGTTCGTTGTCGGTAGGGAGAGTTTGTGTGGATAATTGGTAAATATTGATACACGGATGCCGCAAACATTGTATTTGCCAACAATCATACCACAGGGCGTTCTTTACACCGGTAAGAACTGGTTATGGTGTTTGTGACATTGGTAGTGGTATGTGAATGATTGTCCGATGACAATCTCTGCTGTGATTCAAGTTTAGCGAGCGGCACAGCGTAAGAGCAGTCTCTAGTGGCTGAATATTCCAAGAACCAGAATTACTTTGTCACCTATTTTTATTACATTAAAATAGAACAAAATACTTCTAATTACCTAAGCAACGACATAATGCCACGTAACATTTGACTGTACTTATCATCATCAGCTGCACCGAAATTCCTATCACGTGTTTCTCCTCCTCATTCGCGCTATTGGTCCTCTCTTCCCTCGTTTCAATGTTCAATCATAATTACTAAATCCTTTTTTTTAAATCAAAACGGTTGATTGAAACAAACCAATTAAACAACGTGTATAAACGTTCGTTGAAAGAAAGCTTCTTTCACTGTTATAGACTCTGTTTGGAGGAAGGTTGTTTTGCTGTCTTAGTGAGAGATCTGTTAGTTAGTTAGTAGTACGCGGCCGTTGTTGTAGATTAGATACATTAGTTTAATATTATTCTTTGCTTGTATTTTCTTGTGTGTGTGTGTGTGTGATTCAATTTCTGCAAGCCAAATATTTGTGACATATGTATAAAATGAAGACGTTTACCAAGATGTTTATCATTTCCCTAACAAGTAAACTCAGTACATTATTATTGTACTATTTCCCACTAATACTGCATAAACTATGGCCAAAGAAATTGGATCATGCTCTTCTATGTTGTATGAATGATTGTATTGTGCACCGGGCCCGGTTGCTTTTCGCTGTATTTTTTTGTATGCATAATTTTTCATGCTTGCCTTACAGAGCAAGGACATGTGATGGCTATGACAACACAATACAAGGTTGGTATTAAATTAGAGACCCCAGACCTCCCCCAGACTAAGGACCTCTGTTATGAAAAATATAATGTAATGAATAAAGGCACCCCCTACACTCCATACCTTATCTCACTATGACCTTATTTACGTAATCACTTTGTTGCTTTTTAACTTTTTTAGGCCGCAGACCAGGAGAATAATGCGGCAGATGAAGAGGAGAGCAACCACCACAAGAGAGAAGAGTTGAAAAAGTGACTGCCACCATGGAGGGGTATGTTAGATTAGTTTTTATGAGTTAAAATCCTATTAATTCTATGTTCTATGTTGCTATTTATTTTTTAGAGGCCGCAGCCCAGGGCAATAATGCGGCAGATGAAGAGGAGAGCAACCACCACAAGAGAGAAGAGTTGAAGAAGTGACTGCCACCATGGAGGGAGGGGTATGTCAAATTNAAGAAGTGACTGCAACCATGGAGGGGTTGGTTAAATTAGCTATTATGAATTAAAATCCTATTAATTCTATGTTCTATGTTGCTATTTATTTTTTAGAGGCCGCAGCCCAGGACAAAAATGCGGCAGATGAAGAGGGCAACCACGTCTTCGGCGTGGTTCGAGACGTCGACTTCGCGGGAGCAACAGTTGGGTCCTGTGACCCCGAGCATGAAGAAGAAAACTGTAAGATAGAGCTAGTGGGGGAGTTGGCATTGATTTAATTACATATAATTCCTGTATGTTTAACATTAATATTTACCCTGAAATACCCGATTGGTTGTTATTACCAGTTTTTAAACGTTTTACATAATCTCCCTTTCTCTGCATACTATGTAACGACGCCCTTTTGTGGGTGATTTTCAAATGGTTTTATTCAATTTTCAATCAAAATTAACTTGATATAATAACTAATTATCTTTTATATTAATGTAAATACCTTGGAATGTGATAGTTCCCTGTTTAATTATCAATTTTTATATTATCCTGATTATGAGCCTCTCCCCCTTAGGCTACTGTGTGATAGGCTACAGTTAGGCTTAAATGTAGGTGGAGGAGACCGGGAGACACAGGAAGAGCAACCACCACAAGAGAGAAGAGTATGGAGGAGTTGCAACAACCCTGGATAAGCATGGTAAAATTAGTTTTAGAATTAAAATCCTATTATTTCCCAAGTTCTATGTTGCTTTTTAATTTTTATAGGCCGCAGTCCACGAGAATAATGCGGCAGATGAAGAGGAGAGCAACCACCACAAGAAAGAAGAGTCATAAGAAGTGACTGCAACCATGGAGTGGTAAG